>OX940865.1:12252605-12649719 GCA_954871525.1 Parietaria judaica | reverse complement strand
ATGCAAATATAAAAATAGATTCAAGTACAAAATAGTCTTGATAAAAATTAATACGAAGAAGATCAACTTTCTTTCAACTATATAAATCGTAATTAATTTATTAAATTAACGAATATTAATCCAATAACGATAATCATTGTTGATGGTGAAAAATAGATCGCACGTTGTAGCGTTCCAAGTCTTTTCGATCCTTAGAATCGGGGCTTTGTTTGTCGCTCGGACCCCATTGGGTCCTCGGACCCTCAATATCGGAGATCCGGGGCTTTAGCCTTAGTTGTTAGTCCATTCAAAATTTGGATTTCGGATCGTTAACCTTAGAGAACTAGGACATCCGTCCTAAGGGCAGATCAGGCTCGAATCTTGAGAGTCAAGGATTTTTCCGTCGCATTCGCTCGTCTTCGTCTCTGAAAAATAAAAGGAAAAAGTCAAACTTAGGGGGGGGGGGGGGGGGGGGGGGGGGGGGGGGGGGGCTCCAACGCTCACCATCACTTGAGTATTTAAGTCGGGAATAATAAAACGGAAAGACGATTTTTTATGGTTTAGAGAGCGTTGAATGAGTAACCATTTTATAAAAATGAAGCTGTTACTTATAGTAAAGTCCAGGGATTGTACTATAATTAAATATCATTCGATTTGGCCCTTACGCGCCCTTAGGGCGTGCATTTCACTTTGAGGGCGTCTTTTCTACCCTCGAAGGTGCACTCATTTATTTTTAATATTGATTTTATATTTCTCGGGCTTTTCAATTTTTTAAAAATGGCATCCATTGTGCGTTTTTGGCTGAAATTGATTTAATTAATTAAGAACAAATTAATACCAATATTTTTTTGTTATTAAATTATTTTTATTAATTCTAAAAACACCCGTAACATTAGCTTCCCAATTTCACGTGAATTTGAAATTTCAGAGAAGCTCTATATATTCACGGAGAATCTTTATTTGAAATTTTAAAATTACTAGACTTTTAACGATAGAAAATAAAAAAAATTAATGATTAAGTAAATTTCTTAATAAAAAATTATTTTGGCTCTACTATCATCTCTAGGGGTAGCAATTCGGGTTTCGTGTCGTGTTCATGCTAGATCTTAGTCGTTTTTTATTTATTTTATGTAGACTCAGACCCGCTCCATTTATTAATCGTATTAGAAGATGAGATTAATATGAATCAAAGATCCTCAAACTCTGTTTTCTTCATTTTTTTAATTACGAAATCCATAACTAAAATAAGTATTCAAACTGAATCAATTTTTAATTTTTTTCTCTTAAGAAATCAGAACTTCGGATTCTTGCTGAAACCTGATATTAAAATTGAAATCTGATTTACTAAACGGTGTGTATTGACAAAATTGAGGAGGTAAGACGCTAAAAAAAATGTTAGAGAAGTTATGTGCCTAATAACAAATTTAGGGGCACATGCCAATTAGTTTTTTTTTTCTTTTTTCTTTTTTATTCTTGCATTATGGTAATATATGGGAAGCTTGAAGCTGAAGTTAAGTTAGTTACCGTGGAAGAAAGTCATTTTGGTACACCACTAGTTTTGTTTATGTCAATTTATATCTTAACATTACATGGAAGTTGTAATTAGCCGTCGGCATCATATCCATGATTTAACTTTTCTTTTCCATTTTTTAATTTTTTTCATACGTGGATAAGAAAGAAAACGTATTTTTAGCCTTAAACAATAATAATATATTAATACTTAAAGTTAAAGTTGCATTTAGCATCTAATACGTCATATCCAATGATGGGCGTGTTCTATGTTTATATTTTTTTACTTTAAAATTACTTTCCTAATAGAATTGTACAACATTTTGCTCTATCCAAATTTGACTACAGAAATTGATATCTCTCACACAATCACTTTGCTTGACAGAGGCTAGGGGTTCTAGTAGTAGCCACACTTATAATATATAATTTATAATACTCCGACTATTATCGAATTGACGAATATCATCACAACGGGTTTGTACACGTCAATATACATAGTTTAGTTTGGAAGTAGCAAATGGCTCTTAGCGACAATTCTATGATCCAAAGAATCGACCAATCGTCACCCAACTTAATTGCTATCCCTTTCCAGACGTAAGAATACCTGACAATATGATTTTATAATTTCGTTAATTATAAACAAATATAAATACAATTATGATTTCTAACATTAAAAAAAGTCGCTTACCTGACTAACGATATCTAAATTCCTTCCGGAATCCTCGTATACTGCACCAAGTATAGACTCCATGAGGTCACCAAAAATTTTCGGAGTTGGAGCATGCATAGGATCTATGACAAAATCCTTTATCTGCACAAGCCGAAAAAAGAAAAAAAAAATAAGAAGCACGAGTCAATTGAATTGAAATATATGCTAAAAAAAACATTTGAATTATGAAAACTAACTTATTTACCAGAACTTCGTTGTGAGTTGTGTTTCGCGTGAAATGTTTCAAAAAGTCATGCTTCACGACTAGCCTAGCTAGTGCCCGATTGCACACACGATCCGAGCGATTTGAGGAGAGCGTCCCCACCGACGCGCTCGGGAGCGAGTCGGCCAGATCTATCGTCACGGCAGTACCGAGAACGGAGTCCCCGATAAAAGCGCTGCGTAAAAATTGTGAGTTTTTTTGCTCATTATGGACAAATCCACTCCTTAGTAACGCGTTATCCGTAAATTTGTAGCCCAACTTGTTCTCTATCGCCTGAAGAGTTTTTTCCGATATAAGTCTAGGTTTGACACTCCTTGCCATTATGTAACCTGAGAACATCATCAAATGTAATATGCTGTAATTTAACATAATCAAATATAAAAACTATAGAATAAAACTCAGATTATATCATCCTGCAACAGACCAAAACTCAGATTATATCCTACAACAGACCAAAACTCAGATTATATCATCCTCGGAAAACCTAGACCTAGACTATGTCTGATAGAGATTTTGCATCCAAATACTGCATTAGAGGAAGCAGAACCACAGAAAAGAAGATCGATTTTTATCGCATTGCATATTTGAAGCTTAATCTCGAGGATCGAGGTGTCGGGCTCCTCGTTCCTTTGCAAGAGTCTGCGTTGGGGACGAGACTTGCTTAGACGCGGCACGAGATGGCAAATCAGGGACGGCAACGTACGGGTCCACGGCCAACCTTGGATCCCTCAGCCCGGGGCTTTCTTCGCCACCTCTGAGGCTCCGGGCGACGGGTGTCCATGTCTGGTAGCCGATCTAGTCTCCCGCGGCCATTAGGACCTCTCTCGGGTCAAGGCCCTCTTAACCCTTTACGATGCGGAGGCTGTCTTGAGGATCCCAGTGGGGAAAGGTCCAGATCGGCTTGTTTGGCACCACGAAGACAACAGGATCTACTCGGTGCAGTCCGGTTACCGACTAGCTAGGTCGGAAGCACAGAGCGGACCTTCGGGCTCAGGACGGGGGGAGCCGAATTGGTGGAAATCTTATTGGGCACGGCGATCCCCGCGAAAGTGAAGCATGTGGTGTGGCGCGCGTGGTCGAAAACTCTTCCGACCAACGGGGCACTTCGGATCCGAGGGATAGACGTTCTAACCTTTTGCAACTTTTGCAGGGCGCTCCCGGAAGACGCCTTACATGCCGTTTGGGGGTGTGAGAGGGCCAAGGTCATTTGGGAATTATCGCCGATCCACCGGTGGGTGAAAAAGACGAGGGAGATTCAGTTTCGAGAGTTGTGCTACCGGGCGCTCGAGAGTCTTTCTAAACCGCATTTCGAGCTCTTTTGTGGGCTAATTTGGGCGGCGTGGTCCGAACGCAACCTTCGCCTCTTCGAGCATCGCGTACGGGCTTCAAAGACTTGGGTGAAAAAGTCGACGGATGGTTCACAAGTTTCAAGTGGTGTGCGCACACGACGGAGAAACACTGGTCGCCGAGGGAGGAGGTTCCGAAGGCTTGGTTCGGGTTGGCTGCGGGGAGCCTCAAGCTCAACGTAGACGCAGCTTGGGACGGGGAGACGAGATGGGAAGCGGTGGGAGCGGTTGTCCGAGACCACAAAGGTCGAGTCATGGGATTCATGGCTTCCTTGGTCGACCATATCGACTCGGCACTCACCAGAGAGTGCATTGCGATGCGACGGGGGCTTCTCTTTTCCCGCGAACGGGGGTGGAAGATCGAGCATGCCGAGAGGGATTGCTTGCGGGCCTCCCACCTCACCAAGGCACGAGACTCGTTGGGCTTGCAAGGCCCAATTATTGCGGAGGTGCGAGAACTCGGCCGAGAGCTAAGCGGGATCGGATAGTGGACTTGGGTTCAACGAGAATGTAACGAGGTGGCCAATGCTTTGGCCAAGAGGCGTCTCTCTTCTCTTGTTTCGGACCTTATGTGTCCTTACTGCCCAGAGTGACTTGTAGCAACGGTAGGGCTGAAACCGGGTTAAGAACCTGGTTTTTTTCATTACCCGAACCCGGATTTTTGGGTTTTGACTTTTCAAACAAGAACCCGGTTTTTTAAAGACAAAACCTGGAAATCCGGGTTCGGGTAATTACCCGTTATTCGAAAACTCGGATTTTAAACCATAACCCGGTTTTAACTCACTTTTTTTTATTTTTTATTTTATTTGAAGTAAAAACAATTATAAAGCCATTAATACATAACATTACTTAATCTTAAATAAACCAATCCAAACTTTGTACATATAAATGTAGTATAAATGTTAGTTTATAAATATAATACTTAGTAAAAAAACAAGTTTATAAACATTATACAAACATTATACTTGTTGAGCCGTACGGTTCGATTCATTAAACCGAATAATGCAAGTTTAATTATTTTTAAAAGTAATTATAAAAAAAAAAGTTTTCTTTTCTTTCATTATCAATGGTAATAATGTATGTCTTTAGTAAGCCACATGAAGAGATAAAAAAAAAAAGAGTTATAATTTATTCAACTAGTGTGATGTAAGGCATAATACTTGGTTACAAATATATAGTACATGATTATAAACGTATTAGTTATGGAGATATGAGATAATGAAAACGGAGAATGAACACAATAATTAATAATGGTAAGCGAATAAGAGTCCATTACGCAAAAAGGCATAAGAGCATCTCCAACCACAACACTATATTTAGTGTTAAAATCACACTATTTTGATGGAGTTTTAGCACCAATTCTTTTTCATCTCCAACCACAACACTAAATTTTACACTAAAAATATTATTCTCTATTATTATATTATTAAATCAATTTTTTTTATATTAATTAATAATTTTATTATTTTACAACTAATTAGTTAATTTATTAATTATTAATTTTTTTTCTTATAATAACTTATATATATATATATTACATAAGTCATCCATAGACAGTCAATTTTAACAACATTAAATACTTATTAGTTAAATAATAAAAATTCAGTCTTTGTTTATCATTAATTATTTTACCAAGAATAATATTAATTACATGAAAATCTTTATAGAATTTCTAACATTTGTCGATAATAAATTTTTATAATGTTAAATATTTGGTATATTTAATTGTACAAAAGAAAATTACATTTACAAGATACAATACTTATCCTCTTAATTTTATACTAAATATATTATATAGAACTTATTATAACCAATAAAGAGCAATAAAATAATGCTAAAAGGTGTTTGCCGTTCGCTACAGTCTTGCACTAAATTTGGTGCTACACTGTTGCAATATGAAGGAATCCCACTAAAATAGTGTAAAATATGCAGTCCGGTTGGAGTTAATATTGTGTGATTTTCACACTAAAATGGCGTTTTGCAGTGTGATTGGAGATGCTCTAAGCACGCACACATAGCAATTAGCAAGTAGCAACAGATACAAGTTTGAAGTTGCTTTTCAAAATAATAACTTCACACAGTGATCCTAGCTACACCCAACGAAAACAAACAAGCAAGAAGAAAACGAAGAATCGCAACAAAAAAACCTCAGTCACACGAACCAGAGAGACCGAAAACGAAAGAAAAGAAGAAAAAGTAAAAAGATGTCGATGTTCCTTACTGTGAGAAGGGCGAAGCTCGAGGTGTTCTTCTATGCGGAATGGGGTTTGAACTTTGAACGAGAGAGAGTTGGAGGAAGAGAAAGAGAGAGAGAAAGAGAAAGAGAAAGAGAAAGAGAGAGAGTTGCAGGGGTGACGTGAGTTGCTGTGTCTCCAGAGCACCACCAGGTAACAAAAATAGAAAGAATGCAGTGTACTCAGTACTGTGTATCAGGCTGCTCAGCTACACAAAATATCGTTTACTGTGATATGCATGCTATGCATGTAGTACTAATTCCATTTCTTATATTTGTTTCATTTCTTTTTTATTCTTCTTATTACGACTGCCTTTAAATTTAAGATATAATAATAAAGTTGTTTAATTAAAAATAAGACTATGATATTAATTAAGTATAAGATGGTATATATAATAAGGAACAGCAGACAAGGTACATCTCTAGGAACTTGAAGTTGTTCAAGTTACAGCTCTTAAATACAAAACTTTCTGCAGAGCGAGTATATAATATAATATTACAAAAAAAAACAAAAAAATATTTTACAAGAAAACGATAATAAATCATTGTAAGGTTCACTGTAAGAATACTTTATATTTTAAGTTTGTAGTAGTTTTATACCGAGCATTAAAATTTAATTAGTGATAAAAATAATTAATTAACATTATATATTTGTAGCATGTTAATATAATACGTTACACATAGCAATTAGCAAGTAGCAACAGATACAAGTTTGAAGTTGCTTTTCAAAATAATAACTTCACACAGTGATCCTAGCTACACCCAACGAAAACAAACAAGTAAGAAGAAAACGAAGAATCGCAACAAAAAAACCTCAGTCACACGAACCAGAGAGACCGAAAACGAAAGAAAAGAAGAAAAAATAAAAAGATGTCGATGTTCCTTACTGTGAGAAGGGCGAAGCTCGAGGTGTTCTTCTATGCGGAATGGGGTTTGAACTTTGAAAGAGAGAGAGTTGGAGGAAGAGAAAGATGAAATGGGGTTTGGTTTTTTGAACTTCCCTAGTTGCAGTGGTGAGTTGCTCTCTCCAGTGCACCAGCTACCGTTAATGGAAAGTAAGCAGAGTGTGTGCAGTGTACTATTGCTTATTTATTTTCCATTTAGTTACTAGGTTATTCTCAGTACTATTATTGCGATTTGCGAATCAATTTCATAATGAAATATCATGAGAAGACCCGTTCCTACTTCCTAGTAAGTTAAAAAAAAATAACTGTTTTGAGTAGGGGTGAAACCGGTACCGATAATCGGTAAATTAGTTTTTTTTTGTCTCGGTATTGAATATTCGAGATATTTTTTTTTGGTATTGGTATCGGTTCTAAAATTTCTTGGTTTTTCATCAAACCGAGACCGACACCGAAACCGAGAAAAAAGAAAAGAAAACCGAGACATAAACCGGGAAAAATCCTAGGCAAAATCCAAAATAGTACAAAATACCATGTCCGAAATATAAAATACATATCTAATACATAAAAACACCCAACATAATAAAACAATGTTAATATATATTTCATTAATTTTGATTTCGCCTTGTCCTTTTTCTTGTCCATTTTACTTCTACCACCGGTACGAGTGGATGGAACGGAAGTTCAAACGGTAATTTCGGAGCATTTTTCTGGAATAAACAATTTAAAGAGATTTACGTTTAAAAAAAAAGAGATAAAACCAGAGTTATTATTATTATTATATATATACAACGTTACAATTGACACACATATATATGATAAAAAATAGTTGTATACATTGTTTTCGGTATGACTTTAGTATGGCTTTATATAATAAAAAATAGTTGTATACACCGGAACCGGTACCGATACCCAAATTCGATAAATATGACTTTAGTATTGGTTCTCGGTATTGGTATTGGAAACCGATAACCGATAAGTATCGGTTCTTGGTTTTAAACTAAATTTATCGGATTTTTTTGAAAACCTATCCGGGATCGATACCGAAACCGAGACGATACCGAGAAACGGTTATAAAATTTCCACCCCTAGTTTTGAGATTGACAAAAGTACCTAAATATGAAATGTGTGTATAACTCTGTATGGTGTGAAACAAGTTGAACATGTCAAAGAGATTTATATGTGTAACTTATTAGTGAATAGTAATGATTGTGATATGCATGCTATGCATGTAGTACTAATTCCATTTCTTATATTTGTTTCATTTCTTTTTTATTCTTCTTATTACGACTGCCTTTAAATTTAAGATATAATAATAAAGTTGTTTAATTAAAAATAAGACTATGATATTAATTAAGTATAAGATGGTATATATAATAAGGAACAGCAGACAAGGTACATCTCTAGGAACTTCAAGTTGTTTAAGTTACAGCTCTTAAATACAAAACTTTCTGCAGAGCGAGTATATAATATAATATTAAAAATATATATATATATATATTTTACAAGAAAACGATAATAAATCATTGTAAGGTTCACTGTAAGAATACTTTATATTTTAAGTTTGTAGTAGTTTTATACCGAGCATTAAAATTTAATTAGTGGTAAAAATAATTAATTAACATTATATATTTGTAGCATGTTAATATAATACGTTACAATTTTCATGTAAATAATTAGTAATTATATTAGGTTTTTAGCACTTTAAAACCTAATAAAATAAAGGGATAATAACGGCATAAATCCGTAACCTTTAGTCAATTGGGGCGGCATACCCTATTTAATAGCGGCGGAAGTACCAAAAATTAAACTCCGTTAATATTTAACTACCAGCCGTTAGTCGATGGTGACGTGGCGACGGATCCTCGTCCACGTGGCTGCCACGTCAGACATGCGTCAGCACAACGTTAATTGAAAAATAATTGCCGCTGGAATGATTCGGACTCATGCCTAGTTCCCTTCACCAACACACCCTTGCCACTAGACCAACACCAATTTCTGCAAGCTTACAGTGAAAATAAGAATTTAAATATAACAAAATGTCTTATTAAAGTGAAAATTTTTGCCTAAAAAATTCAACCCGAGACCCTATAAAAATTCAACCGGAGACCGGTTATAAAGGTCAACTCGAGTCGACCCTATAAAGTCACGTCAGTCCCGTGTAGACTTTTTTAGGTCGGTCTTGGGTTTTTTTTTTTTTTTTGGATCGGTACCGGTTTGACTTCCAAAACCTCCCTAAAAAGTCTACATGTTACTGGTCTAGAAAAGTCAACCCGAGACCGACCTAAAAAAGTTAATCCGTTATTGTACAAAAAAAGTCAATACGGACCCGTCCAAAAAAAGTCAACACGAGACCAACAACCCAAAACCGGCCCGAAAAGTCGATTCGAGTCTAGTCTAAAAAAATTAACCCAAGCCTGCATCAAAAAATAAACCCAATCTCGGTCTAAAAAATTTAAACCGAACCCGAGTAAAAAAAGTCAAGCAAAGTGGTCGCAAAAATTATCACTTTAATGAGACATTTTTTTGTAGTTAAATTCTTATTATCCCTATAGCTAACAGAACTTGGTGTGGTCTAGTGGCAAGGATGTGTTGGTTAAGGTCATGTTTAATAAATTTTGGACCATTATAACCTTGATTTTAATTATATATTTTTATTTTCGTTAATTCATTATTTAATTATATAGTTTAATTTTGAAATTTTATTTTCCTAAAATTAAGGTTGAATTATTCCCATATTTATCAGATTTCAAATTAATTTGATACTTTGACCTCAAATTTTGAATTTTTTTTCTCTTTTATTTCTCTCTCTTTTCAACCTCGATCGTCTTTAACCTCTTGCTTCTTCTCTCTGGTTGTCGTCCCCGTCGCTCGTTCTCCTTCTCTCGCCGCCGCCATCGTCGTCGCTCGACCTTTAGCGACGAGAACGCCATTAGGGAGGCGATCGAGGGGATGAACGGCCAGAACCTCGACGGCAGGAACATCACCGTCAACGAGGTCCAGTCCCACGGCTCCGGCAGCGGAGGCGGCGGTGGCAGAGGAGGCTACGGCGGTCGCCGCGAAGGCAGTGGTGGAGGCTACGGGGGTAATACCATTACCGAATTCCAGTTTTTTAAATATGTTTACATTTTACATATTCACAAGATTCGTAAATATTTCGTAAACATATTTACGTTATTCGTAAATATGTTTACAGTTTACATATTCACAAGATTCGTAAATATTTCGTAAACATATTTACGTTATTCGTTAATAAATTTACAATTTTTCAAAGTTGTTCATATATTTACAGTTTTATAACTACATCTTTCTTATACTTTCGTAAATATGTTTACAGTTTAATTTCATATATATTGATACTTACACTCATAAAAATGTCGATATACCAATTCATTTGAATTTTTTTTGTTTAAAAAAATGGCGGAGCAAAACCAAAAATTCAAATTAATTGTTAACTAATTAATAGGGGAAAAAAGATTCATATTTAATGGTCAACGTGCTCTTTTTCATCGATCTGGATTGAGATATTTTGAGAATAACTGAAATGAGTTAGAGAACCTTTTCTTCTGTATCTGTATAAATCGATATTATTACATTCCAATTCCTTCCCGATACCTCCCAAGGAAAATCCCAAATCGGATCCCAAATTGACGTATAGTTACGGCCGCCGTTCACCGGGGCTTCGGTCGCCGGCTCCCCTGTCATCAGGTCACCAACTTCCTTGACCTTCCGGCACTGGGCAGGCGTCAGCCAAAATATTATCCAGTATATTACTAATTAATAGAGGGGATTAGTTTCTCTTTGCTACATTTAAGGATTTATTTTTAAAATTTAATTAAAAAAAACGAATTAAGATAATTAATCGTGATTTTCGGCAAAAATTATAAGGGCAATTTAGTCCACTTTTCAATTTTAAGGTGGTTATGTTTACCATATTTAAAAATGGGCATTTTTTTGAAACCTTGACCCATAAATGGGCATTTGCCTCATTTACCCTAAATTAAATAACGTTCAATGGGTCCCACACTCTGTGTCGTGTATGTGGAGACTGGGGAGAGAGAGATGTGAAACTTACTACATGGTTTTATTTAAACCCAAAACATGTAATTAATTGAATAAAGTAGGATAAACTAACAGGATAGCTTATTAGAGTTTTTTAAGTATATTGAAAAGTTTGCCACCACAAAATAAGATCTAGGATATAATATAAGTTAAAGAGTAAATAACGGTAAAAATATCTAAACTTTAGTCAAAGTGTTTGCCGTGTACATAAATTCAAAAAGTGTCGGTAAAAATACTCAAATTGCGTTAATCGTTAACTCTTCCGTTAACAGCCTCCACATAACCGTTAGTTATTTTCCATGTGGCACTTAACGGCAAAAATACCCAAAAATATATATATATTTTTATTTTTTTTAAAGTTTTATAAGTTTTAATTTTTTTTTTTAAATTTGTATTTTTTTTTCTTTACTTGATTAGTGATGATTACTTGAATTCTAAATACATGAAAAAACACAAAAGTTAGTCAAAATATCAATAGATTTCTTAATGTGGTAGTATAAGCTAAATTTGTTGATAAAAATCTTAATATTGTGAGTTTTATAGTTATCTTACCACTTGAATTTTAAACATAGTGTTAATGCGCGAAATTTGACTAAGGTAGACCGATTTGACCTAGGGCATCAGACCTCAGACCGTGGACCTATCACACTGAGTAGTTCCTCTTCGTCAGCATCAGATAACTCAGCGTTACGTTCCCTTCTTTCTGGTTCTTTGTGGTTGTCATCTTTTATACGACAGTCGTTCTAGGTGATGACGGTGAAGACATGTAGATGCTCTGATGTACCAAATGTTGGTTCCACTAATGAATCTTTAAACCAAATCATACAAATAAGTACACAAAGAGAAATATAATATGTTTTGGGAGAATACTCTTTGTATTCAATAATGTCGCAAGTTACAAAGTTGGGGAAAATCACATTTTTACCAAAGAGAATACACCTCTATTTATATTACTAAAAAATCTAGAAATCTAATCCCACAATTTGAGGGAATTATAATGATTCCTATATACAATAGAAGATGCAGCATTGACATCTCACTAAATAAATCCCACAAATTTCAGTCGCTTTCTTCTTTTGTGTCAGTTGATTGATACTCACCAACTCCTTGGTTCTTTCCAACTAGGTCGACCTTGTTCCTGGTCGTGCTCGTCGCGACCAAATGACCAACCTAACTATGACAAGGTTGTGCGCAACCATGTCCCCTGACCTGATCGATTGGGTCTTTCTTTCCTTGTCACTCCTCAGCTCAACAAGCTGAACCATGTCGAGCTTAACCTCACATTGATAGCAATATTCTTCTATAAATCGGTTACAAAATAATAAACTCGCGATAATCGTAAGAAAGGAAAAAGAAATTAAAGCTTCTTAAAAAGTACTTCACTTTGCCTTCTTTGTGTAGGACATAGTAAATACTAATCTCTACTTTTATATATGTCTTAACTTATAATAAGTGAGGCATATGCTTTGGTGGACCTATATATTTGATATTTCTTCATTTATTATTTCATTTTATAATAATGGACATTCTTTCCAAATATAGATAACGAGCAAGAAAACGTCTCATACGTATATACGATTTTAGCCCCCCAAATTAAGTGCTCATGATCGTGCATTTTATTCCAGTATTGTTTATTTGAAAAAAAAATTAAGTTATTTGCAGCTTAAAGACCCAAACTTAATCATCAAAATTTGGGAATAAGATTCCAATCTATAATTTCTGGGGCATTAAGATTTAATGTTATTAAAACTGTTGAATGATATTTTTGGATCTGCCATATGATATGGTCGCTAAAATTTGTAAAAGGTTTAATTTTTTTTTTCTTCTACATAAATACCAAATATATTTTTGTTGCAAAAATACTCAATGCCATTAAAATAAAGACAATTAAATAATAAATAATTGTTTTCCGTCATGCACATATTACCTACGTCAGTTAAGGACACACATTTTTCATTGTAATTACTGAAAACACAACTTTAAAGACATTGAGACAAAAAAAAAAAGGGATCATATTGGACCCTCTCAAACTTTTCCTTATTTGCTAATTGCTTATAAGAACATAAAACGGATTTTTTCTTCATTTCGGGATTTTTTTTAATGTAATTTCTACCATTAAGGAGTGACAGTTATCACGATCGCGAATGCCTTATAAATATCCGAGACGCCCGCTGCCGGTGCAAAGTCGGGGTCCACGCCCGCCCATTAGGTCATCGCTTGTCATACAAGTATATTATGATAGTGAACATATATCAACGCAGTCAAATACCCTAAATATGCATACAGAACGGAGAGATCCCTATTGATATATACTCAAGAAATAAAAACTTAATCGCTTTGTCCTAAGTAAACTTATGTAAACGTGACTAAAAAAAAAACATGTGATATATTTTAAATAGGCGAAGGAAAGTTCTTCGATCGGATATTCGTGCGCCGAATCAACGATTGAGTTCGATTATCCCGGTAACTTTATTTATCTAGTTCGATTAATAATTATATTTCCGCTGCTACATTAAATAAACAATAAGATGTTCGGTGTGTCCTAAAATTTTCTGATCAATAGTTCAAACTCAAAACTTTGGAAGGGACGTATTAAGAATTTTGTTATAATTGCATCAAAAGTACATAAAAATATTCAAAATAGTGTGGCATGTTTGCAAGCTTTTCAATTGCGATGATTCTAATAAACCCTAAGTCTTGAAAATTGCGTTTTAAGTTGATTTATCTCATATGTCTATTAATATGTTTAGTTTTTTCTTTCTTTCTTCACATGTGTAGAAAGACTTATTTTTTCACGTTTTGAGATTCTTATGTTATGTATAATAATATAATTGGAGGCAGACACGCGAGGTGTAAAAGACTTAACATTAGCCTAAATTCGGAACATAAATTTTAAGACTTTGAGTATTTAATCATCGTAATTGATTTTTTTTTTAATATGCAGCACTATGCTTTTGTTTTTAAATTAGGAACTAACGGAGGATGATGCTACTAAAAACGACTTAACGACGGGTTTTATTTCAATAGCTTCTCGTATTTACGCCTTAAACATAAAATCAAAGGCTAAGAGACAAGATCTCGTCAGTTGCATCAAACGGCACGAGATCTCCGTCTCAGTCGTTGACCCCCCAATGTAACGGTGTCGGTGAATTCACCGCAAACCCGGGATCAGCTTGACCAAAGTTGATTTGCCGCTGTGCTTGAGCCGCTACCAGCAGAGCTCCGAGACTCACTCGTCAGCAGAGCCGGGCGGCGCTTGGGAAGCACCCTAACAGGCTCTGGTGAGCCCATCCCGATGAGGTGTGGGAAGTTGAGCTTGGCCTTGGCACCGTGCATCTTAAATGCGGCTCGGTCGTAAGCCCGAGCCGCGTCTTCCGGTGCTTCGTAAGTGCCGAGCCAAACCCTAGACCCGTTCTTCTTCGGGTCCCGAATCTCAGCAGCGTACTTCCCCCACGGCCGCCGCCTGACTCCTCGGAAATGCGACCCTCTCGCTCGAGTGTGGCCCTTGCCCGCTTCCACTTCGGAGCCCGTTTTGGTGGCCGTAGGAGAAGTGCTTATCTGATACTCAGCATCAAGAAAATTAACGGTCCAAAGCTCAAGGCCTGAATGGTCGGCGTTTATGGCGATATTAGAAAAATCATGATCCTCTAGAAGGTATTGGCGAACTGAGTCGAGATAAAGATCTAATTCAGATTTCGAGTTAGCCATTTCTATCGATCAGAGAATATAGCATATGTGTGTGTGTATATATATATAGATCCTTATTATCTTGAATATATAGTAGGTGATACAAGTATCGCGATCATATATATAGTCTATAGAGAGAGAGAGTGTAAAAGCACGTTTATTATGTTTTATATATAATAATAATAATTACATTTTTGTCAATATATAACTATATATTAGAATTTGTGCGATCGATCGTAGTATCTGTTGATGCCGTTTTTTGGATCAAACACTGTTGAGGCCCAAGTTGTGGATTTGGGCCTGGCCCAATGTCGTTTGCTGACGTGTCGGGCTTTTTCGTAGACTTCTGCGTGGGCCTTGGTTGGCCTTTGTTTCGGGGATGACAGATTTGCTATCTGTAGTAGCTTTTATTGTCAATGGTTGTTCCCTCTAACCCCCGTTGACTCTGGGATGATTGTCGTTCTGACGTCAGAGTGAGTTTTTAATTGACCGATTTGGGGACTCTGAGTGGGTGTCTCTGGACTTTTTCTTGGATCGAAGGTCTCGTGGCCGTTCAGGGTCCGAGGCGATCGGGGTGTCACGCCACCTGTTACCACAGAGTCTGGAGATGGCCAGGCCGGGTTTTACACAGGACCTGTTACCGCAGAGCCTGGAATTGACCAGGCTGGGTTCTGTACAGGACCTGTTACCACTAAACCTGGGGATGTCCAGACCGGGTTTTGCACAGGATCGGGGTCCACGCGGATCGGGGGTACCAGTGAACGGGGGAGTGCATTCGTCCAATATAAGGGTCCAGAGATCCCTCTCAGGGTGATCCCTCGGTCGTCCGGATCTTAGAGGGAATTCTCTCAGGCCTGACCCTACGACCTGAATAGTGGGCCCCTGTCACTTGTCCCCAGACTATCCCAACAGCCGTATGATAGACTGGAGATAGGCTGGGCACAATGTGGAACGGAGCCTATCAGGCGGGTCGGGGCCTTATGAAAATTCCTCCAGGGCTTCCGCTTTTATGAACTATCTCACTCCTCTGAGCCTGAAAAAGGTAACACCCGTGGTCAGGGGAAACAGGGGGGGGTACCCCCTGATTCACCTCCGACGCTCAACATTAGTATAATATTTGAGGGGAGGCGAGTATATCGGGGGTAGAGAGAGAGAGAGAACTCGAGTCGAGAAGGTTCGAATGAGTTACCGTTTCAACTGAACTGAGCTTCTATTTATAGTAGGGTCCAGGGGCCCGATCGCAGTAAAATATTGTCCAGGGGGGGTCCCGGACAGTTTTATAATTGCATTTCGGTCCCTGGAAAAGATGGTCCGATCCCGGCCGTCCGCGCGAGATCGGACGGCCTGCAAGCCCCCGAGGGGGGCCCGCTTTGTGCGAGATCAAAGGGCAGGGTCAATCCCTGCCCTACACGTGGCCGCGGGGGCCCACCCCAGCAAGTGGGCGAGCTCGCTGCCCCGCGCCCCTCGATCCAGCCCATCCGGGCCCTTCACGCGATCGCGCGAAGCCCGAGGCTCGCAGGTGGGCGGAGATCACGCCATGTAGCGTGATCGAAGTGCGCTGCCCCCAAGTGGGGGGCTGAGGAGGCATCGAGTGGGGCCCGCGGGCTGGTGGCGCCACGTGTCGTGGCCCTGACAGCCGCCGCCCCTGTGGGTCCCGCGGGTGTCTCCTCGGTCGTTTTTTGCTTCCGAGCGCGTCCCATGTCCGTTTTTCCCAAATTTTATGTCGTTTTTGGGGTTTTTCATATTTTTACGAACACCGGGACACTTTGTTTTTCGAAAACGGGCCTCCGGAGGGAGTTTTGGGTTTTGAAATTGATTTAATTAATTCATAATCTTAATTAAAAGATTAATCGAAATAACAAATTAATAAACGGAATTTATTGAGATAATTTCCGTTTAATCAATTTGTTTATAAAAATCAATCCCGTTTTTACCCGTAACAGTATCTATTTGTACAAGTCAATATTGAATATTACTAATTATGTCAAATATAAGATAACATAGATACATATCACACTAAGCACTATTATGTGTAACCAATAAATTATATATTTTTAATTATTGCAAATCGCCTGCTAAGTTTAATTTACGCGTATAGCGATATTTTTGTAAGAATTTTTAAAAATTAAGATCGGTTGTGCCGATTCGAATTTATAGATATACACCACAAAATCAATGAGCATACTAAAAAAGAATTTTGTGCTAAAATAAATCCATATTATTCAAACTTAAAAAATAATATCAAAATAAATTTTTGGAAGGGTTGTAAAAGATTAATACGCATGAATAGTTTTGTTTTCTTTTTTAATGGAGTTTCTTATTTATTAATTATGTCAATCGACTTAAAAACTTAAAAGACAATTTTAGTAAAATAATTCTTACGAAATTTTCAATCAAACCTTGGAAGTTGGAAAAGATATATTACCTTGATGTTTGTGTGATCTTATCTATTTGTACAAGTGAAAATTGTCTCTTTTCTTCTTATATATGTTTAAGTATTCAAGACTAGTTTTTTTTTTTTTTTTTTCGACAAACTAGTCACTTTGGTAGCTTAAAATATAATACAATGTGTTTGTGTGGAGAGAGAGACTATGTGGTCTGAATTCAACAAATTATAGAATTAATAAAAATATCTCAAACATGCACATATGTTATAACGTGTTAATTGTTTATGGGGTCGACATTTTTGAACCAGTTCAAAAATATAATATATATATATATATATATGTTTATATAATATAATATACATGAGAGACCACATAACAATCAGATTTATAAATTATTATTCTCACGTTAAAATTTGTAATATGCTTGGAATAATGTCCCAAAATAATCACTAATGGTATGATTATTCTCCTGAAAGTATATAAAAAAAAATATCACGGCATACATAAGTAAAAAAAAAATAGCAATTATTAACGATTAAAAAATAAAATAAAAGAAGGAGATATCACCTTTATAAGTGGAAACTGGAAACAGTACACTCTGATCGGACCTTTTATGCACATGACTGGTCTATGTCATGATACTATATGTATATTAATCTTTGCAGCACTTTACCTTAACCTTTCTAATTACCATAAATAAAATATAGCTGCTAATGATATTATTATTTTTATATCCTCTTACTATTGCAGTTTTCAAGAGCTCAAAATTGTAATTTATAGTTTTTCTTTTAATACATATACCTCTAAAATTATACATATATACGTGCCTTTCGTCCCAAACTGAAACAAAAGACGAAGAGCAGATGACCAAAAAAGGGCTCCCCGGAACAGATCAAACAACAAAAATGTGACATGAGACGGCAACAATGACCAATATATAGAACGTGCGAACAGATGATCCAACAATGATGATGAAGAGCGAAGAGGCACAGCGCGGTGAGAGTGAGGTAGGAAGATGATGAGGTCGGGAGAGATGAAATTAATTAACATTTTATTATAAAAGATATATTTTTGCTAGTTTTGAAAATAAATGTCATAAAAGCAAAAATTCCCAAATTTATGTAATCATTATTTGTATCACGAGCGGAACAGATATAAAATGCACAAATAAAGTATATACTCTTTAGAAAAGTGGACATAACATAAATTTATGATAATTACAAATAATTAAATAGCATAGAATAACTGATGACTATCGAGTAAAAATCAAAAGAACAACCAAGGAAAAAAAGAAGGAAAGAAAAAATATGATTAAACGCGTATATAATAAGTGTACTACAGTTTGAAATATATTAATTAATTTGCGGTTAAACTAAGTATTAGATTACTATCAAATAAATAAATATGTATATCTGGTACGTTTTTGTCTTTACGAACTTCAAAACACGCTGTATATGCTATCTACTACCAATGTTTTTTTTTTATATTTTTTAAAATAGTGCATTTTGAACGTGGTGGTATGTCATTTGTGTGTCTGTGATATTCATAATTCAAGATTAAAAAAAAAAAGGTATGATATATTTTTTTATGATTAATCATTGGTTATAATTATATATTTGTGTACTTCAGTCAAGTCAACTTGTATATTTCTTGACATAAGAGAAGTATAATTATAAAATTAGAAGACGAAAAAAATGATATACTAGTACAATTCCCCAAATGAAGATTTGTTTTCTAAATAAACCGCGTCCGTATGTACGTATGTGTATATATATATAGTAAACATATATATATATATATATATACAATCAATACATTAATTTTTTTTATGGTTTAATATGCAATTTGACGATACTTGGAGAAAGAAAGTAATAAATTACTGCCTATCAAAACAAAAGTTGTGGATTCCCAGTCTTATAAGATAAAAAATGGTGGTAGATTTTTTAGGGTTTTCCTACGGAACGCTAAACATTAAAATACTACAATTACGAAAAACATGTTACTCTTAAATTAATATTACTTGAACAAACTCACTCTTGAACTCGTGATTATTCTTATTAATATTACTTGAACCTAAGAACTGAGGTTAATCAAGAATAGGCGGAATCGGTCCTTTTTATTTTAGTTATTCGGCAATTTTTATCGTTTGTTTTTGTCATTTTTTCATTTTCCGGTAACCGCATCCCGACAACTTGTCATTTTTGTTGTAAGAGTAAAAATACAGGTTTATAGACAAGTTTTTAATACTTTTGATTTTCTTTACATACATATACATATGTATGTTGGTTTTTAATTTTTATCGAGATTCTGGTGGGTTTTTTTTTTGTTTTTTTTTTGGTATGAAGCTAGCTAGCTATCATATACCCAATATTAGGAAAGATTTACTTTTTTTATACCACTTATTTTCTTTTCTTGTTTTTCTTTTTGCAAAAACATATATAACGTCTAGTAATATAAACAGTATAAATATACATTTTTAGTGTAATTTGGCAATATTATTCTCTATTTCTAATTTTCAATTAGTTACTGAAAAAATTTAGATCTCAAAACTTAACTATTGGTAATATTTTGCCTATTTTCAAATTTATATGGTTCAATTTTATATATAAAAAAAAACTAAATTTACATAAATCCAAAATTCTTCAAGCTGAGAAGATTATTTCTATTCTTTTATTTACAACTATTTCATATTTTATTCCTGCAAGTTTTATGATTTTAAAATTATTCTTTTCAATTTCTTGGGTCAAAATTATCCTCACTTTATATTATAAATTGTCATAAACGTGACTATATACTATCAAACACCATCATAATATATGATAAAGTGAGGCTGTATAATCACTCATTGATCCAAAAAAAAAAATAGAGTTAAAAATTTGAGGGAATAGAAAAAGAAATAGTAATAAATAAAGGAGTAGGAAAATGAAGTTCCTCTTCTACAGCTACGAATAGGGAAACTTGTAGAAATATTCCGTAAAACACATATTTGAGGGTTCTCGTTTTATTAAAATCTGAATAATTATTCCTCAAATAATATTTTATCTTTTTTTAGTCAAAATACCCTTTTATATACTTGAGTTGAGAAATTGCGAGACTCTACTCATAAAATTATCAAACTTCGTGCCAAAAACTGTCAAGTCATGCCCAAAAAAATGTCAAAGTTAAGACACAATACTTCCAACTTATTTTAACATTGCCTAATTATACGTCCATAATATTTAGATTTTCTCTTTAAATGTTTTTTAAATACCAGAAGCCGTCAAACTTTACTGATCACAAAAATTTTCAAGTTTATGCCAAAAATATTTCTTAAATGACAGTATCTCAACTCAGATAGAGAAAATGTGTTTTTGTCTAAAATAAGGGTAAAATATAATTTGAAGAATAATTATTCAGATTTACTAAAAACACGAATAGAAAGCGTTGAACTTGTGTTTGGGAATATTTTTATAAAATTTCCCTATATATAAGAGGTAATTCTAATTTTTTTTTTAATTAAAGTGGTAAATTCTATAATGAAACTAAAAATAAAAAGGTATATTTTAGCTTCTTTTTTTTTGTTGAAATAAAGTGTATATTACGAAAACTTAAAATAAATGGTATATAAAGAAAAACTATGTATTATAAAACAGGCGTGGAATATATTTATATAAATTAGTTGGTGCAATCTACTTTTTTCATTTTTTTTTTATTATAAGATCCATTTTAATTAATAATAGAAGAAAGCTCTTAATAACCTATTTGATAAATTAAGATAATGACGCGTATTACTAGTAAAGAATTAATCGTCACAGAATATTGCTATTGATTTTGCCAACATGAACACATGGGTTGATAACTTGATATGAATCATTCCTAATCGATACCAATTATAAACTATTATTTTTATAACTGGATCGCAATCGTTGACACCATTACTAGTTCTTCAAAAAGCTTCATCATCATTGAAAATTCGAACTGAAGAGATATTCGTGGGATTGGAAGCTCAAACTATGGAGCCAGTGATCATCTCCACTTTCCATGGCACCAGTATTGCGCGGCGTGCCATCCACGGCATGTCTCCGCTTCGGGCTAGGCGAACCGTCTCGCGACGACGACGACAGTGATGGGGAAATAGGCTCGGGAGCGCGGCGCTTCGGCGTGATCCTGACCGGCTCGCGAGCCAGCTCGGCGCCGATCAGGTGCGGGAAGTTGAGCTTCGCCCGCTGGCCGCGCAGGGCGAAGGCGGCGCGGTCGTAAGCCACCGCTGCGTCCTCCGGCGTCTCGTACGTCCCGAGCCACACCCGCTTCCCGCCTTTCTTGGGGTCCCGAATCTCGGCCGCGTATTTCCCCCACGGCCTTCGCCTCACGCCCCGGAAATGCGCGGGCACACTGGAGCCACTCACCGCCGCTGGCGGGGAATCGCACTCGACCTTCGGGGTTACGGGCCCGGCTTCGTTCGCTTGGAGGAGATCGGCGGTGATCCAGCTCTCGGCGGCGAAAAAGAAGTCAGCGCCACCGAGACCCGAGTTCGGAGAAAATACCGGAAAATCGGACCGATCGTCGTCGCGGAGGAGGTGGTCTCTGATGGCCTGGAGAAGGCCAAAATCGGAATGTGACATAGTGGAAGAGTCGCTGGTACTGGCTGATTCAGACATGGCTGATTAGGGTTTTACGTATTGGATGGAGAATGAGAATATAGCTTGATATAATATGGGATTATGATGCTTGCTTCTCTCTCTGTATTGTATATATATGTTTGTGAATTTATATATAACTAGCTAATACTATATAGAGTGAGTGGGTTTGTGATGTGTGTGAGAGTCACATATTCCTCGAAGGTGAGGATTATATTTTGTTTATTTATTCAAGCACGTTTAAAACTTTGAAAACTTTCACGTTATAATAATAAAATAATAATGCAAATATAAAATTAAATTATTGCTTATCGATAACTTAGTTTAGTTATACTTATCGGATTGAATAAAATTTACGTAAAATATTGTCGTAAAGGGCGTGTCATTGATTTTCTGTTTATGTATTAACTATTAAGCATTCGATTTTATTTTATTATTTATTTGCATAAAACACATGGGATAAAAAAAAAAAAAGACTCTTAAGGGTAATAGTCAAATTGAAACATAGATTTAGCAAAATTGTCAAATTTTGATTAATTTTGTAAACTAACTAATTATCCATTTATAAAATTTTGGTTAATTTTGTAAACTAATCAAATTCGAATTTCACTTAAATGATTAATTGACTAGTTTTCAAAATTAATTAAAATTTAGCTATTTTGCTAAACCTATATTTCAATTTGACATTTTGGTGCAATTTCTCATAAAAAAATGATTTACATTACCAATTATTTATGGTAAAACTTCTCGATGATATAAAAATTTTGGTGTAAATAATTTATTTTTTTTCATTAACTCTTTTCCCTGAGTATCAAAGTGGTGATTTGTCTACGCTTTAGAAGTTTTTTTTTTTTTCAACAAGTTTTTGCCTATTTTGACTATGTGACGACAAAATTGATCTATATTGTCATAATTTTTTTTATTGTAGCTCATTCGTCGTTAATAAGAACAAAACAATTAATAAGCCACGTGAAACTTTATGGTAGAGAATTAGCGGGGAAAAAAATTAATCATTTACCCTATAAATTTTTAATGCTAAGAATTTTTTTCAACTTAAAAAAAGTAAAAACATAAGTCTATTTTTATAGGAGTGGAAATTCGGGTTTCGTGTCGTGTTCGTGCCGGGTTTTAATCATTTTTTACTTATTTTATGTAGACCTAGACTTGCCCTATTTATATATCGTGTTAGAAGATGAGACCCAAACCCACCCTATTTATATATCGTGTCTACCTCGTTTAACCCATTTAACATATATATGTATTTTAAAATATTAATTAATTTAATTTATTCTCATTTAACTTAATTTATTTAATTGTATTATCTAAGATTTTACAATTTACTAACACTTTTTTGATGTTCATCAATTTTATGATGTAATAAATAAGTAAAAAACATAAATGTTATATATAATAAGTATTAAAATACTTAGTGGCATATATAACATGCAACTTTTTGCTCCTTAATCATGTCTAATCGGGTCCCATCGTGTTATCGTGTTAGTGCAATGTTTACCCGTTATTTAATCGTGTAAATTGTGTTCGACACGGTTGGACACAACACAAATCCATTTACGGTAAACCCAGACCCATTTAAATCGTGCTGTAACCATTTCGTGTCCGGCCCCAATTGCCACACCCCTATATTTTTATTTGTAATATATGTATGTGTAGTCATATTTATTTGTCGCAAATATCTTTATTTTTCAAGTGTAGTCATCTATTTTTAAAATATTTTTCTTAAAGAATTACTTAGAGTAAAAACAAATAACACAGTAATTTTTTATTAATACACTATGAGTTAAAAAATTGAGCAAATTCAACGTAAGCTGTTTTTTTATTTAGTATTTTTTTTAAGATGACGGAATAATTGAGATTAGGTATGTTTTATATTCTTTATTAAATTAACACATATGATTTATTCAAGACAAACAATATACAGAGAAACTAAAATAGTATTTTACTATTTTTATTGCATTTGTAGTGGGTATGACTATGCATGGCAAATTGCAATACGGGTACTATTTATTTATTTTTGGTATTTATCACGTGACAAAATAAAGATTCCAGACATCTTTATACAGATTGATATGATATCGTCACGCATAGGCATAAACAAAACCAAAAAAAAAAAAATCACGATAAATTTTCGCTCCTATTAAACTTATAAATATATTTATACACGAGATTCATATTTCAATTTATTTTATGATAAAATAATTTTAGATATACCATTTTCACATACTGTATACATAAAATATAGGTCTTAAAAGTTTATTAGTAAGCATAGACTGCATAATGATTTGAAACCTTTATTGTTTTACGTTGACGAAATGTTAATTTCTCGTAAAAGTATAGTCAAAATATAAATAATGTAAAAGACTCGCTAATTTTTTTAAAATGAAAGATTTTGAAGCTACTAAAGATTTTTGACGTGAAAAATACATTAGTAGAATGAGCAAAAACCAGTTGAAATTCTAATTATATGTAATTTAGTAAGATTTTGAACCTCTGTTTTTAAATAATAATAATAATAATAATAATAATAATAATAATAATAATAATAAAAAAGGCATCATGGAAACACTAAGGTTACTCAAAATCTGTAATTATAATGTAACAAATTTTGTTTTGAATTTCGCTCGAACATAAAATGAGGATAATGAATAGTGGAAGTGTGGAACAACATGATTCATTAATCTATATCTATTATTATATTTTTCTGAACCTATAACTTTCAATATTTTATATTTTAATCCTATTTATATGGTATAATTTTTATTATTTGTTTATAAATTAATTATTATCAGTAACATTGGTACATTCAATTCAACTTTTTTTTTCTTACACAAATGTTATAATATTTATATTTTATTTCTACTTTATTTAGGATATTTTGTTCAAATAATTTGCCGCATTGTTGTGGTAGTAAAGTCCGTAGTATCACATCTTTTTTAACTTCTTAAAAAATGGTGTTTTTTTTTTTACTTTTATTTATGTGCGATTTTTTTAGTGTCATGAAGGTTGATCCGTGTCTCGATGTCAAAATTTAACGTTCAATCATTAGAGCTATACCTTCTTGACCTGTTTTTGCTTTTTTTTCTTCCTCTTCTTTTTAACGTTTTTCTTTCTCTCTCGGCCCATGGTAGTCGAGAGAGGGAGAACAAACGTGTAGTGCCGACTTGTGTTGCTAAAATGTCAACTGATTATGCAAGAAATTAGGACTTTTTGAAGCAATCAAATGCCACATGTGAAAGCTAAAAGTTCACATAAAAAAAATTGCACTGTTTATACCTTTATTATATAATCCTAGACAAAACTTATAATTTCCAAGCATATTTCATAAAATCTGATTTGTTTTAGCTTAAACTAAGGAATATAAAAATCGGAGGGAAATCAATTACAACACTATATTATCTTAAGAGTTATCTAGTACCGAAAACATTTTCATGAAGTAAATATTTTGGGTCTGATGGTTGTGCAAAGTCCGTAAAAATGAGAAAACTAGGCCCCTATAACTGCATTGATAGACGAGGTCCGGGCCATTCACATGCCACGACGTAAATTTAAATTTTTTAGATCCGTAGCAATAAATTTATTCATTAACAATTAGGTTAATGGTGATAAAAGTATTCAAGTTATCATGGCATAGAATCAAGTTAAGTCCATAATCCATTGATAGACGAGGACCGGGCCATTCACATGCAACGACGTGAATTTCTATTTATACAGAGGACTCTATAACAACAAATCTATTCATTAACAATTAGGTTAATAGAGATAAAAGTATTCAAGTTTTTATGGCATAGAACAGGGCCGGCCTTGTGCTAAGGCAAGTAAGGCGGTGACCTTAGGCCCAATTTTTTTTGCGTTTTTTAACACTGCATCAAAGGGCCCAAATGTTAACCTAAACAAGGATTATGGTTTGCTTCGCCTCGAGCCCTTCGGTCCACATGGCGGACACTGCATAGAATCGACGTAAGTCCATTGATAGACGAGGACCAAGCCATTCACATGCAACGAAGTGAAATTCTATTTTTCAGAGGACTCTATGGCAACAAATGTATTCATTGACTATTAAGTTAATGGCGAGGAAATAATTTAAGTTATAATATAAGGCGTAGAATCAAATTAAAATTTCCTTTCAAAAAAAAAAAGAGAATCAAATAAAAATTTCACTGATCAAAGTATCTGTACAACTCGAGTACACATCGCCACACTTCAATATAAGTTGCGTACTTTTTTACTTTTGTCATTATTAACTCTTACTTCCAAAAAACAAAATTTAAAATTATCACGATTAAGATAAAAATTAAAAAGAAAATTCTTTCTCTCTTCATTAGCGCTCAAAAATTTGTCAGTGCCCGATCACCGTTTCCGTCAGGTAGGGTAGGGCGCGGGATGCCCACACCCGTTGTTGAACCGGCTGGGCGGCCGCCGGCCCTTTTAAGCTTCTCCAATAGTGTTAGTCTTATGTCAAAATATTGAAAGAATAGAGCACCGTCACTGTCAGAAGGAGCATATATTTGAAAAGGACATGAATAAAATAACTTATAAGAAAGGAATCAAGAGCTAATTAGGAGCAGATCATGCTATTTATTCATCTATACATACAACTTTTTAAGAGATCTCTCTATACATAAATTTTGTTTCCAACAAACATGGAATGCAAAATCACAAAATTCCAAATATTTACATGTTGACGAAACCTCTCTTAATATATATATGAAACAACAAAAATAATCACAAAAATCCCGGTTCTTATATGGATACCGACTTTCTTCAAAAATAGAAGCGGGGAAAATCATAGTTCAGCGCCTATTTGATTGAGTAGGATCGCGTACAAACAGACTCGAGCGCCTCCGTAAACAGCGCAGAGAAACTGGTCAGCGCCTGGAAGACTCCAGGCAAGCCCGTCTGAAGATTGTTCAGCGTCATTGCTCTCGTCACCTCCACCGCCTTTGAATGCCTCATCATCTCGTCCTCCACGCGTCTCTGACACAATGCGAGTTCAGACTTCTTCTCGGCGAGTGGGTCCCGCGCATCCAGGACCTGTCCGTTTTCGGGCCCGGAGTCCGGCATTCCGATGCCGACCATGGAGTACGACTGGTAGAACTTTCTCTCTAAGGTCCTGATCGACGACGCCTTCTTCTCGAGCTCCTTTGAAGCAGAATCGGTACGTTTCTTGATCTTGAGCTCTTCGCTCTGCTTGACAGAGATGACATGGACGACGTTGATGAAGCTCTTGATGGCCTCGGAGGCTACCGTGTCGGGAACGCGCTCGAGCGCCAGCTTCCACTCGTCGGAGAAGACATACACGTCGGAGGGCTCTCTGTTGAGAGTTAGGTTGGCATTGTCGTTGTCGACTGGAATTAGGGTTAGCTTAAACCAACCATGGATCGATCTGATGAAGTCCCGCTGGAACTTGATCAGGCGGCAGAAGCTGGAGTGCCAAGAGGAAACCGCCGACTCGAGGTCGCGAGTTGCCTGCCGGTGGAGCTCGGAAGTTGACTCTCCTTTCGTTGACCGATTCACGAGCCCCCGGACTTGTTGAACAATGTTGTTTTGAACTTCGTGATACTGGTGCATCGATTTCCACATGTACATGAATCTACAATACAGAACTATTAATTAGATATAATGTTGATAAACACGCATTTAGAGCTGAGCTCCTATGATTGAACTATCTAGTTCGGAAACATTAGGGCTATTACGAGAGATTAAATTTAGAGGTTCCGAGGGGGCCGGGCTGCTCATAAAGTCTTTGGCCCTCGCCGTTCAATTTGTGGGTGATGCGATCCGGGTACCAAAATAAAATAAAAAACGCACATCACCCATTGAGAATATACCAAGACAATGAATGCCCTTTCTCTTTATTGAACAAAATCCAAATTACAAGAATAATCCTGATCTTTGCTCTCGCTTTCCTTCGAGAACAAGGTCGAAAGCTCCCAAGATGCTATAGGAAAAATAAATCGTGTAAAAAACAATGAAAAACCACAAAGGCTAAACCTATTTATTCAAAACAACAACAAAAATAATTCTAAATAACTAAAACATAAATTAATAATAATAAAATAAGCGTTCTATCAATGGAGCGGGCTTTTGAAGGGCCATCGAGGCCCAACCCGACCCACTTGCCCTGGCCCACAATGTCATTGGCGGGGCGGGATTTTGAAGGGCGCATCGAGGCCTACCCCGACCCACATGCCCTGGCCCACAATGTCATTGGCGCCTTGGCGGGGCGGGCCTTAGACAAGCTGGCTTATGAAAACGTGACCGTATGTTATAGGGTCCGGCGGGCCCACTTTGACACCTCTAGTGTAGTTGAAAATATGAAAGCAGTAAATGTGAAATGGACCCAGTTGTGTGAATAAAACAAAAATAGCAATATACCATTGCAATACAGGACCATATGGTAGTTGTCTAAAATAAATACTACACGGCAAACAGGAGCATGTTATCTTGAAATCATATTCCCCATCATGCTCTTTGCTTCTTACTACTCTAGTGATTCTATTATATACCCAATTGGGCACGTGCAAATAGTAATATATCAAATAGTTATTAGCGTTATTGTCTCCTCCTTTTAAGATTTGGTCTCTCTGTTTCAATAGCGGAAATGACCCCTCCTTTATCACTTTGGCGCGGAATTGGTCCTTTGTCCATCAGTTAACATAAATTTAACGATTTTTTATAATTAAAAAAAAATTACGCCTTTCTAAACTCAATTGATAATTTTTGTTATTTTCCAAGGGGCCAAATCCACACATCCTAGTAAAGGAGGGGTCAAAAGTGCCAATAACAAAAGTAGCTGAAGCCTAAAAGTATAACACAAATGGTGATAAGAAGCATCAATCACGGTGATGATTACACAATGATGTGATGATTATGTCTAATCTTGTGATCAGTGGGCGACATGGGAATCAAGTGCAATGTACCAAACTAACCCCACATACAAAGGGAAGTGAAGATGGTAAAACATAATCGGCGAAGAGGGGCCACCATTTTTTAGCATTAAGAAACTGGGCAGAGAGGTAAGAGTAGGTGCATGTGCTTCCAGCAAGTGGCCATTCAGTGTTTAATAATTATTTTCATCTACCAAGTTTGTTGACCGGTGGATCAAAATACTCTTGTAAATTCCAGAGACAAGATTCTTGTCAAAAATCTCGTAAACACTCTCTAGCTTTTGCTTGATTGATGGGCAGAAAATCTTGCCATGGATTGGTGAGAGATATCAAGTGTATCATCTCACAAAGTGCATAAACTAGGGGTGAAACGGGGACCCGGGAATTTAATGATTTTTCCTACCGGGACCGAGACTTCTGGGAGTAAAAACTCATTCCGGTCTTTTTACTAGTTTCGCAAAAAAATTGGTTTTTTCCATAAAAATTCCCGGTTCCCAGTATCTCAGAAAAATTCCCAAAAATTTCAAATCCGTATCGGGAACCGGTATTAAAATTTAACACCTTGCGTAAACTACATCATAGCCCGTGGAGTTAAAGTGTGATATTGCTATTGGCTTCTGACAAAGTTAGAGAGAGTAGTACACCAAAACTTGATTGAAAAATGTATAATGGATATAAAACCTACAGTTTGTAGTTCTAATACAACAACTTCATATGGTACGAATTTGCTTCCTACATAAAACCTAACCCACCAATTTATTGACAGTGTCAATATATAATATGGTCAATAAAATGCCAAAAATGTAGCATAGTATTCCAACCTACACTTATTGTTAAAGTTTGTGACCAGGATTCGTTTTTTCTAGGTCTGAACCTTTTCTAGCTACTTCGGGGTATTATGGTCGAAGCGGAGGTTGATAATTGGCGTTTGGTTGATAATAACCTAACTTTCATTAAATTTTTCACGCTCTCTCCCCTCCATTGTAGCACTTTTTTTTATCATAAAGGAATCTGCTTCTCTTCCTGTGGTTTTCTTCCCAAATTGGGTTTTTCAATTAAAAATTCGTGTGTCATTTCTCTTTGTTTTCGTCGTTTTTTGTTTGAGTTATCACAGTTATATAGTGCACTCATTAGCTTATATTCAAAGTCGTTTTATATCTGTATACGATCATACCGAATCTTACGGTCCTAAGAGATTTAGCATTAGCCACAGAATAGCAATCTTGCTAAGTCCAGAGAAGATTTTTACCCGTGACAGAGTTCCACAAGCTGTGGAACGAGATCGGAGTCCCGAAGACCGACGATAGCCGACGACGTCGTACAAACGGCCTGCGACGTGACGATGATCAGGGACTGCAACCGCGTGATGGAAGCTTTGGTCTTGTCCAGCTTCGTCTCGTCCCCCCCTTTGTACTCCTGACTCTGCAGCGACGATAGCTTCTTCTCGTGCTCGATCTTCACGCTTTCTCTTGCCTGTTCAAACAACTCAATTAAATTTGAAAATAAATGATCCCTCTGATTCAACACTAAGATGGTTTAAGCCAAATAATCCAGAAAAAAACTTCCAAAGTGATAATAATATTTCAGCAATTAAGGGCATTCTCGGCAGTTTGAAATAGGCGCTTAGACTAGTCACCCCTTCTACACTTTGTATTGTCTTGCTTAATCATCATAGAAGAGCGTTCGATCTTGTTCTCGACGAAAGGTCGGGATCGTTATCACTATTTGCAATGTAATAAAGAGAAAGAGATTCATCACTTGAGCAAATTCCAGTCATTTTCTTGTATCGGAATTGTGTTCGGATCACAACTGAAACTGATTACTGAAGGGTAAGTTTCCAGAAGGGTATTTTCGTCATTGCAGCCCCAAGAAGGAACCATCAATCAGCGAACGACACGCACTGTTACGGGAAAGACAAATTGCCCAACATTACAGCAATACCCAGATAGATCAGCATTAACATTTTGTGGGCCCACCTTCATCGGGGCAACTTTGTCAAATTGTCGGTCCCTTTTTCGTTGCATAGCAGATCACAGAGTCAAACATGGCGGTTGATCAACGCAATCTTGAATAGCCTCGGAGAAAAAGGCTCTAACTTTACCAAAATGCCGTTTCGATTCGAGAGATTCGGGAACAAACCCAATTCAATTCCTAGTCACTAACCAAAAAAGCTTTCAACTTTACCAAAGTTGAGCAAATTTATTACCTTGACTTCCTGGTAAAGCTTCTTCTCCCACGCCAGAAGCCGGTCCAGAGTGGCGCAGAGGCTCTTCGAGCCGCCGGGCTGGTCCAGTGACCCGGCGTCGAGCCGGTACTTCACCGCGAGCGGCGGCTTCGACGTCCAGCTCGAGCTCAACGTGCTCAGTACGCTGCTCGAGTGATACACCGTCTCTGCACAATTCGAAATTTACATAATGCACATTGCTAATTGAACAAGATTGGGATCGAAATTGGTTAAAAATTGATTGCTAATGCTCACTCTTGAGCTGCCTGAAGCTGCGGTCGATCTGGGCCCGGCCGATCTCGAGCATTTCCGCGACTTGGTCCCCGGCCGCGGCCGCCTTCTCGAAGTTCTGCTGAATGGCGTCGACGATCTCCTTCAGATCCTTGTGCCGGACCACCATCTTCATGTCTGAGATCTCTCCGCCGTAGTAGCTGTAGCTCTCCGCCTCTTCCTCCTCCTCCGTCGTCTTGCCCACGCTCGACGCCGCTGCGGAGTATTTCGCCTGCGGAGGCGGGGCGGAAGACGGCGCCCTGACCTCCGTCGCGGCCACCGACTCGGCTCTCGCCGAGGATCCGAAATTCGATCTGCGTGCGGCGCTGATCTCCGACCGGGAATCCCTCTCTCCGTCGGAGGAGGAGCTCGTGGTGCTGTAATGGTCGCCCCACTCGCTGCACTGGACCTCCTCTCGCTCCGTCTCCGTGAATTCGCCCCGGTGGTGGCTGCGCTTCGCCTCGGCGGCTGCTTTCGCGTTGAAGAAATCATACTCCGATCTCTCGGCCTCAGTCTCGGTCTCGGCCTCCGTCTCCGTCTCATCGGAATCGGAACGCTCCTTGGTCTCCTGGGCGGGGCGGTTGAAGAATTCGGAGTCCGGAGGCGAGGGAGGGTAGAAATTCTCCCAGTTCCAGACGGAGGAGGCCTGGGACGGCGTCCCGGTGTAGGTGGAGTTGGCCTGGAACGCCGTGGGGAAGAACCCGGACGCCTGGCTCCGGGGCGTCGACGATGGGCTCGACTCGGAGAGGATGTGTGGCAGCTTCGGCTTCACCTGCGGCGGGGGCTTGCGGAGGCGCGGCGGGCCGCGGCTGCCCCGCGAGGGAGGGGCGGAGAGAATGTGGGGCAGCTTCGAGCTGGCAATGGTCGGGGACGGGGCGCGCGGTGGGGCCGGGGGCGGGGGATGGGGGTGGGGTTTGGGGGGAGGGGGTTTGGGGTGGAGGAAGACGGCGGGGGTCTGGTGGGAGACGGAGAGGGGCTCGAAGGCGGCGAAGGAGGAGAGGGCGGAGCCGGTAAGGCGGAGGGAGCGGCAGTAGTCGGCGTGGGCGGCGGCGAGGTGGTGGCGGGCGAGGACGGCGTCCCTGATGAGGCGGCGGCGCTCCTTGCAGCGGCGCACGGTGTCCTCGTTGTCCAACTTGGAGGCCGCGCAACCCATCTGGCGTCGCCGGACTCCGGTGGGCTTTCTCTTCTGTTAGAGAGAGAGAGTGAGGCTTCGATTTTCAGTTGGAGAGAGAGAGAGAGCTAGTAGTACTCTCCATGACCATGTTGATGTAGAATCAGAATGTGGTATTATTATATTGTGTGCATTAAGAAGACACAAATTGTCTTTTTCATTTTTATATTTCCTATTTCTTACTCCTTCCTTCACCTTAGCTACCTCAGGACTCTAGTACGCACTTCATATATAATATATATATATATATATATATATACATTAGTTTAAAATAATAATTATAATAAATCATTTTAAAATTTTGTTTAAAAACGTTTATTGAATAATCTTTTTCATATTATTTTTAAAAACGATGATCAAAATTAGTCCCCAAGCTGTCTACCCAGGTTAATACCCGAATAACAAAAAAAAAAAAACATGATCCGGATATACCCGGATCTCCGGATCCGGATATATCGGGGTATTTAAAAAAAAAAGGAGGCCGTTGGATCACCAAGATCAAAAGACCCAGAAAATAAATTTAATAAAAAAGCAAAAAAAAACTAACCCGGATATGGATCAGTCCAGGATTTTTTTTCCCGGATCCGGAAAATAAAAAATCATTTCCCGGGTGGATTTTTGAGGAGGATTTCGGGGACTAATCAAGATATACGTCACCACGAAAGAACAAAAAAAACTTTTTAATATTTTTTGAATATTTAAATATATTATTTTATGGGTTAATTACGGTAAAAATACCCAGCCTTTGGTCAAGTTCTCTGCTCTGTATACAACTCCGTAAATGGCGGTAAAAGTACCCAAACTTAGGGTGTGTTTGTTTGCACTTAATAGACATCTTAATCTTAATGGTTAAGATGTAGAGTCATTAAGTGCATTTGTTTTTTTCATCTTATAGATCTTAATGGTTAAGATGTATAGTCATTAATACATCTGAATAGTCACTTATTCGGTAAGATGTGAACACAAGTCTGACTCATTAAGAGCTAAAATTTTGCACTCCACGTTCATATTCATTCTCTATTTCTCTCTCCAAATATATTTTTCTCTCTCCTCCTCAAAATTTCAAAACTCCATAACTTTTTATCCAAGTATCGAAAAAATCCAAATCATATACCGTTGGAAAGTTTGTGACGAGACGAATCCAAAGATAGCTGGGAACATATAGTTTCGACGTTTTTAAAAAAAAAATATTATTTCGAATTTATTAATAGAAAATAAAAAAATTCATTAATTAAACAATTCCTAAAATAATTTGTACGAATTAAATTTTTAAATAAAATTTAAAATTGAAAAAAATTAAAATTTATCTACATATGCTCAATTTTATTTTTTCTCAATTATTTAAAAATTCAAATATTATAACTTTTTTTCTTAATTCTCGGATGGACTAATAAAAAAATACCAAAGATTTCGTTCATATAAATTTAGAGGAAATTAATAGTTTTGAAGCTTTTTAAAAAGATATATATTAAATATAAAATTTATAAAAAAATATATAATTAAAAGTTATCAAAATATTTTAACTAGTTAATACATGTATAATATCATATTTTGGAAGTTTTTAATTTCAAGAATATATATTTATGAATTTATTAAAATAAATAAATCTAATAATTATTAAATAGAATATATATTTATGAATTCATTAAAATAAATAAATCTAATAATTATTAAATAAATTTCATTTGATAAATTAAAATATAGTTATGAAATACATATGCATTCAGATCTGCATTCAGATCTTAAAAAACAAACAGACTTAATTTTTAGTCATTCAGATTCAGATGTAACATCTTAATATTCAGATTTGCATTCAGATTCAGACATCTTAATCTTAATGTAAACAAACACACCCCTTAGCATTTGGGAGTTAACCGAGAATATCTATCTATGTGGCAATCAGTCTTTGCCACGTGGCACTTGGCTGCCACGTGGCATGCCACGTAATTATTATTTTATTAAATAATTTTTAAAAAAATATTTTTTGAAAAAAAATATTTTTATTTTTTAAATAGAATTGTTTTTAATTTTTAATTTTTAATTTTTAATTTTAATAATTTTTTTCAATATTAACAAATAATAATAATTAAATTTAAATATTCATTATTGGTTATAATTTTATTTTTAAAAAAGTGGGTAGAACGAAGTAATTTTCACCGCTCACGGTTCACTTGAACTCCGTTTCCGGTCCGGTTCACGAGTCGAACAAAATTGTTTAATATGTTTAATAATAATAACTAATAAACACATACATAATGTTTAAAAATTCAAGACATAATTAAATACACACCACTTATTTAAAAAAAAAAATAGTAGTCATATTTATATTTAATGAAAATTTAGTTTTATTTGTTTGCATGATATTTTTTGTTTTTGCATTTTAGAATAATAATAATTGTTTAATATGTTTTTTATTTATATATATATATTAAATTGTCGTTAAATAATCATATGATTATTATTGGTTATTATTATTAAACATATTAAGCGATTTCGTTTCACCCGTGAACGGGATCGGAGGCAGAGCTTGAGTGAACCGTGAACGGGGATTTTTTCTTTATTTATTTCGTTTGATCCACTTTTCTAAAATGAATAATTATATTTAAATATGAAATCATCAAATATTTGACCCTTTCGAACTCTGTCTGTAACTCACTATAGGCTCGAGAAACAAAAAGAAGATGTGTACGAACGAGATATCCAGCAACAAGAAAAAGGAAAAGGATTGAATAAAGGAATTCCCGAACATTTAGCGATCTCAGATGTGTCGATATCAACGGTAATTATATTTAAATATTCATTATTGGTTTTTATGGAAAAATAATTTTATTTTTTAAAAAAATTAAAAAGTTTTTTTTTAAATAATTTTTAAAAATATATATTTTAAAAAATATATTTAATAAAATAATAATCATGTGGCGTGCCACGTGGCAAAGGCTGATTGCCACATAGATAAATTTTCTCGGTCAACTCCAAAATGCTAAGTTTGGGTAAATTTGCCGCTATTGACGGAGGTTGTATACACAATAGAGAATTTGACCAAAGGTTGGGTATTTTTGCCGCAATTAACCCTTATTTTTATCTATTTTACATATTTTTTGAGGAATGGCTTTTGACATTTGTGTTGTTATTTAATTACTTTAATAAGTGTAATTATCTTAATCTTTGTCGAGTTTTGAGGTACTCCGGTTATGTATTGGCTTAGCAAAAAAAAAAAGTCCGTGTAATGTAATTCGATTAAAAAAACTAATTAATTAATTTTATCTAAATAAAAAAATCATTTATAAATTTTTAATATTTAATTGCCATAATTAATTATTTTACCAGCATGGTCGTAATATTTAATCCCCATAAATTAGCATCAATGTGAAAAAAATAAAAATAAAAACTACTATAATACTATTGATAAGCTTATAATTCGCCGAAATTCAAATACGAATAAAGATCAGACAATCGGCGATGTCTAATCTCTCTTATTACATTATCTGTGTGAAGTTGGTAATAAATATATATTTTTAATTATTTTATTCTGTCTATCTCTAGTTAGTAAGATTAAGACACACATTTTGTCTTTTTTTTTTTATATATATATTTGATAGTTTCAGAGGTTCAGTGCAGAGAGTTAAACTTAAAATAAAATTATGTTTTGGGCTTGTGTATGTATAATACTAATATTTTAATGTGTGATATCAGTGGTTTCTAATTACATTATTAGTGTAAAGTGAAGGAGTTGGTAATAAATCTCATCATGAAGGAGTTTTGGGGCTGCTTATAATCAGAGTGCATCTTCATTCATTAATTAATTAAGTAATTAAATTGGCGAATCTCTCATAAATCAAATATTAACGGCAATATCCTGAAACGGGAAATTTTGGTGCATTTTCACATTTGTTATTATGTTAGACGCGCCACATCACTCTTTATACTTATATGTCATATGTGAGTGTGTCTCTTAAATGTGTTTCCAGTCATGCTCTAGTACTGGTCGTACTCCGGTACTCTAGCGACGGAAGCTACGGCGACGAGTAGACCGCAGTTGGAAGGACAACGGTGACGGCAACGCTTGCCCGTTCCATAACCGAAAGAGCCAGCATATGAAATGTAACAAAAAATAGTGATGTAACTCGTCTATCATGAAAAAGAATAAAAAAAAAAATTGGCATATACAATTGTAGAGGTATATTTGTAAGTTGTAACAAAAGTATAACGTTAATAACTTTTGTTGTAAAAAATGATTTTGATGACTAATTTTAATTTATAAGAAGAAAAAAAAATCGATGAGTTGGATTACTTTTGAGTGTAAATTTCTCTAGATAATTTTCTTTTGATTTTTTTTTTGGTTGGTTTTTAACTTTTAGGATTAATTAATTGGGTGGTGCATAAGGCTGCTTTTTGTTTTTGTTGGATGTGAAGGAGACTCTGGATCTTCACCAAATTGGGTGGTCCCCATTCACTCTCTCTCATATTTTTGTGTTGAGAAATCAAATTATAGATTGGCAGACTATTATGCTGGATTTTTTGTCAACATTCATGATCCTCTTCTATAATTGTATTATTAAGGTGGACTATTTTGTTTGTTCTCTAATTAAAATAATAAATAAATGAAACAGTGACACTTGGTAGAAATAAAATGAAAGATTTTGGTCATAGCTTGATTTTATTGTCATATTTATAATGTGTCACTTCTGATAAAGAAAATGCATGTTGCATGTTTCTTTCAACTTCAAGATCTATCTTTTGTGGAATTTTTTTAGTCTTATGGTTATGGTTGGCTCGAATCAACGTTCATTAAAATAATAATCACATCCGATTGATGATCCAATAATATGAGTTATGTGCTTGGATGATTAAGTTACGACGATTCAGTCCTCGTATTGTAATCCGATGACACAATAAAGCTATCCATATATTTTCTAATCGGGCTGCCGAACAACGTCGTCGGAACGAGACAGTCACTGAAGTCGGTGTATTCAACGACTCAACTACTGCATCAAAACTCGGACTATCCAACAAACTAATTGTAAAATATTTACAACCGATAATTATTTGTGCTCTAATCAAACTATCAAATATTATGAATTGATTCATAATAGCCATTTATTTACAAATAATAAAAATAAAATTATTTATTAAAAAAGCTTTAAAAAATTAACTTTTTAATTTTTATAATAAGTTTTCCGACCACTTCCATTTACGATTTACCGGTAGCCACCGGTCAGTTGCCGGTGGGCTTTTGGTTCAATAATTAATGTTGATATATTATATAAGTTTGAGATGATGACGCTTAATAGTTAATAGTGACTTGGAAAAAGAAGTCTTTGGGGTCAATTAATACTTGATGAAAGGAAATGTCTACAACATTAATCAAAAGTTTGACAATTACATCGTATCTTTCTATTGTCACATCAAACATAATTATATTCATATGCTTTAAATTGTAGTCTGTTAACCAAGGTTCAACTTATCGAATTTGTCGATAAATCGCTTTCTGTTTTTGATGGATTTTTCGATAGCTTACCTTAACCGACGGAAAACTTATAATACTGTAGCTTGCCGATTACCGACATTTTTTATGATTATCGACGGATTATCGACACTTTCGATACTTTTCGACGAAAAACTTATAAAATATATTTTTAGCTTATATCTATAACTAAGTTTGTAATATTGATAAAACATTAAAATGCCAAAAATAAAATAAAATAAAATATAATCTCACTTTCACATATGTATATACTCAAAACAAAATCATCGAAAAATACAAAATTTATTGAAAAATACCATTTTTTTTTTTGTTTTTCAAGATGTTTGCCGATTTTCGACAAAAATCATGGAAAAGTTTTGGCGTGGTCTTCTTACCGATAGTTACCGGTAAGACGGATCGAGGATTATCAAAGATAATCGTGGAAAAATCGAACCTTGCTGTTAACATTTACAATTACTATTCGAAGGCACAACACATTACTCGTCGTCATTTAATTAGTTATAATATACCTTTAGTTTACTACCGTTACTATAATATATATAACGATAATCTTATGAGCGTTTGGTCCGGTGGTAACTCCAGTACACCTTTAATCTAAAGGTTATGGGTTTGAACTTCCTCATGAAACTCAAATGAGTGTCCCTTTTACATATTTGTAAACTTGACCAATAGTGTCATATGTTCTTACACTGAATATATATAGTAATGCGAAAGTGTATTGTAACTTTGGCCAGATAAACTAAAAAAATGATAGCTAAACGAAATGTCCATTTTGCACAAATATTAAAAAAAAAACTACAAATTCTGAATAATTTTTCATAAAATTTGACACAAAATAAGAATTTCTTACAACTTTCTTAACTACATACTAGTTCTAGCTAGGTATTTATGCTACTAATATCTTACATTACCACAAAAGTAGACAGCATAGATAGCAAATCAAAATCATGAATTATAAAGGCAGAAAAAGCATATAAGCATAGAAATTCCCCAATAAGTGGAACCTTTTTTCGGGCACAAAAGCTAGAGATAAGAAGGTGAAAGGCAGAGATGAAAATGGTGAAAGGCCTTTTTTGCCCTTTTTTTTATTTTATTTTTTCTTTTGGACCAAAAACTTTCTATTCCATGGTCTCGCTGGACCCAACCATCCACATGCAAATGCCCTTTTCTTCTAATTCGAAATTCTTACGAGAACATTGTTCTGCTTTTTTAGAAAGTTTAGTCTTTTGCCACTATACCTTGACAGATTATAAACAGTGTGAAAGTGATTAAGTGAAGATACCACTTTGATAAATCCCTTGTGTCTATAGAAGCACAATAATAAATCGCTGATAATTTTATCGAGCTAATGCACACGAAAATTAACTTTCTATTTTCTATTCTATAACTTAACTAGTTTGCATTTTTTGTTTTTATTTCTCTTTTTGCTCATCCCAACATTTACCGAAAAAATAATTATTTAGAAACATGATTTGGGAATAATTTGTGCAAGTAATTACTAGCACTGTAGTTTTAGAGTTCTGTACATTTTTAGATTGACCACATATATATAATATATTATATACATATACAATACACAAAAAGCATACTCAAAATCAAAATCAAACGGCCCTATATTTTTTACAGTTACATGCCTTATAAAATAAAAATTGGATCTGAACTAATTAGAAAAAGGGACCCAAAAAGTATTTGGTGATATTGATAAAATTAGAGAATAGGATGCTTCATGAAAACAACAGGAGTGTTATATAGTTATCAAGATATTCTTTTTACATTTTCTTAGAATTTATATTCGAAAGGGTATTTGTCCATGAGATAATAACAGTAAACCTATTTTAGCCATGAGATAAGATAATCCAAAAATTAATATAAGTAAGAGTGATTTTTATAAATGATATTATTGCTTTTATCTTGAATTTTAATATTATTCTCGGGTGCAATGGCTAAGCGTCTCCTTTAAGTTTATTGAAAGGAGATCTTTTTGGAAGAAATAGCATGGTCGGGAGGGAGACGGATTAAGCCCACACCTATTCAAAGAAAAAAAAATTAAATTAAAAGGCCCTTAAAAATGTCTCATTAGATTTTATTTCTCTACGAAAAAACTCCATTGTAGAGATTTGAATGCTAGTTATTCATCATACAAATATATTTTGTACTTTTGCATTGAAAATAAATTTTGCAATTTAGACAAGAGTTTTAATACTATTATTTTCCTAAGGTCCGGATAAACTCAGAAGCTGCCCTGTTAAATAGCCAAAATTTTTGTTGAGCTCCGACCTTATTTATTAGGGCCATCCCCGGGGAATTTTCAAGGAGAGCCGATAGTAGAGGCTAGAGGCAACTATATTTTTTTTTTATCGGTTTTTTTTCTTTCCTTTTTTCATAGAAAGAAAAACCCTAAGAAAAAACAAAGGAGGTTGGAAACCTAGTTTTGTTGCGTAGCAAAAGCCAAGTACAGTATTAGCTGTTAAAAAGAATATAAAATTTAACGTACTCTCTTATTGGAGCCACCAGACAAATCTCACAACAGTTTTGTCATCAGAGATAGATAGAACTTACTCTTACATCTTCACTATTCCACTTAATTTGAAAACTACGCAACTATTGCCCTAAATTTAGTTGCAAAAGAATTACAATATATAATTCATCTCATGCCCTAAATTAGTAGTTGACTCTTTAATCCATGATAATCACGTCACGGTGTTGTTTTAGGATGCATGTTTGCAAGCATATTGGTAAGTTAGATACTTCTTTTGGAAATACTTATTTTGGTCATCAATTTATTTTCTTTAACTTCTTTAGTTAGAATTTTCTCAGATTATTACTAATTAAGCTCCACCAAAATCTAAAGTATATTTGTTTTAGATCTATTTCAAGGTTTTTTTTTTTTTTTTTTTTTTACATTAACGTTTAATTTATCACTTGATATTATAATACTATAAGTTTTACTTCAAAATACACATTTCATGCAGTTTATAAAATTAAGTAGATAAATATTATATTAAAATTAAAACTCGTTACATTTATAATCTACGTTACATAGGAGATAAACATAACATAAGTATGTTACGTGTACTTTTAACTACCAATATATGTATACTTTCAAATTCTAATGTGTATTCTAGTTGTATATAATGTTATTTTAGTAATATTGAATTTCTTCTAATAATTTTATATTAGTATAGTTATTTAATTGATATTATTTCATGATATAAATAAATATAATAAGAATTGTTAAATTAAAATGTAGATTATGAAAATAAAATATAGGGTTAAATAAAGTGTGATAGTAATTAAAATAGTAAATAGTGTTGTTTCATATTTGAAATAATATTAATCATTACTCTATTTTGTCTGCTTTCATTACGAAGCACGTTGGAGCAAAAATGAAGCAGAAATTGGTGTATTATCATTTTGATACAATGTGTAGGTTTTCTAGTATATATATTCATACTATCTAGCTTTTTTCTCATAAATATATACAATTTCCGTTGCAGGCGCGGATCATGTGTTAAACCAAAACATAACAATTAATACATAAGAATTATTGGGACATTCCTCAAAAAAACTACAAAGAGAACATAACTTTCAACTAGAGTTATATATATGACGATCAACCTGCAGTTTGGCCTGCCCGTCTCATATTTTAGGCGTCCGCGAGCAACTTCGGATGAAATTTGGGAGCAATGCCCTCCCCTCCTATCTGGGAACGGGAAATTTGTCCCCTAACTTTTTATTTTTTATATAATTTCTAATTTCTAAACCAAATTTAAAAAATAAAAAATAAAAAAATTAGGTCGGCCCACCTATGGGTGACAACCCACACATATTGAAAATAGACGGCATACCAAGGCCCGTACCAACCCGTCTGAACACCCTTGTTTTCAACATAAACAACATTACAAGATTATTTGCGTCGAAAGTTACCTCTACAACAATTACAGAATAGAAAAACCTCAAACTTAAAACATATAACAACCGGAGAATTAACCATTCTAACATGAACCATACAAGTTTGAGCTAAACTTCCGTTTTTCGTTCGTGGAGCATCAAAGAAGACAAATGAGAAGTATTATATTATAGGGTGCACACGATGTATTATGTTAATATTTCTGTTTAAATCCAAATGATTTCATTCAAATCTCCTTTCAAAAATAAATTTTGAATTTATGAGATAGAAAGAAAAAGAGTTCTTACTCATTGATCAAAATATATTCGAAATTTGAGGAACTCTTGTGTACAAGTTTTGAAGGTTACTTACTTATTTGTTGATTGTTATTATGACTTTAATAATTTTGTATCCTTTATATTAATACTATCATTTATTTATATTGGTACAAGCTGTAATGAAATAAAACAACGATCCTTATTATACCTTATAAGTCAACACAAAGAAAATGATGTCTCTCTAAATTCTTCTCATAAAGCTATACGTGAAATGAGTCCTGCCCTGCTCCTATTTCGCCTTTTTAATTATAAAATAGGGATTTTTGTCGCGAAAATATTCACGCGATTGGTGAAAGTAATCTCATATTATATTTTTTCAATATTTCTGCTTAATTAACATTATTAATATTGTAAATCATGATACACTTTGTTAATATTAAAAAAAATATGTTGCGATATTATCTCGCCAACTTCACTTGATTTATTGATATATCTAGAGCTGTGGAGGTCGTGTGATCAAAACGCATGTACGCTTTTAATTTTGTGTCTTAGTGAGAGAGAGAGTGTGGCCCTGTAAAATATATATATATATATATGCCACGCGGGCGAAATAACAAAAATTTAACGGTGGGTACGCTTGGCGTTAACGGAATAAACTTTGGGTATTATAGCCACAAAAAAAAAAACTTTGAGTACATAATTCAGAAAATGAAACATTGGGTATTTTAGCCGCAGTTTACCCTTATAATATATGCCACGCGAGCGAAATAACGGAGATTTAACGGTGGGTACGTTTGGCGTTAACGGAATAAACTTTGGGTATTATAGCCACCAAAAACAAACTTTAAATATATAATTAAGAAAAAATGAAACATTGAGTATTTTAGCCACAGTTTACCTTGAGCCTTAATAGATTTATAACCCAAGCTCCCAAATTACCGTGTCGGATTAACTGAAATATATCCCTATCCCTATAAGATTCAAGAAAACTTTCCATATTTTTTTCCTATATATTAATTCATGGAAAAGGGACCAAATGCTTTCTGAGTTAAGAGTTATTATTGGAGGTGACCCCAACATCATAATAATGAACCAACGAAAAAAATGTAAACATTGTCATTCACAATGTGATAACGAAGAAAATAGCAATCAATTTCTAACTTTTTTGTGATGTTCGAGTGATTGTTATTATTTGGTAGGGCTTGAAAAGACGTACGAATTGGCGAAAAAGCCATCTGAATCGAATCATAAGCTACAAGCACAGTCGAAGCCGGTGTTCAAACTTCAAACGTCAAACTGCCGATGAAAATATAAAATTATTATTCGATGTTCGATATTTACAAGCATATGTTGATGTATGATATTAGTAGTATGATATTACATGCTATACGTTGTCTCCGCCGATGGCCTCTCCGTCGACCCGGGAAAAGACAACGCCGTCTCCTCTTGGCCGACTCCCACAACGGTTACCGAGGTGCGTAGTTTTCATGGTTTGGCTTCGTTTTATCGATGCTTTATTCCACACTTTAGTTCCAGTGCATTAAGACGGGGAGATCTCATTGGAATACGGATGCTTCTAAGGCTTTCGACATTATCAAGACGAAACTCACATCCGCACTGATTCTTGTTCTACCGGACTTCGAGCAACCTTTTCTTCTACATTGCGACGCCTCTAAGGTGGGTATTGGCGCTGTTTTGAGTCAAGGATATCGCCCCGTTGCTTACTTTAGCAAAAAACTCTCCGGCCCTAAATCCCGCTATAACACTTATGACGTGAAATTTTATGCTATAGTTTGCGCGGTTCACCATTGGCGCCAGTACTTATTTCATCGAGAGTTTGTCCTTTTCACGGATCACAATGCGCTTAAACACCTCGGCACCCAAGACAAAGTTTCCGCATGCCACGCCTCATGGACCAATTTCCTACAACAATTTACTTTTACAATCAAACACAAAGCGGAGGTTCTAAATCGCGTTGCCGACGCTCTTAGTCGGCGTCACTTATTGCTACACCTACAACAACTCCGGGTTTCCGTCCCGGGCTTTGACGAGCTGCCCGACCTCTACGCCGCCGACCCATTTTTTGGCCGGTTCACAACAACCTCGGTTGCCCTCCTTGATTCGGAATTCGCTTGGCGAGGCGGTTTCTTATACCGTGACGGGAAATTGTGTATTCCCAAAGGAAGTCTTCGCCTTATGATCGTCCGAGACCTTCATAACGAGGGCCATGTTGGGCGTGACCGCACCCTCGCCCTCGTTACATCATCTTATTTTTGGCCTTCCATCCGCAAGTTTGTCTTCCATTTCGTCGACCGTTGTCGTGTTTGCCACCTCGCCAAAGGGAAAGCGTCCAATACCGGGCTGTACATGCCCCTCCCTATACCGACCCGTCCTTGGTCCAATGTGAGCATGGACTTCGTACTTGGACTTCAACGCACGCAACGCCAACACGACTCTATCTTCATCGTCGTCGATCGGTTCTCCAAAGTGGCACACTTTATTCCTTGCAAGAAGACTTCCAACCCGAGCCATGTCGCTTTTTTATTCTTTCGAGAGGTTAATCGTTTACATGGACTCCCGACATCTATTGTCTCGGATCGGGACACGCGTTTTCTTAGCCATTTTTGGCGGAGCTTGTGGCGTCTCGTGGATACTCGCCTTGACTTTAGTAGCGCTTATCATCCACAAACCGATGAAAAAACGGAGGTAGTTAATCGTTCTCTTTGAGATTTATTACGTTGTCTTGTAGGTGAATCAATTAAAGGATGGGATCTCAAACTTAGTCAAGCCGAATTTGCTAACAACCATGCTATAAATCGGAGCACGGGTTTTAGCCCTTTCCATGTGGTGTACGGTGTGATCCCGCGCTGCCTGGTTGACCTCACCAAAATTTCCTCTTCCGACCCGGTGCATATTGACGCGGCCACCTTCGTGGAACAACTACAAGCAACGCACAAGCAAACAACGGCTAATCTCGAGGCGGCGAATGCTATTTACAAGCGCGATGCGGATAAAAAGCGACGCCATGTCGAGTTCGATATCGGTGATTTTTTTTGGGCCGTGCTGACAAAGGAACGTATACTAGCTCATGAGTACAACAAACTAAAACCGAAGACTATCGGTCCCGTGAAGGTCATCAAAAAAATCAATCCAAATGCATACCGTCTTCGCCTACCGAGTCACATCCGAACTCATGACACACCTCTGCGCGTACACCGGAGACAACTCCGACGAGGATACACCACCGAATTCGGGGACGAAATCTTTCGACCCAGGGGAGAATGATGCCGACACGATCGGGCTCGGATTCATGGAAGCGTGGGACCGAAGGAAGAAGACGTGAAGACGTCCTCGAGGAGCTCGAGCTATTTTTATTTTCTGTTTTAAGTTTATTAATTAATTGTTTTAAGTTTAATTATTATTTATTAATTAGGAAGATATTATTAGGATTAGATATTATTAAGGTTAGCTCCTTTATTCATGGAAAACGTGTTCAACCCTAGGCTTTATTAAGGATTGCATACGAATTATATTTGCAGTTTTGATGTTAATAAAATTCTGAGTTCTTTACTTGGGTAAAAGTCGAGTTCTTGGCTCGCATAGACGCGTTCTTTATTCTCCGTAGTTCCGCTCTACATCAGTAAAACTACAACCACCATAGACTAAATTATATAATTACTGGTAAATTTTAACGACATACATATAATATATATATATATATATATATAAAATGTATCATGGTAAATATAATAATAGAATCCTAATATGTATAATATTAGTTTAAAAAGATGCGTTTATAACTTTGTCTATAATAAACACAATAATATTGCGCATAAGCGAGCGAGTTTAGTTTTGATGATAATATATACATTATGGTAAATAAAATTATAAAAGTGCAATATTTTTAATAGTTGTTTAATGTACATTTGTATCTTAAGTTTTTTTTTTTTTTATTTGGGCCAAAGAATTACAATGCTATTTTTGTAACCTAACATTATCAGCATAAAAGAATTATTTGTGCAATCAACAAACAATAAGTGTTAAACAGTAACGTTGTTGTGCATTAAGCTGCCAATGGAACGGCTTTTTTATTTATTTTTATTAGTATTATTTTTATAGGGAAAAATAAGTAGATTAATCCCATGGGGAACAACATCTATTTGTTATTTTTAAACCAATGAAATAGATGGGTAATCTTGTTAGAAAATAGGAAAGACTAATTAGGTATTATTTTTTACATTAATATTTACTAAAATTTGGATTAGTAAAATAATATTATGTGGAAATTATAAAGGGATTATAAATTAGAATTAAAAAGAAAAGTACGTAAATTAATATTCGGTATTTTTCTTTTTTTAGGGTAGTTTCAAAATTTTATTTTATTTGTTTATTTACCAATTAGTTAAGCATTTTACTAAGCATTGATTTGTTAATATCCAGTGAATAAAGGTTATACGAGATTATTTTTCTACAATTAAGGATGACTACAATCAAGGAGTTTTTTTGGATTTTATTAGCTAAAATTATCTATTTAGAAGAAAAAAAAAGCTACGTCGGATAATATTGAGGGATTTAGCCCAAATATCACTAAATGGGGAGTTTTAGATCTTGAAAAATTTCTTGGGTAATTTTTTAAAAGTCTTTAGCCCAAATATCACTAAATATATAAACTATCCAAGTTCTATATTACATCAAACAATTATTGTAATTTTCTGAGGTATTAAGCTTGCGGAGGATCGACATTTCTTTATATTCGAATATAGTTCTCTAAGAACGGTAGAGAAGACAAAGAAATGTCGTTTCTCCACAACTCCGATACCTCAGAAAACCGAAGCGGAAACAGAAAAAAGAACGTGTAATTATCAATCAAAGTTCCACCGTGATCCGGTAATGATTGCCTTTTTTAAAAAAAATTATTTTTTATTCTTTATTTTCGTAGAGGCACGTAAAAGCGAGATTCTCGGATTCGACTGCCATAAAACACGTGAATTCGCTGTCATCAATGTAGGTTTTGGCACCGGAGTTGCCGCCTCGCCGATGTATTTTTATTTTTGCTTATTATTTTTTATTAGCTAGTTACACTTACTTATACTATTAATTATAAGTTTTTTTTTTTTAAATATGCTATTGATTACGCAATTTCTGTTTATTTAGCCATTAATGCGTTTTCTTTTAATTTCTTAAGAATCCGTTTTATATTTAACCCTATATTTATACATATGTAACATACTGTGACAAAATCTTTGTTACTTTTTCTATAACAGTTTTCAGGATAATAACACATTATCGTAAATAAAGTTATAAAGTTGAATATTTAAATAATTGTTTAATGTAAATTTGTATCTAATTTTTATTATTTGGACAAAAGATTTACAAAGAATTAAAAAAGAAAAAGAAAAATCAAACCTACTGCATAACGAAAGTGTTTCGCGAAAAAACTCAAACCAATTATCAATCAATTTTTTTAGTAGGCTGATTAATTAAACTGTTTTTAATTCTTTATAAATAAAAAATATTTTGTTATTAATGGAATCATTGTTAGAGACTAGAGTTGTTCAATTAAATTTAAATATAAAATAAAAAATAAGATATATAAAATAATTATTCAGATTGATTAAACAATAATTAGGAAATATAAAACACATTATTAAGATTTTACGAATATAAAACAGTTTCTTAAGAAATATATAAAAAAAATCGCATTAATGGCTAAATAACAAGAAGAAGTTCCGTGATCAATGGATATTGAAATACTTATAATTAATACAAGGAGTAGTAAGCGTAACTAATTAATCATAGAAAAATAAAAATAAAAATAAAAATAAAAATAAAAATAAAAATACGATAAGTAATTTGATTGTTGAGAGAGAGGCACAGAATCCCGTAAAATTAGGTAATTATCTGGATTTTGCTTGGACTGGACGCTCATTGTTAAAAAAAAAAAAAAAGAGGGAAATTACAATTATTTATTTTAAATTAACTTATTATTTATTAATTAATTATCTAAGAAATAAATATAGGATAGGAGAAAAATGATTTATTTAACTATTTTGAAAAATAAAGCGATAATTACGGCATAGAGACCTCATATTTACCTTTCGTAGAAATTATATTTTCTATGTTTGTTTTTTGCTGGCATAAAGACCCAATATTTTATTTTCTATATATTTTTGTCTCTATCACTAAATTAAAGTTATCGTTAAGTTTCTGTGACGTACTCGACGGTGTTGGCAACGCACATGATGATCTCGAAGATGTCGGTGATATACTTGGCGGTGTCAGGGACGCATTCGATTGCTAGTATACATCATCCAGGGGCGGAGCCAGGATTTTATCAAGAGGGGGCGAAAAAAAATTAAGCCGGAATTTTTAGAATATAATATGATAAATAAAATATTTTTATAATTAATTTTTAATAATCGATAAAATATTTAGTAATACAGCTATACAAAGATTATAACTTAATGTATAATAAAAAAATCTTTATATTAAGAGATGAGTAATAATGGAGGCGGAGCTCATAAATATTAAAAAAAATGGAGTCAATGGGAAATGAACCTTGGTCTTCTAGGAGAGAGAGTTAAAATTGTTCTCAAATAACCACTACACCAAAGTATTAACTTTGTTTTGTATTAGTACCTTTAATATATATTGATAAACTGTATATATTTATTTATTAAAAATCACGAATTTGAATCAAGTGGCGGCGGCCGTCCCCGCTCGGCCCTAACTAAATCCATGATGTCATCATCGATACCATCAAGAACGCCGAGTGCGTCACCGATCATCGAGTACGTCGCTGGCACTAACAAGTATATCACCCACACCTTCGAGATGATCGAGTGCGTCGCCGGCAAAATAAAACATTAAATCTTTATGAAAATTTTAAAACCTCAGGGTAAGTATGTGCGAAAACTAGGCATTACTGGCACCGCGAGTGGGTGGTTTTGAGTATTTTAAAGTTAAACTTAATATGGGAGGGTATAAAAAGAAAACAAAGTATACTTTGAGATTATAAATTTGCTAAAACTAAAAGTTGGGGTTACAAAAAAGTAAACTTTCTTATAAATAAGTAAATGAATGAAAATACATATTATTTATTTTGATTAACTTGGAATAAGTCCTAGATCGACTGAATTTTTTTTAATTTTTTTTGGGCAAGCCTCCATTAGCTAGATGTAGAAATTATTTGCCAAAGTGAAAATTGGGTTTTAGTTGCATAACTTGCATTAGTTATGAAAAAAAAAAAAAGTTTGACCGTTCTTTAAGCAAAAAAGGAGGAGTAATTTGAAGGGTTATAAATGTTTTTCTTAAGCCAAGCCCTTATCCAGTAATATATGTTGGTAAAGTTATATTTGCAGCGTTAATGTGAATGTTTTTGGTATTGGCGAAAGTCATTTCCGTCGCACCATAAGTTAAAGTCTAAGAGAAAACTAAATAAGTTGCACTAAATCTGCATACAACGCTCCAAATATTTAATTGCACTAAATTTGTGTACAACGCTCCAAATATGATTTTGGGTTCTTTTACTACCACTTATAAATTTTAAGTAAACAAGGGGTTCTCTAATTAAATTTTAAGTATTTTCGCTGTGATTAACACTTAATTCGTATAGGGTAGTTTTGGAAGTTCACACGTTTGTCAATTCTATGATCTACATCTACTTCTAAATTTTAATAGCTTTAAAAAAATCTATTTTTCTCCAACACCAAAAATATCACGAGTTTAGGGTAGTTTTAGATTCCCAAAGCATTTTCCAACTAAATGGGCAGTTCGGTAAAAATACAATTAGGAAAGACAAGAGGTTAAAGTAAAAATGAGAAAACAATAAACAATAAAGAAAATACAAGAAAAAAAAGTCGAAAAGGGTAAAAACAAAGCGACCCCACAAGTCCAAATCAGGCTGGTTGTGGAGTATGGACGGAGGCGCATACTTAGTTGTGACTTGACTTGTGCCCAAAGATGAAAATGTTCTCAAATTATTCAACTTTTGTACATAGACATAATTCTTCTAAAAGACTATGTTTGCATTTGTTTGAACTTTCAAGCATATTTTCAATGTTATTTTTACCGGCATAAATATTTAATATTTTATATTAGTCTAATTTTGATGCTCCGTCACTAAATGAACAGGAAAATGTAAGTTTTTTGAAACACTTTGTGTTCTTGACGGTGTCGGTGACTTACTCAACAGTCAACAGTGTCAGCGACACACTCAATCTTATTGGCGGTGTCGGCGATGTACTCGGCGGTGTTGGGACAAAGTCATGTTATTTTTTCAAAAATAATAAAAACATCAATATATTAAACATTAAAACTAATGATCGGTGACATTTTATTAAGTTTACACATGTCACATACTAATCAGAAACTTAACTTTTAGTGTTCATTTAGTGACAGAGGACTAAAAAGTATACATAAAATAAAAAATAGGGTCTTATGCCGGCAAAAAGGAACATTGAAAAGATTCCTCAAATAAAGTTTAAACATGAGGTATTTATGTCGCAAATATCTCTTGAACATACCATAATTATTAATGAGACAGTAAATCCTAAAAAAGCGGCATATATACAGTATTTGATTAGAGGCAACATAGACCTTTTTTTTTTTTAAAATTCCAATGACATATATACTCAAGTTCAAAAACCCTAGAACTCCATGGCGGAGGAGCCATCATTGGTTGGTGGTGAGAACGACGATGAGGAGCCTCCGTTGCGTAGGTGGCGCTGGCGCTGCTAAAGAACTCAATGATTCTGATTATGAACAAGCTCACGGAATGAACTGAAATCACAATGAGGTCGAAATTGAAATCACAATGTATAAATTGTATATATGCCACCATTTGAGTAAAAAACAACTTCAACTCGGCGTTTTAAAATTGATGGGAAACATATATGTTGACTAAATATCAATACAATAATTTGTTATTATGCATTAATTTATCTTTTAATGTCCTCTAAACTTATCATTCTAAATGAACTTACTCTTTTTTTTTTTTTTTTTTGTATCAATCCTTTAATATATTAGTGTACTCCTAAATTTTTCTCACTTTTCTTTGCATCTGATATAGATATTTCAAGAGTACACTGAAACAAAATTTCAAGTTTATAAAGTAAATTGATATAATAAAGTTATAAATGAAACCATAATTATTATGAATATAAGAAAATAATAAAAATCTATTAGGCTGAACTCGAAATACGAACATAAGTGACAGCATATATAATGTTCTGCTAACATTCTTTGAAATCAATGGCAATATGAAAAACCAGCAGATAATTTATAAATCACTTAAGTCCCTAAAACTAATGACTTTAAATAACAAAAAAGTACAGAGATGAACTCGTACTTTCTCGATGACTAGTAAAAAGAAACATGCCATGAACTCGTTGTTGAGTGTCCCATTGTTCACGTGACACGTGCCGGGCCGGTCGCACGAGTGCCTTTGTCAAAACAGACTCGAGCTCCTACTTCATACTTTCATGGGGGAGTCGACGAGGGCTCCGGCACGTGCTGGTTGCTTGTGAAGCCGTAATCCCCAAATAGACCCTGAAATTGGAAACCAATTGGAGATAAAAAGATCGAAAAAAGACCTAATGGGCATTTTCTCAAAAGTTCTGTTCTTTTGAACCACATGAGCAATAATTGAAAAAAGATTGTCCTACAACTAAATTGCCAAGATATATGAGATCACTTATGTACATTTATATTTAAAAATAAATAAGTATTAAAAAAACGGTCTTAAAATAACGAGATCTAATTTAAGATGAACGAGCCAACAATTATAAAACTACCGTCTTCAGGGAAAATTTTAAGAATCTCGTATAGAAAAGAAGGGACTTATAAGATCATGGATTACTTTCCCGTACTTAAAATGTTAATCTATACTTTAGTTTAATCTAAATGGATTATGAAGATAAATAAAATGTTAAAAGAAAGGGGATCGGGACTGCGCTTTTAACCAAGCGCGGTTTCCAGGTTTTATGGAAGAATCCATTTTTACCGCCCGGCACCAAAGACTAAGTCCGGACTCTGAGAGTAAAATGTTCACTATGCATGCTTAAGTTGGTACATTCCGGTATCCGATTCCGCAGTTTAATTTATTATTTGGTATTAGAAGATCAAAGCTCTCTCATCCCAAAAGGCCAAAAATAGTATGAAGAACAAAGAGAAACAAATTTTCTGGGATATTCACATGCTAAAGGAAATATAATAAATAAAATAATACGCGCATGATTTTCAGTCATATATTAACATACCATTGCATCATTGATCGCATAAGCCACGCAATAATGTTCCTGAAAATCAGCCAATAAAACCAAAAAAAATATAAAAAATAAAAATCAATATTATTGTTATGACCATCAAAGATTTTTCACAACCCACTTATAAGAAAGCCACCACATCAATGTCTAGGTCATTCGTATGGGAATTATCTATATACAAACAGATAGATACACAGGTAAATCACTCGCACGTGTGTCAATCAGCATGCACATGTACGTGTGTGTTGTCACATGACAAAGGAAACTCAACTTTAATTAATAATAAAAATGATATTATATTTTCCATTTGCAAAAGAAAATTATAAGTTTGATTGACTTGCCTGCATCATGTGCCATTCTTCAAACTCGTCGAAAAGTTCCAGTCTTTCGATCCTGATCAAAACATACTCGCTAATTAGATATTATTACATTAACTAACTAGACTTAGTGTTAAGTGCCGATATTTAATTAACTAATTTAAGGTATTTAAATTGGTTTTTTCGTCTGATTATGTCATTGAGATTTATTTAATTCTATTTGGCTTGGTTAAATATATTTCACAGGTGTATATTAGTCGGGTCTGATCCGGTCCGGCCCACTAAGTTGCAATCTTTGGTCTTTTAAGAGACGTTAAACTACGAAAGAGATAGCCAATAACCATTCGCAAAACACCTACTTTCGGGCGATTTGGGGTCGTAACACAAAACTAATATTCCCAAATTAATCCCAGACTTTTTTTTTATATATATTTCTACAGGAATAAAATAGATGTCAGATGAGAATCAATTTAGAGGAACACTTTAATACATTTGTGAGCTTCCCAGTGAGCAATGAAAAGCAGAGTAGATAAAGACTTCTTTATATCCTACAACCTTGAAAAGAACACATTCTCTACTGCTAAAATTAGGGTTAAAAGTTTTCTGAGATTCGAATGATTTCTATAAAAAAAAACTGGAGATATTATATACTGCTTTATTTTGAAATTCATTAATGATCAATCCGAATCAGTTGCCAAATTAAAGAATTATGTTACCAAAGACGGAACTGTAACATACGTTACTGATTAGACGGTCGAGAAACGGGCCTTGGGTAATGTAACATACGTTCGGTGAATAGTCGTCGTATTTAAGTTCAGTGTCATTAGCTTAGTTTCTCACTCTAGATTAGAGGGACAGGCTCAGAATGTTAGGATCGGAAACTGGATACCACAGGATCGAAAACCTCGGGCTGTATCAACTTGATTTCTATCTTCTCAAAATAAAATGACATAATTCTAATTAAACCACTATAAATTATATGGCGTAAATACTACGTGTGCTAACCAGCTTAATGTTGGAGCATTACAAAAAATAATAATTGTGCATTTTAATTTATTTTGAACTTTGCTTTGCAGGAATAAATAAAGGGTATAAAGGTCATACCTACGCCTTTCCTGAGCATCAATGAAGGTAGTATAAATTCTTAGCATATCCCAGGCAACAGCTCTCTGAGCATTGAAAATGGGATAAAGAACAGAGATAAGAAATCTCACCAAGAAGTTAATTTTAATGTAATAATCTTACTTAATTGGAGGTAAGTAGATTTAGAAAGACAGTTTTAAGAGAAATTAACGTCAACTGAAAGGCAAATTACTGAAAACCTACCTGCCATCCCCGGTCCAGAAAAAGTCTCTCTTTCGCTTCTAATGTTGGTGTAGCATATATACCCAAGAGCCCGCAGCCTCGACTCTGTTTTTTTTTTTTCCACAGATAAAAACTCAAGTACTTTAGATAATCAAAGTATCAAAATCTGAATTACAAATTACAAAGATAATTTTGCTTTTTTTATTTTTTTATTTTACCAAGCAATGGTCTAGAAGTTTAGTCACTTTGTTCTATTGATTTAAACAGTTAGCAATTTATGAAAGGAACATGTTTTAAGACTCAAAATTGGTTCTCAAATGGGAGCTTCGCCAAATCTTCAACGAGCTCAATCCTCTTCCGAAAGAGAATAAACATTGTAATAGATATTGGCTCTCTTTTCATCAGTTTAAGGTCTCTTAAATACACTAAGGGATAACAACCTAATGGACCAGGCCGACCCGAACCTAATTAAACCTTAAAAAATAAATAATGAACCTCTGAACATAATCAAATAATTAAAATGAAATAATAAATTATCCAAATAACATAAATAAACCACTCTAATTTATACCTAAATATTATGTATGTAACAGGTCCATCACAATCAGAATAATAAAGGCGAAAGATGAAATGAACCTCCAAGTTTTTAATCATTTGCTGCCCGAAAGCATCATAAGGATGAATCTGCTGACATAAAGTTTCATGTAGAGGGAAAATTAAGTTAAAACTTTTAGCAAAACTGACTTCAGATTTCTCACAGAAAAAAGAAGTCGGGATGTATAAACAGAAAAAATCGGTTAAGGTTTGGATAACCTGTTCATATAAGAAAAAGACTGCGGTAGAAAAAGCAGTGGATGCCCAACGAACAACAGCGCTACTTGAATCCGGATCCATATATATTAAAACGCATTCTGCGATTATAAATGTTGGCAGGCTGATAACTTTATTAGATTGAATAAATTCAGTAAGAATCTAATAGTTGACTTTTGTACACCAAATATACCAACAAACATAAGTGTTTTTTTATTTTACAAAAAGAAACAAGTATTTATTAATAAAAGGGGTTACAGTGCACATAATAAGAGTGATTTAAGATTAACCGACCCGTCATATAAACTAAACCCACCCCGAAATAAAAGAGGAAAAAAAAATTGCTCATTAAAGAGAACCAGCTCAATCTCTTGAAAGATCCACTAGAGAATACATCGAAAACTCATTACACGAGGAAAAGAGCCACAGAGCAATACAATGATTTATGCTATCTATCACCCGTTTAAATTCCAAGAGACGTCGTTAGAGAGGAATTTGTTGCGGACATGGAAGTAACTACCAGAAATGGATATAAGTACACAAGCATGAACTATTGACTTCAGATAAGATCTGAACACGGTTTCCAAGACCAAGTTCGGCCTATGGGGATTTACTAATGTGATGAATCCCTTAATTCGCATTGTAACGATCACAAAAGATAAAAAATGTCTCGACCTTTTCTTCGAGTAAGATCGAACATTCTCCTAACAACGCAAGACAAAAGATATTATCCAAAAAAAGCATAAAACACAATTACCCCCTAAGCTAGGCGCCTAGAGGTAGTCCAAAACACTAATGACATTAAACCGGAAATTACTAAAATACGTTATGATATAAATAAAAGAAAATACATAAGTGGAGTAAATGTGCAAGACCAAGTGACCCCGTGCACTCCCCCCGACAATAAATAATAATCCATCAACCACACATGTGTATATATTAGGCTATTTACATACCTGGGATCCATATCAGCCAGGGCTATGATATCATTTAATTTATTTAGGTCGCGCAAATCCACTGGTAGTAACTTATAGTGATCGCTAAGCACTTCGCCTTTCTCTGAAACATAACAGGCAGCATGCAAGAAGATATCTAATGTCAACCATTTATATATGCAATGTGTTACGGACATAACGTTATTCATGTTTCGATTATTTTCTATTAATGTCTTTATTTATGTCTTGTTATTTGAATATTTTTATGTACGTAAAGCCCAACCCGCCTACTAGGTTGTTTGGGCAAAGTTTATTCAGTACACTACTCTCTTCAGAGTTTAAGTTAGACGCCAGACGGATTCAAGGTTTCACTGGTGTAAGACCCGTGACGAGATCCAGAACTCGAGAACATTACAGTACTTCTTATTCAAGGTCTTCAAATCAACTATATGATGAAGGATGGGAAATTGCATAGAAAACATAGACCTAAGTGCATCGGGAAGATTTCAACTTTGAAGCAACCAAATCAAAAAAGTTTATTACATAAATGTAGTAAACAATTAAACAATTTTGTGTCCGAATTCATTTTCATATGGCATTGCAATAAATAAATCTCAGATTACTAAATTTAGGTCTACAGCTACTGCTACCTATGGTTCATTTTGGGGATTAGAAGACAGATATCTACCTTGAGAAACTGATGCCACTTCCCCAATTTTGCTCCTCAATTGACTGCAAGTCGCAATAAGAGCAGCCTTTTTTTTAGTAACCTGACAAGCAACAAACATTTTACGATTTTTGGCAAAACGGACGAGTCATTAACGAAACCTATTGGCACGAAAGTTTCAAAATCTCACCTCCTTGAAATCCAGTTCTACATACAAATGTGGGGCTTTCCCTTCGTCCTGAATCACAAGTACATTCTCATGCGTCAAGAATCTTAACCTTCGGTAACTTATCGAGGTACACAAAAACTCCGTTTAATAACATAGACGGAGTTTTACACTATAGACATAAAGCTCAAATTAACCAGTAAACACCAGAATAAGGGTCAAGAAATACCTGCAACTGAAAAAATGTTGTATCGAAACCGGCTCCGAGCGACAAAACCTGCTTCTTAGTATGACCCTTTTCATCCCCGACTCTTTCACCCTCCAGAAACCGAATCAGAAGCTTCCGAAGAGCAGCCCAACGTGCAAAATAGCCTAATAATCCCCAAAACCAAAATCAAACCAATAATCATCCCGTAGATATTGAGCTATTGCTTCATAATCCCCAATTCAAATTCAAATACGATGCAATAACCTAATTACCGCGATTGATTATCGGCGATCTTCTGACTGGTCTCTTCACAAACAAATGGACATAATCGTCCTTCATGTATCCCTTTTTTATGCATGACCTTTCAACGACAGATCAGTACGCAATTGAGCTCCGGTTCAAAGTGAAAAGCGAGTGGCAAATATATGAGCAACATATATATAAGTGAAAGCTAAGTTCATATATAATAACTGTGTATCCGCAGCAAGATTGATATATATACACATTTACATAAACATTACAGTTTGCTGGCCGATGCGTCGTCGTTGGTGGCTTGAACAGCAGCTCTGTTACTGCGAGTATCAACCGCTACTTCGTCCGCCATTTTTGCTTTTCTTCGCTTTCAAGGCTTCGAAGGCTGGGTTTTTGGTTTCAGCTGTGTCTTTTTTTTTAACATTGCCTATTCATTTTGCAAATGAGTAACAACTCCTCCCAAATTTATTTATTTTTACGTCTGGATCCCTCTAGACTTGTCATTAAGTCCTTCGGAAAGACGTTAACGTTAATTTGGGGCCTGACACGAGACATAAGTCGAAGTTTCTTCTATTTGAATGCCCAATAAATTTGGGTTACTTTTAACTAGTTGGCTCACGACTCATGATTCGTGGTGCGTTTTGAGCAGTATCGAAAATAGAGAATCGATCGGTAATACCGATCAACAATAAATAAATGTTTATATTCATACTAGATTCAAATTTTCCTCGATTATCCATCTTGCCGATAGTTATCGGCAAATGTTCCATGCCAATCGATTATCCGTAAAAATAATGTAAAAATAACAAAAAATTAGGCACTTTCCAAAAAAAAATTGCACTTTCCAATAATTTTCGACAAAAGTACATTCAATGTAAAAAAAAAAAAACCAAAAAATGCATTTTTCAATAATAAAAAAAAAAAAAGATATTCACATGGCATACTAGCCAAGTATCAAGATAGATAGGTTGAATTGCATGGATTTAATGAAGATTGTTATTTATATACTAGCAATGTTATTGTTTTCTTTGTATTTGTTCCATGTGAGACTTTCCAAATCCAAACAAATATGTATTTTTCATTCATTTATATTTGCTCCATGTGGGATTTCTCCACAAAGCCAAATAGTTAATTATGTGTATTATCAAATTATGTAATATCTTTTGATCTTGTTTTTTCTTCTTCTTATGTTTTAACATGACATTATTTTATTTGCATTTGTTTGAGTATGACATGATTTTATTTGGGTATTTACATATGTGAAAGTGAGACTATATTTTATTTTCTTATGTAAACTTAGTAAAAAACATTTTTAAAACTATTTTAGTGATTTTTCATCGATAATCCTCGATGGGTGTCGATAATCCATCAACAATTCTCGATAAGTTGTCGATAACGCTAAGCTACAGTTTTAGTACTTTTCCATCGATAATCCTAAAAAACACATCGATAATCCTCAAAAAACGCAACAAATTTATCGGCAAAGACAACATTTGAATCTTGATATGAATACTTGAGCGTCTAAAAATATAGGGATATTTGCGATTAAAATGCTCACATTTCACGAAAAAACCTTTATATTCTCTACTTTTTTTAATAGCAGAAATTCTCAATAAAATAAAAAATATTGGGAAAAGTAATTAAGTTTTTTCCAACGGTGAAGTGTTTCATGAACTCTCTATCATAAAATTTTACGTGGATAAATCATATGTCACCACGTGAAACTTCAATGTAGAGATTTAAACTTAAACTACTTTTATTTAAATTGTTATATTATTGAGATTTTTGCTTAAAAACAATGTTAATTCAAATCATATTTTTTTAAGCATTTGGGTATCTTTACCACAAATATCCAAAATACAAATACGGGCTTGCTGTGTGAGGCCCATTTTCACCGTTGGTCCATTTACAGCTTCAGCCTTGTCCATCAAGTTTTCGGCTTTACAGTCTCTCTAATATTATTGTAATAAATATTAGGATTAATCACGGCACAAATACCAAAAGTGTTTAAAATAATAATTACGTGGCATGCCACGTGGCAGCCAAGTGCCCTGTGGCATGTCACGTGGCAAAGACTGATTGCCACATAGATAGATATTCTCGGTCAACTCTCAAATGCTAAGTTTAGGTATTTTTGCCGCTATTTCCGGAGGTCGTATACACGGCAGAGAATTTATCAAAGATTGGGTATTTTTGCCGCAATTAATCCATATATATATGTATATATATTCCATTTCTGCCATTTTTTATGAAGCTTGAAACCCCTCTCCTCTATTCTCAGAATAAAAACCCAAGGCTTCTTCGATGCCGTGAAGACCTCCATTTTTGCTTTCGAAGCGTTCAGGTAGTCCTTGCAGATACTGCGATTGGAGCAATTGGGGATGGATATAGAGCAGAAGCAAGCCGAGCTCGTCGACCACTTCGTCAAGCGAGCCTCGGCGCTCAGCGGCTCCGCTCTCACCTCGCTCGTCGCCGAAGCCACCTCCAACCCTTCGCTCTTCGCTTTCTCCGAGATTCTCTCCGTTCCCTCTGTTCGCGAGGTTCGATTCACTCTTCCGATTGACGCCAATTTCACCATGTTTTGGACTCTGCACATTCTTTGATTTCCTAGAATTTGGACTCGACTTCGAGTGTCAATGTGCTCTTTGTGTCGATATTTTTCGGTTCGAATTCGCGGTAGTATTCTAGCCTAAGATCATACAAATGCTTTTGCTGCATTACACTGCGTAAGATTTCCATACATAGGACTTATATACACTAATAGTACTGTAAGGAGTTGGTCTAGTGGTAAGGGCGATACTTGGGATCTTGTACATCCCTGGTTTGGTTCCCCGGGATCCAACAATTGGGGCCATTGGGGTAGTCTCCCGCTCGATAACGTGTTCACTAGTCGGGTGTACCCAGGATACCACGTTATATATATATATTTTTTTGAAAATAGTAGGGGAAATGTTGTGAAGTTATACGCCTCGGATCAGTTTTTTCTCACTTAGGGATCCACGTTTATTTCGGTGACTTATTTTTCGGTCTAAAATTTCGCCTGAGATTGGTTAATCTTTTAGCCAAAGAGATTCACTGGCTTCTGTTTAGTTCTTTGAATAGAATTGATTGATTTCTTCATTTTGAGTCTCTTGAAATATCAATAGTGTGTATGTTCTTTATACATTTCATATTTCGTATACCCGGATCTACATCTACTTCGATTGCACAGAAATTGTATTGAATGGAAAAAAATATGAGGGGGTTGATTGAAACTTTTTGTTGTATTCGAGCTTTTTCCTTCTATGTCTTTGTCCCGTGAAGATAACCGTTCAAAGGCCTTGAATTGCCACTAATGAAAAAGAACAGTTATCGACAATGGCAATCCTGTCAACTCTGTTTCAGGTCTATCATGGGTAGCAATTGGCCTTTTATAATTAATTATAGGTTCTTATACTATGTGGTTTTTGCTATAAAATATGTATTATATTTTTTTTTGCCTGATTGTTTAATGTTCCTTTTACCTCACGTACTATGTTTTTGTACATTTCATGGTGTATGCACGCATGTCATCTTACTTTTTAGCTCTTTCAGCTTGAAGGAACTAAAGATTCTGTATACCTGGATGTGCTTCGCTTGTTTGCTCATGGCACGTGGAGCGATTTTAAGAGTAAGAAGTCGATCCTTGTTTAGTTTTTTGCTTCTGTTTTGGACTCTCGATAGGTTCTACACGCAAAAACTCCATCAAGATGTTCTTTGTCTTAGAATTTTAACTAGTTTGTGATGTTTTGACAAGAAGAACCTTCATTAATTGATTCTTCATAGGAAACACTGGCCGTCTACCACAGCTAGCCCCCGAGCAAATTTTGAAGTTGAAGCAGCTCACCGTGCTCACTTTGGCTGAGACGAACAAGGTATGTTATCTGATGGATGCTTAACTGGTATCTAAAACCCCCTTATCGGATCATGACAGTTGATGTTGTGGTTTTGACTGTTCAATTAATGTCCCATTTATTAAACTATTTGCGAATGTGGTTTTGAATGTTCAATTAATATGATCTGTGGTTTTTATCATTACAAAATAATGAGACCTTCCTCGTTAGCTAATATTAATACGTTCTATGTGTCGAGGTTTTGTAGTCTTACATTTTTCGCTAAATCTCGCGTTCTTGTGAACCTGCAGATTCTACCATATGACCAACTAATGCAGGAGCTAGATGTAACTAATGTGCGTGAACTGGAGGACTTCCTCATTAATGACTGCATGTATGCGGTATGTAGTCTTCGAATGAAATACTTTTTATGGAATGCTTTCTCGCTTAAAGTGGGATTTTCTTAATTTTTATTATTAGCCTAAACAACTGTATGAATAGGATAAGAGTTGAAGTTTCTTCTCATGTCTTTATCATTCGGTAAACTAGTCCGTCTTTTAGGTTCGAACATTCTAAGCTTGTATAAGGCGTTCATTGTTAGGGTTGACCGTCACATTTGATTAGTGGAAAATTTCTAATGGACCCCTATGGGAGAGTTTTCCCGGTCTAATATCGAATAAGTGTTTTCTTGGATTTCTATTCTTGGTCCTATCAAATTGCTAATTGTTAACATTCATTTCCTTAAGAATCTCTTTGGGTTTTCTTCAGGGCATTGTTAGAGGAAAGCTGGATCAGCTCCAAAGATGCTTTGAGGTCCGTTATTTTATTTATGCGACTGCTTTCTCGGTTATTTTTCCATTTTTCCATTCCTGTCGGATACCGTTTTTGGATGCTCTTTTTAAATTATTATGTCTTGTGCAATGCAGGTTCAGTTTGCTGCTGGGAGAGATCTGCGACCCGGACAGCTTGGGACTATGATTCAAACACTATCTAGCTGGTAAGAGCTGGGATTAGACATATAGTTTCTATCTAAACTATCTTTAAACCTGCTTTATTGTTTCCAAGTTTGCATTTTAGCCATAAAACTGAATAATCGTTTGACGGGTGTGGCTTGGAGTGCATCATTACAACATATTCATAAAGACTAAAGAGAATATCATATGCTGTATTTCTCTTTAGAGTAATTGGAAGTAGTGCTCCCTGAATTTTGCTCATCAATGAACTTTTCTCTCTGAGTTAGTTTGAGTAGAAATGCCCCCTAAATTTCAAACCCTTGCACATTGTCCCTTACCCGATTAAAAATGACACAAAATGTTAACATGTGCGTAACTCCTGACTTATGGTATTTTAGTCAACTTTATTATTATCTCCAATTTTTTGGGGACTTACTTTGTAACTTTTCTTGGAGAACTAGAAATCTTCATTGCTACGCAAGTCTCATAATCTAGTATAATGATCTTGCTTGGTAAATCAATTATGAAAATTGCTCTTGAGTAAGTCGTGTGTCACGGACAAGTTATTTTCCTTTATTTTTAACGCATAGTGGTTAAAATGATAGGTGTAAAAATTTAGGGGGTATTGCTGCCAAAATCAAAATTCAGGGGTCAAAATGTTTCTTTCTTCTCTTGGTGTTAGATCCTAGTACTTCTATGAATCGATCTTGTTTCCTATCTTGAAATTATTATATGTTCTTATGGATTTTGTTTCACGTGCTATGTACAGTAGGTTCTTCTTATCGAATTCTTTTATCATCAAACTTATAGGTTGAATACGTCGGACAATCTCCTTGTCTCGATTCAAGAGAAGATTAAGTGGGCTGATACAGTCAGTGAGCTGGATAAAAAGCATAAGAAAGATGTTGAAGAGCGAGTCGAAGAAGTAAAAAAGTCTATTACCTTCAAGGTCAGTAAATCTATTTTTATCTTTCCACTTTTAAGCAAATAAGTAGCCAACAAAAGCTAGATTTTTGTTTTACATATTATTTAGATATTTTACATTAATTTTTTTTACCTATTTATGAGGGTAAAGTAGCAAATAAGGCAATTGGGTGGGGCATAGGTTAGACCCTTGCACGTGTATAACGTACAGGTACGGGTACTTTGGGTATTTAACCCCTTGCTTATGTCCTTATTGGTCTTTTTGCTGTGTTATAGAAATTAAAACAACAATTATATTGTAAGCAATGTAGTAATCCCAGCTGAACGTTGTTGTAAACTTGTAATTACTTGCCTATTCTCGTTTATTGTTTTTGTTGCGCGATAAGGACACAAGACTTCCTTTCTCTCTTTTGGCGTCCTTCAAATTTGATTATATGATTATACTTTTGATGCTTCGTAAGATATTCTAGATGGATATTACATGAAGTAACTTTTGAGTATTTTGGTGAGTGTTATATGGAATGTGTGGCATGGTGGTCGATGTGTCTTACTTACGTTGTGGCAGAAGTTACCAACTGTGAGCAGGCCGACTTTGACTTCCGAGGGCATGAGGAGATCCACTCTGAACCTGGTGGAGTGATGGACTACGAAGAAGACCGTAGCCGACCCAAGAGGTAACCACACCTCTTATGGAAAAAATAGATATAGATAGTAAGTAGGGGTGAAACTGGGACCAACAACCGTTTTTTTTGGGAATTTTTACCGGCTTTGTTATATTTTTATGAAAGCCAGCTTATCAACCGAGACCAGTATGAAAGCTGGATTGAAAGAAAAAAAAAAACAGATAAAACAAAATATATAATCAAGTCTTTATAAGCAGAACATTTTAAATTAAGATAACATAGTTCAATTCAACTAAATTAGAGTCAAAATAATGAGGTAAATAAAATTCAAATTACACGACACGTATATTGAAACTGGAAACTGGCACTGGTTACAGATGGAAAACTGGTTCCCTAATGGTACTTTTTTTCCGAGGACTAAATTTCGGTATCCAGTTCTGGTAACCGGTTTTCGGTATATAAGTTTCACCCTTATACGTAATTCTATCTTATTGGGTGATGCTTACATGTTTCTTTTACCCTTGTTGAATTAAATTTATTCTTTACGAATGGATATCTCGGTAATTTTGGCCTGTAAAAACTTAACATTCGTCGAAATGCGCTCAACTCTCATTGATTGTACTTCCATTGAAGCATTAAATTAAAAAAAAATGCATATGTTAGAGCAATGCAACGATACGGCATTTGCAGTCTCTAAAAACATATCTTCTTGAGTTAAAGCTTTTTCTTTAAATTTCCGGATCGATTGATAAATAAAACCGCAGGAGACGGCATCCAATCTCTTGAAGACACAGACGACCCACATGATTTCCCAGGTGTTTTTGGTTAACTAGCCTTGATTTTTGCCCACGGCGGTCGATCCTTGCACCTGGAGAATCAAACAGCCTTCCTCTGACAGCGAAACCGAGCCCGTGTTTGTTGCATCGTTAGAATGTCTTCCTTCTAGCCAATTGTAATCCCAATTGAGTTGTCAAGAAGAGACCAGATTTATTGATACGGCTTTACGTTTTGCAGACTTAGTATTTTACCTAAAACACCCTCGGTACACTACGTTAAGATGTTTCTGGATTTCTAAGAGTTTGGTCTTTTCTCGTCTCTCCAATCTCTCTATGTTGGCGTCTGGTCTGCCCAAACAAATAGCATGTTTGAAACGTAATTGTGCTCTTTTTGCAATTATTTTTTATATAGCTAATACAAAAGTTCATCTTTTACCATTTTTAGTGCCTAATTTTTTTGACTTGCTGTATTTGTTTGGATTGTTTTTTTCTTCTCTTGGCCGCCGTTCGCCTCGGAAGACGGCTGGTAAGAGTTAAAAGAAATACATTTGTGGTCTTCATATTTACTTGCAATTAATAAGTTGGAGAGTTTTTATTTTATTTTTATAAAGTTTTTAGTGTCACAAACAATGTTCAAATCCCTGTAAACTGATTGCCGAGTATATCAAGGATGCAATGGGTATGTTGATGAGGTTTTGCAAGTTTTTTAAATCCGGTACCGAGTAAATTACAAACCAATAGGTGTATTACTAAACCGAGAGGTATATTGTAAAGCCAATGGATATAGTTTGTATACCAGTGAAATTTTTGAAAAAAATTAATATTTCTCAAAACAAAGGAAAACAATTCAAAAAAATTTCCTGTGAAAGATTTTGGAGGGCTGTTTGAGAAATTATAGGATGGAGTTAGAAAATTGAAAAAAGTATGATCTTTTTTTGGTTAAAGATCGAATTTGACGATGAAAGGAAATTTAGGAAAAACGTTGCTTATATCAAAAGCGGTTATTGCTAAAAAAAAAACAAAAAAAAGTCGCACTCATGGAAAAAAAAGTTTACCGCATGCAGGCGGAGGGTATAGGAATATAGGATGGTTAAGCATGGCGAGCGCCAGCGGAAATAGTTTTCATTCTGTGGCTAGTTGCGGTGACTTCCGCAGCTCAATGTTAGTGTAAGAGTTTTTCGCAGCCGGAAAGTCACATCTCAAATAAGTTTTTTGTTTTCTTTTTTAACTGAACTTGTAAAATTTTTACAAGGGGTTGAAAACCGGAAACATTTCAACTAATATATATATATATATATATATATATATATATATATATTTGCAAGGCTTAACATGCAAAATTTTCAATTTTTGCATTCTTCCCTTTTATTCTCGTTATAAGGGTCTTTTGTTCTAATTAATTTGTTTTTAATTTTTTTTGATCCGATTTGTGTTAAAAAAATTTAAGAACAAAGAAATACAAAGACTTATGCAGACACTTTGTGTCGCATTTACGGATAACGTGTAAACGGTTGGAAAGTCCTCGTGTTATACTCCTCTTATCTAACAATAATTTTATTATCTAATGTTTAAGCTCTCATAACTTGTGAGTATAACAAATGGCAAGTTCCGTGGAAGATCAATATCCCGTGAAAGACACATATTATCAAAAGTAATTAAAAGAAAGAAATAAAAGGACGCAACACAAAAGGTTTGTTCATTTGAAAAGTTGATTAGCTTATAGTTATAGTAAATTTTGTAACATTAAGTTTGAATTTTATTTAATATAATTTCTTTCAATTTAATTACTCTGATAACTGATAGGGTTTATATGTTTACAAATATGTCGTACTATATTGAAATTTGCCAGGCACTACAATGAGAACTCCCGCCAATTTAATTACTCGATGAGGAGAAGCTGCCGGTGTTATTGCGTATGTCCATTCTAGCACATCGACCGGAATACGACCACCAATGTCTACTATTTTATTTTTTCGTAGCTAATTTTTTATCGAGTTATTGTCTCATAATACTAGAAAAGAAAAGATATTTAAAATTTTTTATGTGACACGTATCCAAGACTCAACAACACTTCTAACATTATGTTAAATCGATTTAAATAATAGTTTGAATATTCGAGAGAAGCAAAATAATAAATATTAACGGCTGCTAAAACATTGAGTTTATGTCACTAAAAAAAACCACAACACTGAAAATTAATTTATACAATTTTTAACCTTAATTAGTTCTAATTTAACATTTACAGAAGAATAAAATTAGAGCCATCTATTTATATTTTCACGATACAATTTGCATTCTGTATTACAATCAAATGCGATGTTTAGTATGTTTTTACAAACACAACAAATGAATCAAAAGAACAAATGAATTCGAATAAGATATTGGTAAAAAAAGAAAATACAAAATCATAATGAAAATACTATGATATGCGCTGCTTGTCGTAAGAGCAAAAGTCAAACCAATATTCATCATTATTCAACTCCACTTTCGGATTAACCCCCGTCACCTCATCGTCCGTGTTCATCTTCCTTCGCTTGATCGGAGGAGAAGGCTCCGGCGAGCGGCGCTTCGGCGTCACGCGTGTGAGCCGGCGGTGGTCGTCGGAGCCGACGAGGTGCGGGAAGTTTAGCTTGGCCTTGGCGCCACGCATCTCGAAGGCGGCGCGGTCGTAGGCCATCGCAGCGTCCTCGGGCGTCTCATAAGTACCGAGCCAAACCCTAGCACCGTTTCTATTCGGGTCCCTAATCTCCGCAGCGAACTTCCCCCACGGCCGCCGCCTCACGCCCCGGAAATGCACCGCCGGCAGAACCGGAGGAGGGGGGACGGGGAAGAGCTCGTCATCGAGAAGGTGTTGGCGAATGGACTCCAAGAGAGCTGAGTCGGAATCTGCCATGAAAACGGTCGACATGTCTTTGTTTTCTATGTAATATCAATTCTATGATTAATCTATATATGCACATGCATGATTACATATTACCTATATATATATATATATATGCATGATTAGATATATATATATATATATATATATAGTGGATTTTTCTTGCAAGAAGCTTCAAGGATCATGGTAATGCAGGCGGGCGCGGCAAGTGGGAGAGAGAATGAGCCATCTCAATGGTAATTTTTTATCATGTGTTTTAAGTGCGAGTATATAAATAAATATATATATTCGAAATTAATATATATAGGGAAAATTGCGGAAAAAGTATTTAATTTTTTTTTCAACAAAGACAACAGAGGTTAAGAGTGAAAAAATGATGGTAAATCCAAAGTCAACAAATGTGTGGCGACACATTTTTTGGTCTAAATTTGTTTAACCGAATTCAAATGAGAAAAGATGTTGGATATCGGGATGAGCACATAAATGTTTCTCTTAAGTTATAATATAATAAAAATTCTCTAAAAGATTGACCAACATCCGTAAAAAATATTAGAAGAAAAAATATGCTGCCTACATTTGTTGATTTGGGTACTTTTGCTGCAATTTTTTGCTTTCGACTAACCGCCGCTTCAGTTGGTCAAAGTTTGAGTACTTCTGTTGCAATTTTTCTATTTACATGGTAACATAAACACCCCCAAACTTTGAGTATGGTTGCAGCTAGTTCTGAATATTAAAGTTTTTCTTAAAAAAAATAAAAACTTAACATAGTGTTAGTGTCACGTTAAATATAATATAAGGCTAAATTAATCATTATATTTTTAGAAAAAAATTAAATACTCCCTCAAGTTTGAGGGGTACATGCACCAATCAGTCAAAAATAAGGGGTGTACATAAGTCAATTTAGTTTTAAACAACCTTAATATTACTACATTAATCTTATAATTAATCATGTAACACTAATGTTCTTTTAAAATTTAATTAGAAAATTTAACAGATGACAAAAAATTCAAAGTTAAGAGTAGAGATGTTGGTTGTTATTTTGAAATTTAAGAGGCTAGTTACAACTTACAAGCATACTCAAAGTTCAAGGCTATTGACGCAATATATAAAAAAAGAAGACTTCTACAACTAAAATTAAGTCAAATATTGAATTTTATTATGTCTTTCATTTTCCTTCAAGAGTACGGGGCAACCAACATATATTTGGTTTAGATCGGCGTGCCACATATTAATATAGTGAGTATGAATCTTATGTCAAATCTGAATGATACTTGGTTAATTATTACTACGACTATGTTTTTAGTTTGTGTGTAAGATTACGTTTCTAGTTTAGTTTATGACTACGTTTCATACTTTCGTTATTGAATTTTTAGGACTATAAAACTAATTAGATAATGAAACCGAACAAGTTTAGGGCATTAAGACGTCGATTCATTTATTATACGCTTGATGTAGACCCTTATTCGATCTGATAAGCTTATACAAAATGTATGTGAGCTGTGACTCTTGTTGATGTACAAATTTGTCATTATTAATATGACATAAAGTGCTAAAGTTGTGCATTAATTAAATTTACAAATAAGGATTAAAGACTTTAAAGAAATAAATCGATATTCACAAAAGCCTAATTGAGAAGCCCAATAGAGTTCTCAATCAGACAAAGCCCAACGGAAACAAAGCCACTCGGCCCAAAAAGCCCAAAGGCCCAATGTCTATTCGTCATCAACCCAGAAAGACGAGGGTAGAATCGTCATACTCTCTAACCGGCATCTCACTTCAAACCCAAGCGGAAGACCAGGATCACGGAGTCAAGTCTTCAACGGGCATAATTCAAACATGACGAAGAGAACGTAGTCATGGGACACGTGTAGCAAGATGAGCCATTTTACCCGGTCAGTACGGAGAGAAGACCCCACGATTCCTGGATGTCCAACGAGAGGAATTGAAATTTATAAATATCAAGCTCAAGCCCAGATCAAGATATATACGCACATACAACCCTCAGAGAATACATCGAAAGCTCCTACCCTGCATTCTTGCTCACTTAGAGATTTTATTGTATTCTTTTTCCTTCTTCTCATTCTTTTCCCTGTTCTAGGCGTGATTTGTTGTCTGTAGCTATCCGTCTATGTCAGTTGTCGCAATAAACTAACAGAGGACGTAGTCAACTACCGCATTGAGACGAACCTCTATAAAAAATTCCTCGTCTCATTTATATTGCTTATTATATACATATATCGAGAGTGAATCGAGAGTTTGCAACGTGAGAGATCGAATTCCACCGAATCATCTAATCCCGAGAATATCAAACACTCACAAGTCACACTTAACTGTTTGATGTGGGAAACCACGTCAACAACTCTGAACTCTTCAGGGTGTGTGAGTTAGACATCCTCATTCAAGAACTTAAAAGACATTCTTTATACTTTCGCCAATATTAAGAAATGTCGCAACTTCAAGAAAAATCATTATAGACTTGGATATGGCAAGGTGAGACATAACATTTCATATATCGTCAATACTACAATTCTGGTAGAACCATTTCATTCCAGTATCTCACATTGTATGTGCATACTATTGGACATATTCTGTATATGCCCTCTATTTAAATGCTAATCTCGCTTGTATAAGAAAATGGTCGTTAACCTAGGAATGAAACGTTCTTGTTAATGATAATCTTATACAGTTATCTGCGAATTATACATATTAAAATATTAATTGAACTTTTATCCTTAGTTCTTTAACTTTGCTTTCGTGTTTAGTCATCACACTGAATCTATGTGAGGAGGTTTGACTATCGCAAATAAACAATTTAAACGGGTTTATGGTCTATATTAGAAATGGGAATTTCTAATCGAGAATGGCTGTTGATAAAAAACTATCACATTAATATGATGATCTATTACCGGATCATAGTGCGGTCCATGAAGTGTTAAGTTTATCAAGTATGAAGTGTCTTCGTACCGGACGGATATTTAGACTTATATCGTTGACTTGTACAGTTCAGCTTATATAATCTCTGATTTAATCGTTACAGAATACAATTTAATATTCCTAACACTTACATTTGAACAAGGACAAGTCATTGCTGTAGCAGATAAGGACGACATTTAATCCGTACATCAACGACATACTATTATCTTATAATGCATATAGGTATATACTTATAATCATAATTTAAAAATAATCTAGGTGATGTATATATTGAATTATTTACTAAAGTAACATACTATGTAAATAGAAAACATTAACCGGTAATAATTTCTACCTCATAAAATATAGAGATACGTGCAGGATATATCTTCAAGTTATCTCCATTATGCACTTACACACCTATTGTTTTTTTTTTTTCTATTCTTTTCGGTAGCACGTATTCTTATACGTTATTATTCTGGTATCAATCGTACACTTCATGTGGCATAGGTTTCTTCGACATTTGTTACGTTACCCCCAAGAGACACATCACCACCCACCAACATTCTTGTCATTTTTTTTATACCTATAGGTTATTTAAGGCATGAATACCCAAAAGTTAGTAAAAAAAAAAAAATTGAGTTAATAAAAAAATCATGACAATATCCACATATAGGGTACTGAGTTACGGCTTCCTTTTATTGTGATAAGCTATAACTGTTGCCGACTTATGCTTAATCACGGCTCTAGGGGTATTAGATAAGAATAGATTATCTTCAAGTATACTTCATTGAATGAATTATACGTTACATAGTTTTAGTTTATCGGATTGTACTTCAAGAAGATGTACTAACAGTTTCTGAAGTACCGAGAACAGAATTTTCTGCATTATCAAAAACTGCCTTGAAATAATAATCCGACTTATTTTTTTCTTCATGAAATTCGAATGTTAGAGGTATTGATTAAATTGAGGGAGTTGTATTTTTCACAATAAATATATCAACTTCTTTTAATTTGTAATTTCTTAATATTTCATTTTATTTCACAATAAAGTCGACTATGTTATTTTCATTATGTATAGTGAATTAATATATATGAAGTGAGATCTATATTGTTGTCTAAAATTTTTTATCTAGTAAATTTAGCTAGTGAGATTATTGATCTAACATTAAATTAACGAAGTTCTATGTACATACAAATTTGATGATAAAAAAAACATTGACATAAATTAATAAATATAAAGAAATTGAAATACATAAATCAGAGGAAAAATAGTCATGTACATGATAATATTGGTCACATAAAAACATCGTTGCATGTAATGATATTCACGAAATAAATTATTGATTTTAGAAATTCCTTTCTATATATAAATGGAAAATTATTGTGATCGTTATCCGGTTGATGAAGTATAGTGCAAATCATGCATGCTCCTTTTGACATGTTGAACAGCTGACTTTCGCGTATATCCTTGTGCAGTACTTGATAGCGTCTAAATCTCCACAATATCAATGTCTTTCTATATACATATATATATATGCTATATATATATACTCCATGGATGCTCAAACACGAACTTCTCTCTCTCTCTCTCAATGGCCAATAGTAACCAGAAAACGCCCATTGTGGACTACTCTGTGCTCTTCTCCGATGATCAAAATCAACGATCCGAGGGTCTCCATCACCTCAATCGTGTTTGCCAGGACTATAGCTTCTTCTGCGTAAAATAATTAATTTTTTCTCTCAAATTAAATACATGTAGTCAATTTCATCACTAAGTTTGGCCTTTTCTCTCTCTCTATGTACAATTGAAAAATCTCCGAAAATGACTCAATTTATCACTAATTCTCATAATGATTCACTAAATTTCGTAATTGTGTAAATGATCTTTTCATGACAAATACTATTCTGAATTTTGGACAAAAAGTATCCTGAAAATATCATTTTAGACTTATAGAATTTGAAAGACTAATATAAAAATGTATAGTAAATGATGACTTATCTTTTCAAGTACATTTCCATACTTCTAATAGGTTTTTGCATGATATCCAATTTTCTTTCTTTCATTAACCCTTCGACGTGCATTGTGCGCATCCATGGGAAAGTGTTATAATTCATGACAATTGTTTTAGGTTTAAAGTGATTTCACCTTTTGGATTTTAAATCTTAATTAAATTAATTCTTTTTTTTTATATATATTTATGTATGAATACGAAGATCATGACCCAATAACACAATATGAAATATATGTTGTCAGAATGGTCGATCGATGACTTTTCACTCTCATAATGTATTTTATGTTTTAATGTACTCCAAACCCAGATGTTGATATGCTTTGTTTTGCTAGAACAGTTGGTAAACCACGGAGTGCCTGATACCGTTTTCTCAAGAGTCCTCGAGAAAATCTCCGACTTCTTCGATCCGGCAGAGATGGATGATCGGAGGCAATACGAGAGAAAGAGAACGACAGATAGGATCCGCTGGGGAATAAGCTCCTGCGCCGGCGAGAATAGAGAAAATCTCAAAGTCGCCGTTCATCCCAAATTCTATTGCCCTCCGAAACCGATCGCTTTCAGGTCTTCCATTTTACACGATGTTTTTCATAACAAACACACTTTAAGTTACTTTGTTCATAAAATCACGCATTCGGTTAATTCAGTCTTACTTGTTAACGATTTTTTTAAATTCAAAATAACTAGCGAGGCTTTAGAGGACTACTCCCGAAGACTGAAAGAGGTCGAACTCGGTCTTGCAAAAGCGATGTCAAAGGCGTTAGGGTTTGAGGAGAGCTTCATGGAGAAAGCACTGAACCTGGAATCAGGGTTTGATGTTTTCGTCACGAATCTCTATCCTCCGAGCTGCAAATCCCATGGCTCAGTGGGTTTGGCTGATCACACCGACCCCGGCATCTTCGTCTCGCTCATCCAGGACAGTAATGGCGGCCTTCAAGTACTTTCCAACGATGGAGAATGGATCGAAATTAACATGCCTCCAAATGCCATCTTCATTATCTTTTCGGACCATCTCGAGGTATTCTATATATAGTTCCAATTTCTAAAGTCACATTTGAAGATACATATACATAGCTACTAATATCACTAGACATAAGGTTTCTGCATGATTTTCAAAATTCAATAATTGATTGTACCGATTAAACTTTATTAGTATGTCGATAACGGAATACCGACAAAGTTTTTGTAAAATTGCAATAGTACTTAGAAATATATAATTAAGAGGGTAGAAATTTTCATCAATTTTCGTATATAATTAAGAATAAGATGCATAAAAAGTGGTTCAACAGGGGATAATAAATCAAATAAAATATACTAATATCCTCCCTTATCTCTCTACATATGTATTTATAAAGTCATGTCTTGTGCAGATCCTGACAAATGGGAAGTACAAGAGCTGCGTTCACAGAGTGATGCTGGGAGGTAACAAAGTAAGGAGGATATCAGCGACAACGGTGCATGGACCGTCACTGGAAACAGTTGTGGAGCCAGCGTCTGAGTTTTACAACAACTCCGATCAGCCAAAGATGTACCGTGGAGTGACCTTCAAGCACTCGTTGGTTGCCAGCGGCTTTGATGAGGTCGACGTCAAATCTACTCTCCGTCAAGCTCGTCTTCCTCCTGAATATCCGACCTGAAAACGTTTGGGATTTAGATGATATATTCATACAACGCAAAAGAATATTGTTTGCTACTTTTTAAAGTTCTATGTAAGTGTATTTTCTATTTGTTGGGTTCATGTTTTACTTCTTATTACAATATATGCAATGTGTGTTTAGGAAAGGCAGTCTGAAAATTAGTGGCTTTGATGGGTTGATACCGAACCTACAGTATAATTACATCAAGCTCGCCTCTTCCAATATGCATGTAATAAATAAAATAAATTGGGAATAAAGATGTTGATATGTTGAAAATATGTCAAAGTAATAATCGTTGTAATTACAAGTATATTCGATCGAATTGGTTATTTTATAGTTTAGTTTGTAACTATCACGCAATTTACGTCTATATATATATATATATATATCTCATATATATGTTAGATGCTCATTCTATTAATTTTAAATAAATCTTTTATGAAAATTTAGAGATAGCTAGAGTTGTAAGCACTATGGCTATGTTTGGTACATAACTTGAAAACAGTTTTTTAGTTTTCTAACTTGTACAGTTACTCTGAGAAAAATAAATGATTGTTTGGTATGTAACTCATCAAACTGAACTCCAAAACATTTCAAGTTTTATTCTGTTTTTCTTAAGGATTTTCAAATACAGATTTTTGTTGTTTTCTGTTTTCTTCACTCAGTTTTTTCTTTCATCACTCCTTATTTCTATCGACTTCATTAGGAGTAAAATTAGAACCGGGAACCGGGAAATAACTCTTTTTTTTTGTTCATGTTCCGAAGAAAAAATCGGGAATTTTATTTTTGTACCGATTTCGGTTTTAAAAGTGCTTGTCTTAAAAACCACATGTATTTTTCAAAATTAAAAATTAAAAATTACAAATAGTATAAAAACGACAATAAAAGTTTAAAATTCACTAAAATGACATACTAAAATTCACTAAAATGACATACTAAAAACTAAAAAAATGACATGTAGTTTAAAATCAAAACTGGTACCAAAAACCGGGGAATATTTGTTTAGGGCATCGTTTATGGTTCTCAGTTCTAAAAATGGAAACCGAGAAGTACCAGTTCTTGGGTTTAAATTTAAATTTCTTGGATTTTTTTTAAATCGATCTGGGATTGGTACTGGAACAGAGACAAAACCGGAAAATGGATGCCAAATTTTCACCTTTAAACTTCACCATTGAACCTTCAAAATCTCGATGTCAACTGAGTCACCAACGCTAACTGCGACACCGGTGCCGGTGCTAATGCCGAATCTGACTTGACCTATGTGATGTTGAGACATAAATTACTTGTGTGATGACTCTAGAAAAATGAATGCGGACGACCTATTGTGGTGAATATACAATTCACGCGAATACTATGTTTAATATAATGTTAGTGAAAAATAATAGAATAAAATGCATGAGATATTTTACTTTTGATGCATGTTAAACCTGATTTTTTAGACTATATAGTATATAACTTTGATATGTTAAACATGATATTTATGTTATTATATTATTAATGTAATAATATTTTTATATTTTATTAATGTATTAAATATTTAATTTTTTAAGAAAAAATCAAATCGAATTCCAAACAATTATTCTGTTGTTTTATTTAAAAAAAAAACAGTGTACCAAACAGTTATTTTAAAACAATTGCAAAAGTCTTTTACACTACAACTATAAAATTCTGAATAAAGAAAACAAAAATAGTTTAAGTTGTCTACCAAACAGCACCTATCTCTCTATACCTTCAGCACTTCCATTCGCAAATACATTCTCCAATTTGTCACATTCTCTATAGATCTGTTGAATAGAAACCTTTACAACATACCACGTACTTGTATTTCCCAAACGAAGTCCCAAAGGTGCTATAAATTTCATTTACGACTTAATTGAATCCAATCTTTACAAAAATATGGGATCATGGATTTTACGATTTCATTATTAATTATTTCATGATTCATTGTTAAGACATACTTTCTCGTTTTAGCAAGATTATCATTAAGCGATGTGTTCAAAAGATTAGGAAAGCAAAGCGAGTACAGAAAACTAAGGAACACCGAGACTTTTTGTTAACGCAGTTCAGACTATCCCTTGTGGATAACGTTCTTCCGCGGGGCACTCACCCAGATTGATCAACCAAGAGATTACAAGAAATGATTACAAACTTCAATACATATGGACCAAAAGCATAAAGGAAACACACCTTTGATATAAAACTATCAGCTTCGACATCTAGCACTTGAACTCTTAATGATCGCAAGATCCCCTTGCACCAGCATCGAACGTCCCGTCCTTTTTCACTTCACTTGTGGATCGGCAAATGCCTTCTTACGAAGGTTTTTCTCATAATATCTCTATAATGCTATCGATTTTGGACTTCAATAGCCAGGACATATAAGAGTAGGACAATTAAAATATTCACGTCTCGATGTCAAGATTCATCTCATTGATTCTCTCCAATGATAGGTCATCACGAGCAACACATCTTCCTTTACTATAGCCCGTTGTTCCTCATTCAGTGCATTGAAAGGTTGACTGATCAATAACCTTGAGTGCGGACGCACAAACTAAAATTAAAACATTCTTTTAGACTTGTTTGAAAAATGAACGAGAACTTCTACCTTCGCCGAAATCTTCTTCGATATAACTCAGTTGCGATATCATTTTTATTTAATATATAATCTATAGGTCTTCTTTTTCTTCGAAGAGCAACAAAAATGAGTATGATGAAATTACGTGTTGGAATAATGGAAAATAGAATCTACCCAGTAAGATTGATTGGCGAACGGGATTTTTTTTTTAGGGAAGGCGAACGGGATTAACTTGTGGGTTATTCTTGCATTTTTGTTTTTTTTCCATTTTGTTTCATGAAGTTCACTCTTATAAGATTATCATTTGACCAGATAAAAAGGAATCAATATCAAATTATTCGAATCTGTATACAGCATATATATATATATATATATATATATATATATATATATTCTATAAATGTTACGGAGAATTTTAGGTCTTTCAACAGTAAGTGAGTAGCTAATCCTTAAAATTAATAAATAGCTGAAGAATCATACATGTACAATCAAATCCAAATGGGTTATAAATGTTCTGTTTGTCTCAGTTCGGCCACTCTTCATCAGTTTATGAATTTCTAATGATATTATATGGAATATTCACAAAGCATATTATCGTTGGTGACAATGAAGGAAGAACATTTGGTAAGAGAAAACAATTTTTTTTTTTTTTATAATATTACATCCGCCAACACAATTTTTTATTTTTTTGGTCACACTTTTTCTTCCAATTATATGCTTCCACTCATGCAAAAATATGCCTTAATTTGGTAGAATTCAAGTGTGATTAAATGCAAACTCGTCAATAAGTCTATTAACTACGCGAAGCTTATAAGAAGCATATTTTAGAGATCTTATAGGCAAATATAGAGATTTGTTAGACAAAGAAATTATTAGGCCGGGTTTCCAAGTTAGAGTAGTGTTTGGATTGGTTTTCATGGATAAGGAGATATCTTCGAGCCCTCTTACGCAGTCTTACGTGCTGATTTTCTTCGACGCTCTGAAAGAACGTGCCGAGAGAGAGCTCGAAAGGACGATTAACAGCATCCGAATGAGAGGCGACATTCTCCGATCAGGAAGCACGCTCGTTGTGCTCGGTATATTGCACACTATTCAACACCCAAGTGAGTCATTCCTGATCAACACTTAAGCCAAATGTGATAAATTTTGCTCATCCTCGTATTTTTCTTCTTCTTTGTGCGTATAAGCCCGAGTTTCCCTCCGTGCCAATTGGTTATAAAATGAAATCCCGCAATATAGGCTACTGATACAAATCTCAAATGAATACCGGTTCGAAATAATTGAATTCGGCTCAAAATGAGTGACTAAAAAGGTCAAATGAAGAGCTATAGAAATTATGATCAGAGTACGAATTGGTTGTGAGATATTATTCACCTCAAAGTACTTAATATATTTATCCTTTTTTTTTCTTTCACTATTAGCTTTGTATAACTTTCTCATAGAACTTAATATTCTTTTTATTTTTTTTCAATATATATCGTTGTTTATATTTTATTATTTCGATTATTGCAACAGTGGGTTACCATATGAAAGCCTATGCGGAGCATTACATGATGAGTGACCGCGCTACGGAGAAAGAGGTTTCGAAGAAAGTCGATGCCTACGCAAAAATGCTAACGCATTGTGCCGAGATTTGTGAAGATGAAGGGGTATTAATTATACTATATGAAATTTATCTTGTTTCTTAATCACTAAAGTTCACATCTTGTGATCATTTTTTGGATATTTTAATGCATTACAACAATATTTAAGTGCTACAAAATGAAAAACATATATACTTTCACCGCACAATAAACCTTATAAGTTTTGGTCCATTTGACATGGCATAGCACGCGAGTATGCCACGAAGCGGTCTATGCCGTTACGTTGCAAATTATATATAAATATATATATATATATATATATATATATATATATATATAGGGCCGGCCCTGCGTTTGTCGAGGCCCTAGGCGAAAAATAATTTTGAGGCCCCTATTAAAGTTGAGAAATTAAATTTCAGTGCGTATTATAATTGAAAATTGAGATTCCTCTAAAGCCTCTATTCTCGTTTTTTCTTTTCTCTTTGCGGCTCCCGGCATGAATTTTTTAAATGAACTCATTGAATTTGATCCTAAAAACATAAATCCAAAAATATAAATATTAGTTAATTTCTTTCTAATTTAATTGAATCATAATTTTTTTTTATAAATATTTTAGTACCTAATAAGCGAACTAAAATACTCTATATTACGACCTTGTATCTTTTATTAATCAATCGAACTCCACTCCAATTTCATATACGATAATATTATATATATATAAATATTTAAGAACACTCACGAACCAAGGGTAACAAGCCAACAACAAAATAATATTATATTACATATACAAATCAAATGTAGAAGAAATTATAATGGAAAGTAATGTCACCTTCGCTTTTCACTAGGTCTGTTGTTTTTGGATAGTGACGTTAGGGCATATTCAATTCAGAGTAGTAATAGTTGACTCATCATTGTTATTTAGGTTTAAAAATTACTTTTCTTAGGGCCCTTTATCACAAATTTGTAGGCCCCTAACTTAGTGTTATTTTTGCCTTTAAAAGTGAGGCCCTAGACCCATGCCTAGTTCACATACCCACAGGGCCGGCTCTGTATATATATATATGACGTATGGTATGTATTTTCAAAAAAGAAAACTCTCAAGTATCTAAGTGGTAAAAAATGAATGATACAGATATTTTCGCCGCAAATAACTCTTGAAAAATAATATATTTCTACTTTTAGAACTATTACTACAGACTAACTTTTCCATGTTTATCATTTTATCAGGTCAGCATCGAAGTCAAAATCACTGCTGGTTTTCCCATCAAGCAGGTCATCTTGCAAGAGGTCATGAGTTACAATGCCTCTTGGGCTATACTTGATAGGTTAGGCTCACTCTTAAACCAATAGAAACATGAAGAATAGTTCGATTTTATTGATTCACAACTGCGTTCTTAATGTTTGTATCAGAATAACATTAGATTTTGCAAGGGTTTTTTTATTTTATTTTATGTAAACTCAAATTTATATTTACTCAATTATAAGTTTATAATGTGCGTATTAATTCGAACCTTGTTGGGATTCGGTTTTTCTTAGGAAGATTTTGGTTCTTATATTTCTCTCACTAATAAAACAAATGTCTTGTTCAATTTGTCATTGGAAGGCACTTTCAACGGGACATGAGGCTCCACACCAAACAGATAGCCTGCAAGGTAGCGTTTGTTCAAGACGACTTCTCCGTCAAAGTCGACAAACATGAGGCGTCTGGCGACTCGGACGTTGTGGAACAACATTTCATATCTCAGTTCAAGCTTGTTTCTGTGTTGAGTTATACTCAAGGATCTAGCAGCACCACTACTCACGGTGTGAGGTATTTTAAGAGTTCCGATATCATAGACAATTCCGCCGCTTTCTGGCCGAATTATAGCTTCACCTCTTCCGAAAGCGACATAAAATCCGGGAAACAAGCTTTTCCATATCCCGGCCAAGACAAAACAGGCAAGAAAATCTAACTTGTGCCCCAAGTTATCCTCATATTAAACACTTCAACTACTAAAGACATTGTGCTTTGAGGCTTTCAGATACCAACTACTATTCTCTTCATACACGGCAAGAGAGTCTGTTATTTCGTAATCCACACTCGGAAGCGCCTATTCTCTGCACAACGTGCGGGGCGAGGACCGAAACATTCTACATCAAAGACGCTTTGATCTTCAACTACGCCGAGATTCAGCGTGCCACCGACGATTTTTCCAAGGAGAACTTAATAGGTGAAGGCGGATACGGTCACGTGTACAAGGGAAGACTTAAAGACGGACAACTCATTGCAGCGAAGGTGCGAAAAGAAGAAAGTAATCAAGGATTCGCGGAGTTTCACTCTGAGGTCTACGTCCTGAGTTTTGCACGGCACAAGAACATAGTGATGCTGCTCGGCTATTGCTCGAAGGAGAAGTTCAACACCTTGGTTTATGAGTATATCTGTAATAAATCTCTTTACTGGCATTTATTTGGTAAGTAGATCATACTATATGTGATTTTAGCAATTGGTTATATACCTAACATATAGGATTAAATTTCATTCTTTAGTTAATTTAGTAAGTTTTTTTTGTCTTATCAATTAGGGTTGAAAGCGGCAAAAGTACTCCATATGTGCATAATGACAAAACTTCTCCAAAAAAAAAATCCACGGCAAAATATCCTAATTTTGTCTATCACATTGAGTCATTATCTAATATATATGCTAATTCTGCAGACAAATCAGCCACACCTCTTGAGTGGCACCGGAGATTTTCCATCGCCATTGGGATTGCCAAAGGGTTGCGTTTTCTGCACGAAGAATGCCGAGGAGGACCAATAATTCATCGCGACACGCGACCGAGCAATATACTGCTCACGCACGATTTTGTTCCAATGGTACCTGATATTTCAAACTGTTGACGAATTTTATGTACTTCCTTTGTTAGGAATGTACCGGTTTGGCAACTAATGGATTGATACCGTTTGGTCGGAACGTGCAGTTAGGTGATTTTGGGCTCGCGAAATGGAAGACCACGAGCGACGATCCTTTACAGACTAGGATACTTGGAACATTAGGGTTAGGTTTTACTCAACTTTGCATCTACCCTAAATTCTTAACACTGAATTCTAAATAGTTTCTTACAAGTTGTAGAAAATGAGAAGGAGAGTTTCAACATTTTGACCAAGGAAAAAGCTGCTCTTAATTACTGTATAGTTTGAGCTCAACAACATACATAAATTCGAAAACTGCTTGCCCTCGAAAAATTATTCAATTTCTTGAAGGTTGGGGTGATGAAATGCAGATATCTCGCTCCCGAATACGCAGAGAACGGCATAGTTTCCGTACGGACGGACGTATTCGCATATGGCGTTGTTCTGTTACAGCTCATCTCCGGACACAAAGTGCTGATCGACGTCGAAGAAGACGATGAGAAACAGATATCTATAAGGCAATGGGTACGTTAAGAAGTGACGTTCCTCTGTACATATATATATATATATATATATATATATATTATTGTGTATCTAACGCCAGGTTTTTCATGGAATAATGTATATCTCAGGCAGAGCCAATAATTAAGAAACTGGCATTGCATAAACTGATCGATCCGCGGATCGGAGATCTTTATGAAACTTATGAGCTCTACCTGATGGCCAAAGCTGCTTACTCATGTGTTCAACCAAGCCCTGAAATGCGTCCTTCCATGGGAGAGGTAACCACGAAGCTTTAGTAATCGCATATGATCCATTAAATCTCTGCGCAAATTTAAATAGTTTGCACCACGGTTTATAAACCGTGGTGCAAACAGCACTTGCCATGACAAATTATAATTAGTTCGCTGTTGAGCTTCAGAATTGTTGTTGTGCAAAGGCCTACTTGCCGTACCGAGCTAATTGCCTTTGCATGTGGTTGTTTTTTGGAAATGTCGTCCATAGTTTGAAGTACCGTAGCTTAAAACAAATTGATAATGAGTGGAGTGGAGTAATAACTCGGCCATGGTTTGTTTTTTTTTTTAAATTGTGCCAAGTCCTCATCCATGTGGGACTTAACATGTCCCCTTCAAGATGTTTTTTTGAGCTCATTCGTCTTTGGTCGAATCTTTTTATTATGAACTCTAATACCATGTGAAGTATGATAGGATTTCACCTTAAAAATAATTTGTAATGAAGGGACTAATTCATGATCTTTTTTAACCGTACTAACTCCAGTGACTTTTCCACGTGGACTGGGGACTTAACAATAAACCATCTTTGATATTCCAGCTTAAAGTACTTCAATGTGAAGCAATTAATTAGTACTGAAATGTCGATGCCTTTAAATCGTGTATATAATGACATGCACTAATAAAATGGTGAATGTGAAATCACAGGTTGTTCGACTTCTTGAAGGAGAGAATGACCATTTTCAACATTTCGGAGATCAATTCATACCTTATTATAATAGTGAGATAATTAATAAATGAACTATTTGTTTCTTATAGTATAGTTATATATATTATTTATTTTTTCTTTCTTTCTTTCTGTCTCATTATAATAGAATTCGAATGCCTAGGAGTTACGTTATACCTTGAATTTTTTGAGGGCCACTTGTTCATTCATTTGTTTGTTAATCATTATTTTTTTTTTCTCCTCGGTAGTTAATTTGTTGATCACGAATTTAATACTCAGTAAATGTATGGGTTTTTCTTTTGATTCACTTAAATGAGCAATATTAGATTCAGAAAACATCGTTTATTATATAACCTACTAGAAAATGAGTTACCTATCTAACGACAAAATATGCTTGCTGTTGAATTTGTCATTCGTAAACGACAAGTTATATAGTGTTCAAAGCAATGACTGTCGTTTATAGATCTCAGCAGGCCCAGCGAAAATACGATCCGGCCCATGAGAGCCGGGAACCAGCTCGACTCCACCAACTCGTGGGGCAAATAGCAACTTGTTCTCATCATCACTTTTTATATTTGGCACAATTCGGCAAGGATTCTATCATAACTCCTTCTGAACTAGTTGCCCGAAACATTCTCACCAATATCAGAAAGCATGCTTATGGAATTAATTACTCAAACTACATTACCGAATCCGGAAGCATGAAAGGGACACTTGCCCAATCCGAACGCAACTCGGTGATGAGCCTCGAGTCAACCCTAATTGACTCATAGCTATAATTACATTTAACCTAGCTTATAAACAGCGAGTCATGTACAGACTACAGTAGTTTGGAGAGAACGTCATAAAACAAAGAGTTATCTAATAATTAAATTAAATCTATCAAAATTATTATATTATCCATTTCAGGCCATTGACTTCTCTGCCCGTTGACTTTGGTAAACTTATGATGTTTATTTGTGCCACAAACAATGTATACCACGAGATTCTTCATTCAATTCAAACACACATGTATGTGTGTGTGTGTATATATATATATATATATATATATATATATAATAGTGGAATCTATGGTATATATGCACTGAAGAAACCTGGTGACCAGTGGTACACCACTTTGATTCGTTTCAAGAGCTCAACTCATCACTCTCATCTTTACTTTTGTTTTTGTCACAAATAGTAAAAAATATGTTTCAATAAGTGGATAAGAACATATTTGACTGTTAGTTGACTTGCTTTGAAATCATTCAGCTGAATTATTGATGTGCTGACCTGGGAAAAACAAATGCCACCTTGGACTAAACAATAGTGATCACCATTTTTGGATGGATATGAGTCATTATTAAAGGGAATTTCTTCTTCTCATGCAAAGGAACTTTCTCCGTGGAAATACATACTGAATGATATCATAGGTATGTATCAGAATGTCATAATTTTTGTCGTTACACATTGGAATATTACTATGTATCCTATAGGATATAATGAAGATCAATGAAGATTGGAGAGTACAGGAAAGAATGAAAAACACAATGCTTGAACCAAAAGGCTCGAGGGGTTCTTATTCATAAAACTCTAATAGTTATATAGTATATACTGACTCGTAGTACAATCATGAAGATACCAAGTTTCTTTTCTGATTTATATATAGGCTGAGAAAATTGCTTCCTGAATCTCTACTACAAATTATGGATTACACTATAGATTAAAAAAATGATGGATTAAATACGTTTCAAACGACTTTGTACTAAATCGTCGTTAACTTGAAAAATTCCATTCAAAAGACGGTTTAATTCTACAATCACTTGAATTGAATACGCGTCACGGTGCTTATTCAGCAAGCCGTGGCACGTTTGTTTCGCGCAACATTCCATCTTTAGTCGTTTAAATTTCACAATAATATCTACGACAATCTTTAACATACGCCCGGTGTTGTGTAAATAAGCCACGGCGCATCTTATAAGAATACACCAATATAAGTTAGGTTATGGGATTAAACGGGTGGACTAATTTAATGAACTTTAATTTAGAGAATTAATATTGTTGACATTGTTTCTCTTATGATTTAGGCTGAGAAAATTTCTTCCCGAATCAAACCTATTGTACATCTAATGAACGTTGTCAAGTGTCAACACACAATAAACATTTGAGAAAATTTCTTCCCGAATCAAACCTATTGTACATGTAATGAACGTTGTCAAGTGTCAACACACAATAAACATTTGAGAAAATTTCTTCCCGAATCAAACCTATTGTACATGTAATGAACGTTGTCAAGTGTCAACACACAATAAACATTGCAACGGCATCGGTAAAATATGAAACCATATATAACCGACTTATTCCGTCACTAATATGTAAAATATCTATCATGCTTATTTATATAGGTGTTTTTCGGTTAATAAAAATCAATTTTAGCACAAAAAAAAGAAAAGCCCCCCGTTGGTCTATTATCGGAAAAGCCCAAAAAATAAATATTTATTATTAAATAAAGAAACAGGGTGTTAAAAAAAATATAAACGCGTTTAAAATAAATAAAAAAATGTGTCCTAAAAGCATGTTTCCGCGCCCTTGGTGCAATTTTAAATTGTCGTTAGGTCCCCAACCCTTTCATAAATAGGAGCTTCAATTATATCAAACATCAACTCATTAAAACGGTCTTTATAGCTATAAAAACTCTACTTTCTCTCTTATACATATATATATATTCGGTTTGAATACCCGACTAACGTTGAGTGTCGGAGAGGAACACGGAGGCACCTCTCTCGTTTTCTCCCTGAGTTTGGTTTTCTTCTTCGGAGATAGAAGCGGATGAGCTAGCTAGAGAGAAGGCACCGAAGGAATTCTAGGTTCTCCAAAGATAAAAGAATCAAGTTTCGAACATCGGTCAACCCCCATCTCCGCAATCGCCTTCTGGCTTGCCCGAGCAAGCTCACGTATGTAGCTCCTATGAGTCTTATACCTAACTTTGAACTATGTGATGACCTGATCCCTAAAATATGGGTACATAGGCAGCCTCGCTATAAGTGACGAGGTCCGACATCATATATATGGTCGTGTTTCATACAGTAAGTAACTTTGTCTTTTGTTACGCGAAACTGCATTAAATTTTGTTCCACAATTTCTTGAAAGAGACATAGATATATATATATATATATCCATTTAATCATTACTTAGTACCATCACACTATTGTAAATTCCATGGATAGTGTTTATACTTTATACAATATGTTAACTTCTGATCGTGAATTTATAGCCGAGTTGTCAATAATTAAGTACGTACGTCATACACCAAAACTAAGTGTTGGTATTTTGTATCAAATAAATAAACTGAGTAGTCATCCAATACAAAATGTTACTTAAGTGGATAACACATCAAATATTAAGTGTCTAGATGACAAATTATTTGATGCACATACAAATTGTAACCCTTCTCAATCTAAATAATGTAATTTAAAGTATATTTCTAATTAATCCACATTTCATTGGAAACTGCAAAGGCACGGGAGAGAGCGAGATAATTTATAAATGAATATGTGATTTTGAATGCAGCCCTGTTGCCGTAATTAGTTAAACTTCATAACGAGGAGTTTGTGTTCAAATTTTTACTACCCTTTGCGAAATGTTAAATTTTAAGATCGCCCACCGTTTCAAGGAATAGTGTTTCTATAAGCGAATTCAAAAATAAATAAAAATTGTTCTAAGGCTTCCTCTCATGGTGGTTGTGAGCTTTCCTATCTACAATGACTTTTTGGAACCTTCGTGCAAACTAGAAATTTTCGATCAAAAAAATAAAATAAAATTAAAACGTCAAAATAAATGAAATTTCCGACAAAGGTCAGAAGGGAGAGACAACATTAAGCGGACTTAGTCATCTCTCCCAAGTAAGGCTTGAGTAAGTACGGAAACAAAATGCATGATGCATTTTATGACCAAGCTAGAATTTCCTATATTATAAAACTCTTCTTAAATGAACTTCTTTTAATTAAATGGTGTAGAGTGATTAGATGACTAATTAACGAGTTGATAATCCACTAACTTGGAAAAGTTTATATTTAATTGTTGGAATCTTATATATAATAGAATTAGATTGAAGTATTCACATGGATCATATGGCTCCCTCTCCCACTCACTAGCACCTAGCAAGTGACATTCAAATTAATATTTTAAACTAGATAGATATATATTTATAGAGAGAGAGAGAGAGGACATGGAAGTACTGGAGAAGCACGATGGGAGTGGAAGGTGACGCGAGGCATCATTGGAAGAAGGAGGAGTTGGTCGAAAGAAAGAGTGAAATGTGTGGTTAATGCCTCAGATTCTCTTTCAATGCTAAGATTCCGAATCTTTTATACCTCCAACTTGCCACTCCTTTAATTTTTGCATCTTCCCACTTACCCTTTTTAAATTCATAAATGACTATCAAGTGTTAAATACCATCGGATTTTTAACTAGATTTGTTCAGCAAAGTAGTAAATTCACTCCACGAGTAGTCAATTTCGATCTCAGCGAGACGCATAAATTGTGTGTGTATATAATTGCGGCAATAATATTTTCGGCCAATAATATTAGTCGCTCTTATACAGTAAATATATCTTATAATGTGAGTATTACATATAATCTTGATCCATAGTGTTTCATTTGTAACCAATAATTTTCAACAACAATAAATCTTCAGTTAGCGATAGATAAATGTAACTCATCGGTACATTCGTTGCCCATCGATAAATTCATAAAATATAACTATCGATTTTTTATCGATTGTATTATATAAAATCTCGATACCTAAAATGAGATAATTTGGCAGAATAGATATGAATAAATATATAAAAGTAAGAGAGTAAATGATATAGTCTTTTTATAAAAATCCCTTTTCATTGAAAAAATAATTGAATTTAGGGTGTCCAACATTTTAACAAATTTTCTTTATTTTGAATTATACAAGTGGAATAAATATATGCATAGCACTAAGGTCGATAATTGGTCCCCCTTTGAAGAATAAATATAAAAATTAAGGGTAAATAAATGTACCAAGTTGAACTGGTCAATTCCGACTAAATAGCTACATGATCTTTCTCGAACAAACATACATTTATACAAAAATATGTAACGTTGACGTTAAAAATAAAGTCAATATGGCATCATAGGGAAGTTCGGAGTATATAATAATTGAACAATTGTACTGTCATGTAAATAAATAAATAAATAAAAGTATACAAGCTATACATAAAGTTGACTTACAATATTGGTATATTTTTCAAGATATTACAGTGTAGATAGTAGATACCAATTTACATTTATTTATTTATTTTGCTGTTTAAGTGTCAACAACCTTGTATAGTAAAGGCGTCTACCTAGTAGAAAATTAGTTTTTGCGATAAAAATTCTAATATATTCAAAAAATGATTTGTAAGTTTTTTTTTCTTGAACAAAGTTTCGGTGGTTTTATCTCTTCGTTTTCCTTTCGTCAAAACTTTTCGTCCTCAACCGTTACTTCATGTCACGTGGCACTAAGATGAGGTTTTTCAGTATTTAATTAAGGGTTAACTCGATAAAAGTCTCAATACTCTTTTAAAAAAAAAAAAAAAGACATGCAAGTTCCAATTCTTTTTTTACCCGGACAAAGTTCTAATTCTCTGGTTTTGTCTCCTCATTCACTTCCGTCCCAATCCTGCTCTAGTTTTTTATGGCTATTTTTTAATTAACGGTACTTTTAATGAACAGTTAACGTACTTATTGAAAATTTTGAGATATATATGCACTATATAATAATAAAAAGTTAATATGACTTAGTAAAAAAACATATATATATAAATATACACATATATATAAATTTCACAAGGGACATGTATTCACCGTAAGCCTACTCGACTTTATATATATATATATATATATATATATATATATATATATATAGTTATATATATAAAAGCATTTAGAGCTTTATAAAGGACAGCAGAACTAAGCTAGGGGTTTCTTTTCATGAGAAGGAAAGAAAGAAAAAAAGATTCCATGGAATTTGTAGGTTGGAATTGGATTCCTTGCTCGTGGTTGGTTCCCAATAGCGTGCAAGATTTTATACTCGTAATTCCAAAATTGAAATATTCAATTATATAAGTGGTAATATACTCTATATATAGTTATATACATACATGAGTGGAACTGTGGATCGTTTGATAAAAAAAAATAAAAAATAAAAAATAAAAAAACTTTAACACATTCAAAGGAAAAGAAATATTGATTACAAAGAAGATATATTTTGCAGGCCATATTGGCAAGCCATGATTCTAGAGACGTTTTTTAATATATGAAATTATACGATAGAACTTTTATATATTATATATAGTTCAGATCAGAAAATGTATTATCTCATCCAGTTATTAATTTATCGAGTGTTAAATTTTTAAGAAATTAGTTAAAGTTCGAATAAAATATATTTTTTAATCGAAATTATCTATTAATCGAAGATCTACTGTAAGATCGGATACAGATGGGGTAGCTCTCTTTAACCCGCCGCTAAAGAAGGGGAATTCTGATTTTGCGTCTTTCTTTAGTTATATAGTAAAAACAAACTATTTGATTTTTTAGTTACGCGATTAAATTGAAACAAAATATTATAGGTATTCCAATATGTATATCTAATATTCCAATATATATATATATATATATATATATATTTATTGTTTCATTTTAATGTACCCTGAAAGTTCATAAACTTTAAAAACACTATGATCTAAAAAAACCCTGGAAATTTTAATAAGTTTTATGCGGATCACTCTCCTCATTTTCCGTCTAAAAAGTACCTTGATTTATTCTCTCCTCCACAAGAGCACCGAGTGTAGGAAGCTAATTAGGTGCTCATGTTTTGGAAGTCCAAATCAAGATTTATGAGTAAAATATTTTTCTTCACTAAATTAATTCTTTTGAAGTTTTGTTACCTTTGAAATTTTATAAGTTTTATGCACCTTACTTTCCTTATTCAGTTTTCCCTCCAAAAGAAGCTCGATTATGCTTAGGTGAAAAATCTCATCCGCAGTCACAAAATCATGATTGGTGTAATTCTGCTTTTAAGTTACCTTAGAGCTCGGGTATTTATGTTAAGACCAAATCACGTTGAAGAAAATGGGTTTGAAGAGTAAGATACTTTGAGAATTTTGGTGTGAGAATATCGTATATATTATTTTTCGATCCCTTTTTACATCGCTTGATTCGGCTCATCGATCTCCTCTCTTGATCTCCAGTTGGTGATGAGACTTCATATAAGAGGTTTTATCGACGACATTATGATTTGGGGCACTTCTTTGTCGACGAGTATCCTCGTCACCTGTCTTCGTCGTGCATATTCCTCTTGACCGTTCAATGGGACTTTTATTGGTATTGGACTTTTATGATTAAGACTAATTTATAAACGACAGAGATAGATTTTATCGTATCAATACAAATGTACATGGATTAAATCGTACATCAACATATTATTCTCTCCCCCACAAGAACACCGATTATAGGAAGTTATTTAGGTGCTTAATGTTTCTTAAGTCCAAACAAAAATTTGTGGGTAAAATATTTTTCGTCACTAAATTAGTTCTTAAGAATTTTTTTTAAGTAATGTAAACATTAAGGGTAGCTTCAATTTGATATGTTTTATTTATCCCTGATATCACAAATAAAGTTAAGAATCTGATTATTAATATTATCCTCGATACCCTTGATATCGGTTTTAACATCGTCGATGTTGTGGTTAGGTTAGTATCATGGATTTTATCATCTATATAAGAGTTGATATCATCTATATATATCGGGATTGGTATTCTTGATATCATTGCTGTTATCCTCGGCGAAATTTCCCAATATTATCATATAATAGTGGTGAAAGTACGTAATATTTTCTTTTCTGCGGCAGAAGTACTTCCCAATGTCATAATTTTTCTTTCCCAGTTAATTTTCAACCATATAATTAATAATATGTTATATTTCATTTTAGCACCAAATTTAATTATTTTAGTACTATATTAAAAACAATAAGTATTATGCCGATTTTAATGTTTTTTGTTATTAATATGGTTGGAATTAAATCGGGCAGGAGAGTTGATAATAAAATTGAGTTTTTTTAGCGGATAAAGAAAATTAGGAACAATTGCCACTACTATGTATAAGATTGGAAACTTTCACTGTTATTATTTAGGGATAACGAAGGTAAAAGTACCTCAAAGTTAACAATATATTCCAAATCTTATCTTTAGAAGGAAAGTATCAACCACTTAAAAAATTGTTTATATCGTAGTACCAAATCGTTAATTTCCAAAAAATATTAATAGTTATTGCGGCGTAAATATATATAATTAGCGACATAAGTACTTAAGTTATTTCCATATAATAAAATAAGTAGATTGGTTGATTAAAAATATAAAAATATTATATGGAATCTCCAACCTCATTAAATTACACATGTTTCACCTCTAAATTTTTGAAAAAACCTTAAAATTTACCCTTATTTTTTATTTTTTATTTAGACTATTTTACAGACAAGGAAAGCTTAGAAATTCTTGCTATTCTTTGCACTTATTCTACTATATGTTACTAACACTCTAAAGATATATATAGGAGTCAAAATTCTATATTTTTGCCACGAAAGTTTAAATCAATAAAATGTTAGATTCGGTTTATATCCATACCAGTATGTTCTAGCTTATGACAAATTTACATTTAAATGTGATATTCTAATTTTAATACGCTCCAATCTAGCATGCTGGATATGAATATTCCAGATATTTTAGAGCCGTTGAATACGAAATAAAATTTATAAAAAATAATAAATCCAGAACAAGAATTATTATTATTATTATTATTATATATATATATATATATATATATATATACATACATGAAGGGTTATCTGCCAAAAAAAAATTCTGTATGTGATGCAGTCATTCAACGGAATAGATAAATATACGTACATGGGTACATGTATAAAGGATTTGGTATACTATATACGATGACGATGATATCATAAATGATTTAGTTGAATTTGTCTTGAATATCCCATAATCAATCATAGTCTTGTTAACAAAAGGGCACAAAAAGATGCACTTTTATCAAGTCTACGAAAGAAATAAACATTTCTTTAGGGCAAATCTAAGCCATCCGAAACACTGACCTTATCTTGATTGAAATCATTGGAATGCGTTTATTATTGTCACTTCATTTTGGCTACTTGTGCCTGTTGCATATATATCCACGGAATAAGACAAACTCAAAAGAAAAAGTACCAACATGCATGTAGAACTTATTATACAGTATATATAACAATTTTGTTTATTAAAATATAATTATAAATAAACTTGTGAAGATTTGAAAAGTTCTAAAATATCAACCAACCAATTGAGCTTTTTTTCTTTCGATATAATTGTACTTGTACATAAACTTTTAAATTTTAAAAATATAATAAAATTTTGCAGTTCGCAATACTCACTCAGTATAAACGCTTATAAAGACGACATCTTCTATCTTATACTAATATCTTATGATAAAAATTGACCCTTTTAAATCCCTTGAACATGGTTTTTTTTTTTTCAGACTGAAATGTTTGATGATTAATGTTCCTCATCCAACAAAATAATATATAAGTCCAAACAATGATAAGTATTCTTCTCAATATGTAATCAAATTTTCTTGCAATAAATCAAACCAAGTCAAACATATCTTCTTTCCTTTTAATTGCATGTAATGGGCTGAGATCTTGAAAATCTCTACGTCGAGCTGATAGCGGGGGACTCGAAGTATCTTAGTAAAAATGAATTTCGAACCAGAGGCGACCCACGTGCATTTGAGGGTGACTGATATCACCTCACATTTGAAAAAATCTATTTTATTTATATTATGGCACCTCAGATCTTGTAATTTTGAGTCCGCCCTCGTTCTCAACGTAGTGAATCAGTTGTAATAATAGATATTCGATGCATGAACACAAAAATTAATAATCGCTGCATAAAAATAACGAGTATTGTACTAACAAAACTACTTCAATTTTAAACACATTGTTCTCGAATAAATGTACATATAATAAAATAAAGGGTTAATTCTGGCAAAAGTACCAATACTTTCAAATAACGGACCAGTAAGTTTTAATTCTTTTTTTTTTGCCCGGACAAAGTTTCAATCTTTTAGTTTTGTGTCCTTATAGGTACCTCTGTAAAAATTTGTGTCCTCCAACGTTACTCACGCCACATAAAAGTTTTGGTTTTGTATTCCAATGCTTTTTTTACTAGAATAAAGTTCCAATTCTCTTGTTTTGTCTCCTCATATCACTTTCGTGAAAATTCCAAATCATGGATTATGCTGCTTTCGGCGTTGAATTAAAAAGTATTTTTTCTCCCTTTTAAGTACATATCCACGATTATCTTTGATCGTCCAACTTTCCGATGGCTAATTTACACCGGAAATGTGGATAAAATTTTGTAACGGTGGCATGATTTACAATGGAGGACGATTTTTTTTTCGGAGGTACCAATAGGGACACAAAACTAAAGAATTGAAACTTTTTCCGGGCAATAAAAAGAATTGGTATTTATTGGTCCACTTTTTAAAAGTATTGGTACTTTTGCCGAGATTATCGACTTAAATTAAATATAAAAGATATAAAAAAAATAAACATATATAATGAAAGCGGAAACGACACGAGAAATTATTTTCTATTTTTGTTGCCAAAGACTATTCTATTCAATTATGATGATCACTCATCTCATATAGTTCCTCCATTATTTCATATCAAGTACATAAATTATAAAGTTCAAATTAGCTTGATAATAATTTTTTATAATAATGCTATCACTGCGTGACAAGTACGGTTATCCAAACGGTGAACAAATTGCCTTGTCCTCAAGCCAAATCTATTTATTACTTGGAATATTTGCCAACTTTGGTAAAATAATATTATTGTCTGGATCATAATTGGTACACTATATGTTTCTGTTTAAACAATAGACGATACCATTTTTCAATTATGCAATTTCGTAAGATAGTACAATCAATATATATATATATATATATGGAAATTTCAGTTTATATATGGAAATTTCAGTTTATATGCCCGGTAGAATATGTGTTTTTGGAAAAGTACCCGAATTTGTTAAATTACAAAATTATGCCCCAACACACTTTTTGTCTCTACATAAACACTTTTAAATACTTTAAACTATGCTCTAAAAACTATTTATGTTACATAAGCACTTTTTGTCTTTACATAAACACTTTTGGAGCATAGTTTTATAATTTAACAAATTCTGATACTTTTTCAAAAACACATGCTCTACCGGACATATAAACTGAAGTTTCCATATATATATATATATATATAAAAGACTAACGGTACCGATGAAATATAATGTAACATAGCTTTGCCAAACGTATCTATGGGTTATCATAAATGCTTTTATTATTTATAATAATATTCACACATTTTGCTCAATGTCATATTCAATAAAATATGATTATAATTGGAGGGCTATAATTATTCATGCGAAAGATTGTCAATTTGTCATAATGTTCGGCTAAAAAATATAAATGCGATTTTCTTAAACTTATTATGTAGATCACACGTCAATTTCGTAACATAATATCTCTCTGACAAATATCTGAGTATAAATGGAATTTAATATAAAGTAGATTGATTGGTTTAATTATTAATTTTTCTACGATTTCTTGTATTTGAGTTTCATACGTATTTCTCTTTCAATCATTTTGGTTCGTTTAATCAATTACATATGGATGACCGTACCCTTTTATTTAATCTAAAGATCAAAGACTTGAAACCTTAAATCATCAACAAATTTCAATGGTGACTTGAAGAACCCTTACCTGCATAAGCATTCTCTTATTGTATCTTTCCTCACGAAGGAAACAGTAAGGATGAATGCATGGACAAAGCTATTTATTTTTCTCTTAATTTCAGAATGAGAGTTAAATTGATATCGTATGATATATGCACAAATTTTGTATTTTAGTCATAGCACACTCATTTCTTTACTAAATTTTAGAGATTCAACTCTAATTTTGAAGCTAAAAAATATTTACAACTTTCAACTTTTGTGTTTATATATATATAAAAAGATCTAAAAGCCATAGAGTTTTTGCTCAAACATGTTATCTTTGTCAAATTGTTCTTTTAAAAAAAAAAAAAAATCACTCCAACTTCGCGCAGACCATTTATTACGACATTTATCTCCTCTCAAGATCTCCAACTAACTTACGGTGAGGAAATGAAAACAAAAAGCTAAAAGATATATATTTTTTAAAAGCATGAAATGGACATAAAAATGATGGAAGATATTTTGAATCTTTGATACATGATATTAGAAAAAGAATAATTATTACAATTTAATAAATTGTGAGGACACTAGAGTCTGATTTTTTTTTTTTTTAGAATAGAAATAGAGGACTAAGAAAAAGCGAGGGTTACATACATTGCGATATAAATACTCAATTTATCTTCAAAGTTGGTAGCATATACTTAACCTCCAAAAGTAGAAGCTATAATACTCAAGGAACGTTTTAAAGGGTTGACCAATATCGTTATTCTTTCTTCGTCACTTTGAGCCACGTATCCGTTAACATCTCGCTGATGAACTATAGAAGAGAAAGAGAGAGAGAGAGAGCCAAACAGATTTGGAAAGAGAATTCTGTAATATTGACTTAATGAACAATCTGTTACAATCTAGTATTTATACCCAAAGAACTACAACTGTTAATAACAACAGCTAAACATAAAGCTTAAACTACAGCTATACAGAATATACTCTAACATCCCCCCTCAAGCTGAAGATTGGTAAGACTTTCAATCTTGAGCTTGAACCGAAGATGCTTGAACTGTGGTTCGGAGAGAGGCTTCGTGAGAGTGTCAGCTATTTGATCAACAGACGGCACGTGTTGGATAATAATTTCCCGACGAGACACTTTTTCACGAACAAAGTACAGATCGAGTTCAATGTGCTTGGTCCGAGCGTGAAGCACTGGGTTGGCTGAGAGAAGAACAATGCTAAGGTTATAGACAAACCTGCACAATTACCGACTTGCACTTGGCTTGTTCCTCCAAATTCGTGGCTATGCTGAACATTCTGAGGGTCTGGAGTGACATGATGCGTCGCTCCTGAGTCTGCATACCAGTCGTAATCATCACTGACCTAGGGAGTGGAGAAGGCAGCATGAATCTAAGGTCAGGGCTGTAGCTGAGGAGAGGACTGCATCTTGCCGCGCCCAACCAGATTCGTCGGGATTTGGAATGACTGATCAAATCGATAGTAGCACTCAGCAACGATGTGCCCTAATTTCCCACATAGTTGGCATTGAGGACGATTCTCCATCCAAACAGGCCTTCCTCGTCCACCTCTTCCACGAAAGCTCCCTCTCCCACGAGAGCCAGAATTCGAGGCAAAGCGAGGGTTATTGGCCGAGAAGTGACCACGAGAAGGATTACCTCTTTGCAAGAAATTCTAGTTAGCCGTGTAATTTGCAGAGATGGTGATCTCCGATCCTATGGACGTCTTCTCACGGCGAGTTTCTCGTGACAGAAACATCGACTCAATTGCTGCAACAGAGTACTGAGTCGTGCTGAATTCGAAGGATGTGACAAAAGATTCATACTCCTGTGGCAATTCATTGAGAATCGCATCGATGTGATCTTCAGTCGTCAAGAAAGTTCCAACAGAATTCAAAGATCCACGATAGACTTGATCTTTGCGAGATATTTGAGCAAAGAAAGTCCTTCTTTCTTGATGCTCTGTAATTCGAGCTTCAGTTGACGAGCTCTGGATCTTTTTTGCGAGGTAAAGTATTCAGTCAATCGATTCCACAAACCGTAGCTTGAATCGCATCCAACCAGGTGAGGAAAAAGCATATCTGAAATCGAGGTCAAGATCCATAGCATGAGGATATGATCTTGCTTACAAAATAGATTGAAGGCTCTGTTTGGAGAACCAGATTCTTCAAATCTTGAAGGTGCAAGATCCTTGTTGAAAAGATACTCCTCAAGGCCATATCCAAGAACAGCTGAAAGAATTTGTTGTTTCCAGACGAGGAAATTCGTTTCGTGCAGCTTGATCGACAGCGAGTGGCTGAAGGAGACGAGATTCACGGATCCGCCATTGTTGCTTCTGAAATCCGCCATGGAAGCTTCTTCAGATGCAGATCGTTGCTCTGATACCATGATGAACTATAGAAGAGAAAGAGAGAAAGCGAGCCAAACAAATTTGGAAAGAGAATTCTGTTATATTGACTTAATGAACAATCTGTTACAATCTGGTATTTATACCCAGAGAACTACAGCTGTTAATAACAACAGCTAAACATAAAGTTTAAACTACAGCTATACAGAATATACTCTAACACTCGCCACTTGTCCACCGTGAAATGCCATATGTGCAATTACGTTAGCCAATATTACCAAACGAACGGTGATAAGTCAACCCCTCAAAACGTTCTTTGAGTACTATTGCCGCCACTTTTATAGATTGGGCATATGCCACTAACTTTGACGATAAATCGGTTACGTGTACCACCATTAACACGTGGCCCGCAGTTAATACCCATGCGACGGACCCCAACAGGCAAACGAGCAACAATATTGGTCAACCCCACAAAAACGTTCCTTAAATTGCTATTGCCGCCACTTTTAGAGATTGAGTATTTCACCGCAACTAACCCTTACCTTACTTAAATATTTATGCCACTTCGACAAGTCGATGCCACGCGTGTTCGACTCATCTCCTTTTTCACATATTTATTTATTTATATTATAAAAACAAATATCAGCCAAAACAACAACGCATACAAGACAGAGAGAGAGAGACACCTTCCATTTGGCTTAGTTTGATTTCAGAAGCTGACCATTCCCAACACTCTCTCTCTCTGTGTCTCTGCTTCTCTGACCAGTTTTGACTCACAATCACCATGTGAGAAACCTCCGTGTCCTCTCCCTCAGGTCTCTACTACAACACTCTCCACTCAATCTTCAACACATACACATATACATATGTATATATATAATCTCTTCTTTCGTTCTTGCTTTCAGGCTAATCTCCTTCTATCGGAAACTCCGGCGAATTATCGGCGACTCGCTGCTCCTTCTCAACCAGGTTGGTTTATATTTTATTTTCTGAATTGCATTTTGGCCACTTCACTCCAATGCACAGAGCGATGGAGGGTATTATCGGTACTGTAGCTTTAGAAGAACATTCTGGAGGAAGCATCCTTGGACAAGTTGATTCATTGTTTCTGATATTGGAGCTTTTAGATATTCGCATGGAGGTTGCTCAGAATCACATCTTTATTTTGCATGTTTTTACCCCCTCTTTTTACCACGACTGCTTCAATTTTTACCTCTGCTTAAATCAAAATTAGCGGAATTGCCCCATTTCATGATTTAATTTTACTGATTCTTGAATTTTTTAATATTTTTAATTAAAAATTATAACGTTTTTCTGCTAATTGAACTATTGAAGGTAAAAAGTCAGAATCATAATACAATCTTAAATATAAGTTATTTTTGTTATTAAAAAAAAGTTAATTTTACCCACCCACCATAGAGAATAAGAGGTTGCTTATGCTTTTTATATATATTATATATATAGAATGACTAAATCTATACGTTCTTTATAAAAAAGGAACCAAATAGCACCAATTATATTATTTTGATTTTATTTTTAAAGATTTTTAGAAAGTCAAAGCAGAAAGAATATAAATAAGAATGGAGAATCAATGTACATCATTTGAATATTAGAAAAAGAAATAATTCTTTAATCCAGATATTCCTAATTCTCTAGAACCACACAACAGCAATAAAATATTCTCTTTGTTCTAAAATAAAATATTCTAAGTATCAAAAAAATCATTATAAGATTATCAAGTCCTAAAGGTTTGTGAATAATTCTACGACGAATTAATTTATCTCTCCAATTTATTTTTACACATTAGAGACTATAACCTAGATAAACACTATAACCAATTAATTAGGCTTGATATTAAATCCTAATTTAGACTAGTATTAAATATCAACTCCCTAAAAATGGTCCTGTGAATATATTAGTTCAAATTTCTAATTCCGTCTCTGTCGTACCCAGTTACGAAATTTTCACTTCCGGTTTTTCAAAAACATATAATTTCTTTTTCTAATAGCAACTAAGCAATCGATCCGACAGTCTTGACTAATGAACCTTCAAAAAAATTACCGATTCCAATGTTTAATTGCAATTAAAGAAATTCCGAATTACAATTATACAAAAATCAGAGGCGGGTCGACGTACAACCAAACTCTTAAAAAAAAAACGTCTAAAATTTACGTTAAATTTTTTTTTTCATTTTTATCTTTTAAATTTCCAAAATTTTCACTTTTCAATTTTACTATGTTCTTTTACCCGTCCTAGAATACTTAGCCCTCAAAACTTATATTTTATACAATTGTCAGTGAAAGTATTATTGTCTTAGATTTAATGATTAATAATTTTGAGCACTAATATTATTTTACTCTCCAAATATTTAAACCAAGGTTCGCATTACCGACGATTATCGAGCTTACCGGTAGTTACCGGTAAGTTACCGGCTATAATACTTACCGTTTTATCCATTTTTCGACGATTATCGAGCTTTTCGATAAACCGAAGACCAACCGATTATCGCTATTTTTAGTGTAAAAATTTGATACTTTTCGGTCAATTAAAAAAAATCAATTTTTAGAGATTTTTCGGTCTTTTCGACAGCCAATGACCAAATTTTATACAATTTTCGAGCTTACCAGTGAAAAACCGAGACTTTTCGGTCTTTTCGACAGCCGACGACCAAATCTTATACGAAAACTTGATTTTCGAACTGGTAAGTTGCAAATTTTTCGACAAATTATCATATTTTCACTGATTAATCGATTCTTGGCATAAGTTTCAAAAGTTTTGATTTATTCATTTTTAACCGAATTTCTTGGAATTTTTTGTAGTTTTTGGTAAATTAATGACATATAATGTTAAATCTATATGAATCAATCATTTCTTCTTTGATATGTACTCATTTATACGATTTTTAGGGCATTTCATGTGTTAAAATATAAAGAGTTAGTTTTATATGAGATTTATGTTTAGAAATGAGTAAAGCTTGGAACTTTATCATCTTTTGTTTATTTTTTTGCATTCTTATGAATATTTTTTTATGAAAACATGTTTTGATGACTTATTTTATAATTATTTTGTTAGATTTAGGTTAAATTCGGATTATCATGCTTGTTAGGCAAATGTATATAAGGTTTTGAATTTAGGAATTTACTCGAAATGTACATACTTTGTTATAATTTGTTGATTGTATAGGGTTCAAAATATTATATTTCCAAAGAAATATGAATGTTTGAGCTTTTGATTTCTTGAGTTCTTGAATTTTTAGATTACAAGACTTTCGTGTAAAAAGTCTAAAAATTCATATTTTTTAATTTTTGAAGTAATTTATTCAAATTTTTATGTTTCTATTTCATTAATTATTTATTGACATATTAATCTGTGATTTTGGTATATTTTATTTGCATATTTGAGCTTAATTCGGAGTTTTTCATAATTACGGCAAAAGTCTTCTAAGTTTATCTTTTGTGATTTGTGAGGTAATCTCTTCATTTTTTTTGGTGTTTTCGTTGATAAAATATTTTTTAAAAAAATAATATGAAATCTTGGTGTAACTTATTTTCATATTTGAGATTAATTTGAATTTTCTCATAATTGCGGCAAAAGTCTTCTAAGTTGATGTGATGAGAATTATATGTGTTTGTATATGATTATATATATATATATATGTTTGTGTATGAAACTGTTTTTTATATCATGACATTCTATTATTAATTTATTAGATAATAGAATAGAATCAATAATTATCATGACATGCTTTTATTTTTGGTATTTTTAAAACATTATTTTAAATTGGGCAAATACAAGCTTAAAATATTTTATAAGTTTTCCGTCGAAAAGTATCGAAAAGTATCGATAATCCGTCGATAATCATCGAAAAGTATCGATAATCGGTAAGCTACAGTATTATAGGTTTTCCGTCGGTTAATCGGTAAGCTATCGATTAATCCGTCGAAAACGGTAATCAGTTTATCGGTAACATCGGTAAGTTGAACCTTGATTTAAACCACTTTAGTTCCTCATCAGCTTTATACTATGTGCCTTTTTGTATTTTATTATAATCTTTTTGGGAATCTTTTGTTGAGCGCCGTTCGTACATTTAGAATGTCTTGTTTCACTTTCATTTACTACATGGTCTTGCCATTTTTGGGTCACAAACCAATAAAGAAAAGTAAATAAAAATGTGCATCAATTCGTTTAATTATCTTGAGATGTTTAATGTGTTGTTCTTGTGGGACATCAAGGAACGAAGGCGTAAATGGCAGAAGTGTGTTGGCCATATTTTGACCCTGAATATGAGAACTTGAGCACAAGAATTAATCCACCAAGGTTTATTTTTTATTTTATTGAAGTCTCGATTTCATAGCTTCCAAGTCGCGGTCTTGTTTAACTGTTCTTCGTTCTTGACGTTTCAGGACGACACTGTTATGACAATCTCCGTGACATTATTTGCATACTCTTTTTTTTTATCTGTTGATATAATTTTGGAATGTGTCGTTCTCGCCTTCTTGTTTTTCAGGGTGTCCGTCGATAATTCCACTTGCAGCGAAACTACTCTAATTAAGGTATGTACGAGACGAGAACTGTTTATATAGAAGACCGGTATCTCCCTATACCGTTCAGTTCTGCTTTTTTTCTGTTAATATTTAAGACCGGTACATGTTCGTTTTCGCTCAACTGCAATTTCTAGTTCCGGATTCGTGTGCCAAGAATTTCCGGTTCAAATTTTCTATGACATAGATATCCGCAAAGATTAAGTTCTATTAAATAGTGAATAGTTAATTTGGACAGTTACATCTCGATCCGATGGCCCATTTTAGCAAGCCTTGCCTGAAATTTCAGGCTCTGTCTTTTTCTAAAAAAAATCACATATCTTTATTGTTTGCTCAGCTTGATAGCGTTAACAAGCCGGGAATTCTGCTCGAAGTGGTTCAGATTCTGTCGGACTTGGACCTCATCATCACGAAAGCTTACATTTCCTCTGATGGAGGATGGTTCATGGATGGTACGTATGTATTTCTCGCTAACGTAAGCTCGGATTTGTAGGCTCTACTTCTAAATTTGTGTGTTGTTTTTGGGCAGTGTTTCATGTCACTGATCAGCAAGGAAACAAAGTCACGGACAGTAAAACCATTGAGTACATAGAGAAGGTATACATAAACTCTTTTCTTCTCGTTCCTCTCTGCTTCTCCGTGCTTAAACCGGAAGAGAACGTAAGGCTAATTAACTGAACCGGAATTTACTAATAGTGTAAGCTTTATCAGCTTGCTCTCTGAACTTATCACTCTGTATCGGTTTGCTCTTTCAACACTTTATTGTATCAATCTGTTAATCGAGAGAAAAAATCGATAAGAGTGAATTAACGAAACTATAAGAAAGAAGGGTATATCGGTTTTAGACCCGTGACGAGATATGTATCGATCATTGACATCATCCTCTGTGTTGGGCCAGGCATTAGGGCCAAAGACCAAAGAGGGATCAAAGGCCAGGCCCGGAAAACAGGTGGGCGTACACTCCCTCGGCGACCACACCACCATAGAGCTCATTGGCCGAGACCGTCCCGGTCTGCTCTCAGAGATCTCCGCCGTCCTCGCCAACCTCCGCTTCAACGTCTACGCCGCCGAGGTCTGGACGCACAACCGCCGCATCGCTTGCGTTCTCTACGTCACTGATGATGCCACGTGTCGCGCAGTCAACGATCCCACGAGGCTCTCCGCCATGGAGGAGCAGCTCAACAACATCCTGCGTGCGTGCGAGGACGAGCATGAGAAGGTGGGCTCCACCAACTTCTCGCCCGGCTTCACGCACATCGATCGGAGGCTGCACCAGATGCTCTTCGCTGATAGGGACTATGAGAGCTGCGGGCGCGCGGCGGAGGTGGAGTGCTCGCCATCGGCGTTCAAGCCTAAGATCACGATCGAGCGCTGCGAGGAGAAAGGGTACTCGGTGGTGAGCGTGCGGTGCAAGGACCGCGCCAAGCTCATGTTCGACATTGTTTGCACGCTCACGGATATGCAATACGTCGTTTTCCATGCGACCATCTCTTCCGACGCCCCTTATGCTTCACAGGTTCGTGCTATAACTCATAGTATCATGATAGCTGAAAGTGTAGATAGGAGAATATAAATTTGTATATAAACAAGTCACGTAAATATCCTAGTAAAAAAAATCCCTTAAATCAAATATGAAATTTGGAGAACAAAATATTACAAAACATAATCGAATTATAGGCACTATTGCCTCTTTTTTACGAGGGATGTTCGGAATCACCATAACGTTCTAAAAATAGAAAATTGACCCGTCTTTTAAGATGGATGTTCGGGTTTGGCCCCTCCATTCTAAAAATAGCAGAAATGGTCTCTCTTTTATGATTTTAGTGTGGATTTAGCTCTTTGATATAAAATTTAAAGATTTTTCTAATGTAAATCCGAATTTATTTAACGTTAATTGACAGTTGAATTTCCAAATCTACAATAAACTATAAGAGAGGAGTTACTTCCGCTATTTCTAAAACGGACAGATTAAATCACACAAAATATACCAAAGATGGGTCATTTCAGCTATCTATGACTATGGGACACAGTCCAGATCCGCGGCGCACATCCCCGGGATACCACCGATATGCAAACATAATTTAAGTACAAACTGCTTGATAATTAAAAGTACAAATACCAATCAATAATCACATCATATATTATCATCATCTTGACGTTCAATAACTTAACCACAGGAATATTACATCCGTCACATGGATGGCTGTACCCTCGACACCGAAGGAGAGAAGGAACGTGTCATCAAATGCATCGAAGCCGCAATCCAGAGACGAGTAAGCGAGGTCAGTATCTCACGCGATCGAATTACACGCTATTTGAACTTGTATCTTTAAGAACGAGCCCGCGACTTGAAAGGTTCACTCTCTTTTAACACCTTCAAACACAGGGCCTGAGGCTGGAGCTGTGTGCCAAGGACCGAGTGGGCCTGCTCTCGGAAGTTACGCGGATCCTGCGGGAGAACGGGCTGTCTGTGTCGCGCGCTGGTGTGTCGACGGTGGGCGAGCAGGGGGTGAACGTGTTCTTCGTGAGGGACGCGTCGGGGCACACCGTCGACGTCAAGACCATCGAGGCCCTCCGCAAGGAGATCGGCCACACCATGATGCTCAGCGTCAAGAAGGTCACGACGGTCTCCAAGGCGCCCGCCGCGGAGTCGAGCGGGTGGGGCAAGACGAGCTTCTTCTTCGGAAACCTGTTGGAGAAGTTCCTGGCCTGAACATTTGACGGAAGTGTATAGAATAAGCACGACAAAACTGTACGTGCTGTGACTTTACTTTAACCGATCATCTTCTCTGATGATATATGTGTGTGTTTTGGCGCAAAACATGTATGTAACTTGTAACTTAAGTAACTTGTGTGTTCGGGGACATTGGAAATTGCCTTGCGCCTTAGTCGCAATTTGTATAGCCTCGTTCTGTTTCTTTGTTCTCTTCTAATCTTAAGAAACGCGTAACATGTCGTTCGATATTGTTGCATATTCTCACCGATTCTTGCACAAAGAATATAACCCGATTACGAATCAATCATACAGACGAAACTGACTAAATGTAAAGTGGAAAGAACACACCATTTGGAGAGTAGTTCGGCCGGAGATCAAATCGTGATCTTCGACGTACATCCACTCCTTGCTCCGGCGAAATTCCCGGAACAAATGCACTAAATATCATCACCGGTTACACCCTCATGCTCTCTTACAAAGATTCACTCTCAAACACTAAACTACTCCGTACAACTTCTTTGAGCTTCAACGGAGACAATCACAAGAACCCGGTCTACATGTACAAGAGCTTATGAATACCTAATCGTAGTTTATGTATGTGTGAGCGTGGATTTTCTCTTTCTATAGCAAATGTTAGATTGAGAGATTGTACTCGAAGAACTACTATTAAAAGCGACAAGTGGATATGGACTTCTCACACTAAAAAGCGCATCACAATAATTTGTTGGTGTTAATTTTTTTTTTTTTGAGATACTTAACGTTTTGTGACTCGTTGAATTAGGGTTTGATTCCAAAGAATCAAACAAGAATCAAGAGCATAAAACCAGTAAAGTAAATACAAACTCAAACATTAACCTCACAAGATTTCACTCACCTCTATCCTCAGAAGTCACAAGCTACCACATATCCTAACTCAAGAACGAGCTTATAACTGAACTCCCATGGAGAATCACCTCACAAGCATGATCAGCATGATCGGATCTCGAGACTAGACAATCACGGCGGGGCATTGATCGAGAAGAGTGGCCTCGAGAAATTTGGCCAAATACTTAGCGGGAATTCAGTGTTTCTTCAACCTCAAAGTATAAAAGCTGAGACGTTCAATTTTTCATTATTTTGGTTGTCTTATCTTAAATTTGCTTAAAAAATAATAATCAACTAACTCAAGGCTCAAGCCATCACTCAATTTTGCGTAAGGGATAAAAGAAGAGATAAAAGAAAGACAAAACGAGATAGGATTATGATATATTTATTTTAAATTTGTTCATAATTTTATTTAATCAATTATGAAAATGTGAGTGATTTTATCAATTAGTGATAAACATAGCGCTTCTCTATCAAAATTCAAAAGTTCTCTTGAAGCACAAGATTTCTTATAATTGAGAAACGTATTTTATTTTATTAATAATCGAATATGATATTTATTGTCGTAAATAATTCGAATATTGAAATACCATAGTTTTTTAAATTAGTTTTGCTTATAACAAAATAAGTCGTTGACTCACCAGAGTTCATACCGATCGAAGGGCTCACTCCGTCACTGAACAGATTACCATCCAATTCTGTCTAGTTGTATATATTACTAATCGGTATTAATAAATAATAAAAAGCTCTAAAGTCTAAACTATATTATATACTATATAGTAGTCAACATGTATATGTATAATAATAAATAAATAAATAAAAATGACTGTTCTTCTGGCCATACTGAGCGTGTTTACGTTTCGTGTAAGGCTGAGTTTGCACAAGTAATATACAACAATACCAAATAATATTAATTTTAAGCCAAATTGTATATGATATGCTTATCCACCAAAGTAATCCAAATAACGTATACTATATAAAGAAAGAACAAACTACAAGCAAACGTGTCAAAAACTAGAAATTAATAAGTTGATCCTTCAATTTCATGAAACCTTCGATCTTCTGTTCGATCCAACACCCAGAAAATATTCGTCCATTTTATAATTAAGAAACCACTAAAATTAAGAAAAAAATAATTAGGCAACGCAATATCACAACCAAACGAAACCAACCTCTTTTCAAGTCAATCCCAGTAATTCAGGAAAGCTTGAATAAATATTTTCTAAAGCATTACTATTGACTTTTTGTTTTATCAAACATTAAAATTCTAAAACTACTCTTTAACATTTTTTTAGACTATTTTGTTTATTAGACTTTAGACAGTTTAAAGTTTAAACTGTCTTAGATATTAGATCAGGGGTAAAATTGTCTACAAAATTTTGAAGATTAGTTTTAGAGTTTTGGTGCTTGATGATTATAAAAGATAAATTATTAATGGTTTGAAAAATATTTATCCAAGTTTTCCTTAATTCATATATATATATATATATATATATATATATATATATATATATATGATGCAATTTTTTAAGGAAGTGTATAAGAGTCGATTGTGAAGAAACAGAGAAAGAAAATAAAATGTAATTTGAGAGAATGAAATGAATAATTGAGTGCAAGATAGTAAAGTAAAACTAAAACAGACAATATAGTATATCCTAATACCAATATAGTAACCAAGAAAAAACTTTAAAAAATTAATAGGTAAACGAGGGAAATGCTCATTTGAACTCAAACCTTCTAAAAAAATACCCAATAGATTTATTACCATTAAATACTACCCAAGTTATAATTTATAGACTATAATACTCTTGGTTTTGTATTACATAGAATTAAAACTGATTTCTTTTTATGTGATAGCTTTTATTATAATTATTCAAATCATCCTCTTTTTGTGGAATTTTTTAACGTGATTATTTCCATAATATAAAGCTATTATTACTTTGAATTATAATGTTCGTATTTTGTAGGTATATCGTTGCCATCTCTCTCTGCAGCCTTCATCTTCTTTGATCGTCATCTCCGTCCTTCTTACGTAAAGTAATTACAGTTACGTAATCGTAACTACAGTTACGTAAGTGTAACAAAAATTACTTTTGTAGTCGTTACTACATATACGTAAGTGTAACAAAAATTTACATTGATAATCGTAATCGTAACTACAATTACGTAGTTACGTAATTGTAACTACAGCGATGTAATCGTAACTATAATTACATAATCGTAACTACAATTACGTAAGTGTAACAAAAATTACATTGTGTAGAGGAGTAATGGTGAGCGTGAGAAGAGAGAAAGAGGGAGTGATTTAGGGTTTTAATTTATTTTTTGAATTTTGAATTAAAGCCAACTAATTAGCACTGGTCAATGATTAATAAATAAATAAATAAATTTTAATTTTTATATTTAAAATTAGTAATTATATATAAGGGTTAGTTTGGGAACACAAATATCATAAGTGGGCAAAAATAGATTCATGCAACTATGGGCAATCTTTAAAAATTTGTTACTTTTTAGACATTTAATGAGATTTTCTAAAATTAATTAATTACATAAATAGAACTTTCCATTAAATGGAAGCTTTCCCAATAGAGAGAGTATTTTACAATGATGGAATGAAATATATTACTCACCCCGGAATTATTTTTATAAGAAGAATAATGATCCCAACTTCTTGCTCGAACTGCACAACTTCGTATTTGGCCATAATGTAGGAAAGTTCTACACCCGTATTGATATAAAAATTTGACTGTACCCGTTTACGGCATAATACAAAAAAATTATCAAAATTACATGAACGGTTTTTCACATAGCTTAACCGTTTGTTTTTTAAATGTACATGCATGAAATTTTTTGTTTAAAAGTTATTCTACAACATTATATGATCGATATCATAAACCCGTGCATACATAAATATATATACACAACCATATAAGTATATACGAAACAAAAATGGCCTCTTTTAGCGTAATCAAAGATCTCTTTGTGACGTGCTCGGAGATCCGGATCAAACAACCGCGAGAAGAGTCAACGTTATAATAATAGAACTTCATAGAATATCGAGAGTGGCCTCGTATTGAACTATAGAGCAAGAAATCGAATTTCCTTGTCTATGAACAAATTTCAAATTAAAAATAATTATGTCAACCTCACATTTTATAAGTTATATACAATGTTATAAAATGATTTTACATAAAAAAAAAAAATAAGACCAACTAGCTTAACTTAACTAATTTCCAAAAATATGTAATTTTGCCGCAATAAGGTCATATAATTCAGAAAGACATCAAATTATAAAAATAATTATGTAAACTAACAGTTTCCTAATTATATACAATGTTACAAAATGAAATTACAGAAGAAAAAAAATTAAAATATATCTCAAATTCACAGTTTTTAGGAAAATTGGTATTTTTGTCGCAATTAGAAATAATTTGCATAAACCCTTAAATATAACCAAAATCTGCAAAAAGATTTAATAAAAACACACACAAACCATCTTGATTCATCTATATTCCATCATATACTTTTAAAAAAAAATCAATTTCAACTACAACATTTGATTCAAAACGTAAAATGTACAATTAAACTAATATGAAACTCAAAGTTTAACTTTCATTTAACCTAATAGCTTCTAAGTAACTACTACAAATATAGAATAAAAATGTGAAAAAACTGACATGATTTATACATATACAACATTTAAACAATAAAACACTCAAGATCTACTAAAAAAAACCCTAAAAATACATTTAAATTTCTAAATTAAAAGAAGTTGGAACTTCTGTCGCAAAAAAGAAAAATTTATACGAGGGTTGACTTATCATTTTTGACTGAAACGTAGCTTGCTTTTCGAGAAAATACACTTGATAAGTTTGAGAGATAACTGACTTGTTTTTCATCGCGATAAATATAAAAAGATAATGATTAGAGAAGATAAGTTATCGAGAAGTGTTTTTCAGCGATTAATCGCTCGATTATCGCAAAAATCGGATCCTTGATCTCATCACATAATGTGTTCACTCGAGATTAAGATTATCACGGAAAAATTCATCGATGTGTGATGTTAGATTCAAGTGACAAACGACATTTCACTTTTATATTTACCATCATTGGTCTAGTTTAATATCTTCGTTAAGACTCAAATTATGAGTTTCCTTAATAATCATGCTTGAATATAATTGCCCACTTGATTCTAAGATTGCAAACTCGTTCCTGTTAAACTGCCTTGTTGATTTTATGATTGTTTACTATCAAATTTATTAACTTTTCTATATTTTCACTATCCGGTAAAGTTATCTAATTTTTGGATTTTACAATTTTTTATCTGTTTTCAATTTTTCGTGTTGTTCTAATAAATATTATTTTAGATACGTGATTATATAGTTGTTTACTAAATATTGATATAGATGCGTGATATTATATAGTTGTTTACTTTCTGATTCACTATCGTGATATTTTCACTTTGTGCAGCAAAAGTATTAAAGTTATAGATTTTGTAATTTTTATGATTTTTCTATAAAGTTTTCTTGTTCTTTTGATGAATTTTTTTATATATAAATATGTGATTTGATTTTTTAATTTCAGATTTACCAAAGTTTCGACATTTTCACTTTACACAACAAAAGTACTACATTTTGGATTTTGTTTCATTAGCAATTTAGTATTTCAACGAATTAATTTACTTAATTTAGTCGTATTTGTTGGATAATTTTATTCTATATGGGAATTTGAAATATTTAATTGGATTTATTTGTATTCCCATATGAAATTAAATTTGAACTTTATATATAAAGTAAGTATATATATTCTCAAAATTATTTCATATTTATAAAAGTTGTCGATAAATCACCGGGTTCTCACCGTTTAATACCAATAACTATCATAAGTGGCGAGATAACCGATTAACTAATTTCTTGTAAGTTATTATTTGTTAATCGATTACTGATAAATGAAGATAACCGATCATTTGAACTTTCTGATTAAGTACAATTGGAACATTTTTACTGTTCTACCCTGTAGATTGCCAATTTAAAATGTTTCGGTATACAACTAAAACGTACATCTCTCTCACAAGTCACACCCCAAAATATCCACCTTCATTTAATGCTTCGAACCAAAATAAAAAAGACATCATCATCGATTATTATAAAAGTTCAACAATAACACGACACGAAATGTAAAGACGACCGATTAATAAGACTAAACGCTTTAATTTCACAATTGATTGAACTAAACTATCAAACCTCACAATGGCTTTTGTTTTATGACCCCTTTAATTAAAAGGGTTAATGACGGTAAAAATATTTAAAGTTTGGTCAAAGAACTCCTCGGGTATCTAAAGTTTAAAAGAGATGGCAAAAATACTCAAAGTCATATTTGGGGAGTTGACCACTTCATTCTTGTAATGCCATTAACTTACCCAATAACTCTGGCCACGTGGAAAAATCTGTTTCGTTAAGTGTAATTCATTAGAGGTTCAATTAATTGTATTAAATAGTATTACTTAGGGGTTTAATTCGCTGTTTTCTCGTAAACGAGGCTGATGTGGGCTTGTTAGCGTGGAAAAAATTGTTCTGTCGGCAACCCACGTTTGTCCGCGTGGTCAGAGTTAACATGTAAATTAACAATGTTGCGAGATTAGAGTAGTCAACTCCCCAAATATGACTTTAGGTATTTTTACCACCATTTTTAAACTTTGGGTACCCGAGAGATTCTTTGACCAAACTTTAGGTATTTTTGCCATCATTAACCCTAATTAAAAAGAGTTTATTTCTTTAATAACTTTTTCAATTTGTACAAATTGTATTTTTAAATTTCGTATTTTATTTGAGCATTATCTCTAAGCTTGCGGTATATATTTTTCTGAGCTTAGCTCTAACATAACTTAACTATTCATTATATTAAAAAAAAACTTAGTTTGGGAAAAGTTAAGAATAGTGACAAAGAGTAAAGAGATGATCCACGAAATTAGCTATATAATTTATAATATTTGAAGCATGGAAAAAATAAATAAAATAAGAGATTTGGAAAATCGAGTGGAATTGCTTTTTAAGTGCGGTTTCGGTTTTGCACACATGGATCTTTCCACACTTCTCATTTCATCTTTATGGCCTTCTTTTTTTATTTGCCCTCTATTTTACATTCCTCAATAAATTATTTTTTTGTCTAAGCCTCAACATTTTTTTACCTCCATTTAATTGGGTAAACGCGAGACGATCTAAAATACAAATATTGAGGTAGACTAGAAACTATCTTGTATGAATAAAAATGCAATATTAAGAATTGTAAAAATCGATATATACATGTATAATATGCAGGGAAAATGGCTACAAGTACATATTATGTTTTCAAGATTTATATTTGATTAAAAAAAAAGTTAATCCATCAATTCTAAACTACCTAGATTTACATTAGGAATTAAATAAATGATGTATAAACAAAACTAAATAAAATTTTATAAAATTAAAAATCAAAGAATTTTAACGCATATATTAAATTAACAAAATTTATTTGGACAAGTAGGAAACGGTGATTCTTCAAGAAGTCCTATCGAAATGTAAAAATTTATATATTTATGTAATATTGATAAATAATACATGCGATTAATAGTATCAGTTATTTTACGAATCGATATATGTAATCTTGATTAATTAATTGTAGTAGCACCTCGCCAATTAAAAAAAAAAAAAAAAACTCATGCATTAAATTATTTACAAGATAATCTAGACCCTTCATCTATAAATATTATAGAATTTTCAAACGATTGTAAACCTTGATCCTTGGGAAAGAATAATTCTCAAAACAAAGACTCACTCACTAATAACATCAATCAACCTCATTAAAGTAAAGTAATCAGATAGATGAGCATGCTTTCCGTGGGCCCCACGGCTCACATCACGTAAAATCGCCCCTCATCACACCACGTGTAGCTTATCCCGCCCCCGTACGCCCTCTGTTTTTTTCCTCTTCTCAGCGTCCAAAGAAATTGTCATCAAAATATATAATAAAATAAATAATAACATTTGTGTTCTCGTCTCTTCTATTCTACTCTCTCTGCTTCGCCGTTTAACTTCAAACTACAGAGTCGTCCCTGATCACAACCCATCTCAGGTTCCAAGTTATTTCTCTCAAAGATTATATTTTTATATATAGTTTTCGATCACTGATCACAACCCATCTCGGGTTTTGATTTCGCTTTTCGTTTTTGTTTTTCTATTGAATTTATTTTGTGGGAATTGGTCAGAGCGTGGACACTTGGATTGCACTTGGGTGCGTGTCGTGTTGCGAGGGGAGTGTTGGGAGTCGCGAGGCTGAGTGTGAGCACCGCCATTAGAGATGGTCTGCTGCTCTGCGGAGGAGCTGAGCGTGAGCTTCGAGAAGATGGCGAGACTGGGGAAGGTTTCAGGCGAGTGGAGCGATCTTCCCACGGAGCTCTTGCTGCAGATTGTGTCGCTGCTCGGCGATCAGGCACTCGTCGTTGCTTCCGGGGTCTGCCGTGGCTGGAGGGCTGCTATTTGCCTCAACACCACTCACCTCTCTCTCTCATGGTATATAATATATATATCCACTCTCTCTCTATATATATATATCTATATATGTATTCATATATATTTATACTTGTATGCAAATAGTTTGTGATCCGAATCCGTTTTCTTAGTTCTCCGCGCAAAGTTATTAGATATTTTGAGGGCTCCGTGGTGTCGATTTTTCGACTAATTAGGCGGGGTTGTGTATTTCGGATTAGGGATTTTTATAGGGCTAATTTACTTGGATTGAATTTTCGCGTATAATTATTGTTGGGAATCTATTTTTTCTCTCTGTATTGTGGTGTTTGATTTGTAATTATAGTGGTGTTTGTTGTATTAGGGTTTTTGGGGTTTAGGTGCTCTAGAAAGTAGAAATAGTAACTAACTTGATTCTGCGGAGTGATCAGGGCGATAGGCGTGATCGACCTTTTGATCAAATGGGTCGGATTATGTATCTGGGCTTTGTGTTTTCTATATGTGTGTTATACGGCTAATAAATTTAGTCATGACATTATAGCGTTTTCACTCGGAATTCGATCGTAGTGAAATTTTCCCTCAAATTGAGTTTTCCACCTGAAACTTTTGTTGATTATCTCTTAATGGTTCTGTGTTTATGGTGGTTGATTTGTTATAATGTTTATAATTGCCCGTGCGAGCACATTCTGATACGGTGTATGATTTAGGTGTTCGAAGAACATGAACAACTTGGTCCTGTCTCTGGCTCCGAAATTTACGAAACTGCAGAAGCTCGTTTTGAGGCAGGACCAGCCACAGCTGGAGGACAGAGCTGTGGCGACCATAGCGCGGTTCTGCTGCAATCTGCAGAGCCTAGACCTCAGCAAAAGCTTTCGGCTCACTGATAACTCTCTCTTTGCAATTGCAAGTGCCTGCCGAAACCTCACCAACCTTAACATCAGCGGCTGCTCGACTTTGAGCGACACTGGCCTCGAATGCCTTGTCGGACTCTGCAGGGGTTTGAAGGTTTTGAACCTTTGTGGATGTGTCAGAGCCGCCACAGACCGCTCTTTGAAGGTTCGCTTTTTTTTATATATATATATATATTTATTTTTATTTAAACGATTAGTGATAATCTCTTTTTTTCTTTTCTTTTTCTTGCGCCGTTGTAAAATGACCAAGTTGGAAAATATGATGCACAGGCTATCGGGCATTACTGCAACCAGTTGCAGAGTTTGAACCTTGGATGGTGCGACTACGTGAGCGATGCCGGAGTCACGAGCGTCGCCCAAGGCTGCCCTGATCTCAGAACCCTCGACTTGTGTGGATGTATGCTCATAACAGGTTATTACTTTGCCCGATTTTGTTACCTTGTTTTGATTTGGGGTGAAAGTTTTATGTGAAATCTGTGCTCCACTCTCTGATCCCAGTTTTTTAATTAAAAAAAAAAACAGGATTTTTTTTTTAACTGGGATTTCCGTTCTCAATTTTGAAACTGTGACCAGTTCTAAGCAAGAACACCATTCATCATTCCCAGTTCTCGGGATTTATTAAATTTATGTTTTCTTTTAGTATTTATTTTTTAGGGTTTTAATTTTTAAATACGGTAAGAAACAGTTTTTTTACTGTCCATTCCCGGTCTGTTATCCCTGAAAAAGCAGGATTCACAAAACCTGGAGTAGAATCAGACAAGCTGTTAAGATCCGAAAATCCCGATCACGTTTCAGTCGTGACTAAGACTAAAAATGTCCCGCTTGTGTTGCAGATGCAAGTGTAGTTGCATTGGCTGCAAGGTGCGATCACCTATGGTCGCTTGGGCTGTACTACTGCCAGAACATCACGGACGTGGCGATGTACTCGCTGGCTGATCGGACGCTCAGGAAGAGGCCAGGCCCAGGCAAAGGGAAGGACGAGCAGGGCCTCAGGTCCCTCAACATCAGCCAGTGCACGGCGCTCACCCCCTTGGCCGTGCAGTCTGTGTGCGATTCGTTCCCGTCGCTCCACACCTGCTTTGGAAAGTACTCGCTCATCATGAGTGGCTGCTCCAACTTGACTTCGGTGCATTGCGCCTGCGCCGTCCAGGCCCACCGTGGGTCCGGCGTTCTTCCTCATCTGGCCCATTGAACAGATGTTTCTTCCGTGTACATATTATATTAAGCGGTTAAATAAATTATTCGAATCTTTAGTAGCTACTTATCTAAATACTTTGGCGTTGCAACTTCTATTGAAAAACATTATCACAACCAATAGAACAAAAAATATATCATTGTAAGTTCGTAATGAATCGATGAAAAAAGAAAAAAACAAATCAAGGCATAGAAAATCAGAAGAGGGTAAGAACTCGGGTATGGTAACATTATGTTTGAGTCACGAATTAATCGAGACTTATTTCTCTTCTGGCTGTGTCGTCGTTGCGTAAACCTTTTAGAGTATGACCATTCTCCGAATTGCTTGTTATGCCTTTTGCGGTTTCGTGTACACCACCGAAGTATTTGGTGTTGACCGGATTTATATACGTCATTTGCTCTTATAGACGATTTCTTCGTCGTCAACGTCAAATGCCGGGTTGCAAAGGCACCGGAACAGTCTGCCAATACCCTGCCAAGTGAGAAAAAGGAACAAAGTTTATTGACCTAACTTGTAGAAAGGGCAATCTTTATTTCAATTTTATGTTCTGGGATAGAGAAATAGCCTGCCTGAGTGAGGAAAGGAGTCCGATAAGATAGCGGTCTCGTCGAGTCATCGTCGCTGTCGGAACTGCTTTCGTCGTCCGACTCCTCAACTTCGTTCTTCGTCCTCGAGGTTCCGGCATCCCGTGCCTGCTTTTCCTCCTGAAAGAATCACAATGTATATCAAAATGACTATCTTTAGAAGAATATATGCTGTTTAACTTGTAAATCAATTTGACCTGAAATATCTTCCCCAGAATCTTGAGAGCAATGGCTCGAGTTCGGAGCTCTTCTTTTTTCATGTTACTTTCGCGAAGCACCTGAAACACATAGAGAAGTTTTTAAAAAAAATGTGATGTCAATTTATAAAATAATGATAACACGGATATGCCGATGCCCGTTTACCAGTTGGCAGACATGTAAAAGCGTGACTTCGATGTCGACGACGTTGAGCTTCCACAACGAGCTCATCATTTTGTCTTTGTTTGAGCGAATTTGGGATTCGAAATCACTCTCTGTTCCTGCATTTGCTTCACTCTTGAATTGCTTTCTCATTTCTTCTTGCAATTGAAGTAACTGAAATGCGCCTGTTTTTTATTTTCGAGAAGGGATTCAAAGTGTATGAGACTCATTATTAAGATCAAAATATAAAATACGAGAGTTGTGGTAAGATATATTAAATTTTTACACTCTGGGATCATGAACTATATTTCTTTAAGAGTCGAAAAACCGGTCTTAAATATAATCAAATAATTTACGCTAAGTCAAATTAACTATCTATATTTCCATCAATTCGGTACTCTATAATAGCATAAAGTCATAAACAGTATAAGATTTGACTATAATAACTCATAATTTTTTGTTTTGTGTTACGTGGTCATGAGATGATACTTCATGGGTAAAATTTCAAAGCTCAACCATTTAAGTTATACTTACACTAATCGCGTTATACTAATCGTGGTTAATTACAAGAGTTGTACTTATACTAATCGTGTTATACTTGTACAAATCGTGGTTAATTTCAAGCTCAACTATTTAAGTTGTACTTATACTGAGTCGTGTTATACTTATATAATCGTGGTTAATTACGAGAGTGAAATTTCAAAGCTCAACCATTTAAGTTTTACTTAATATAAGTCGAGTATATGACTCATTTATAATCGTATCTGATTGAATCTAATCGTGGTTTGTGTTACTTGTGTTGGTGTCGTGTTCACCCACCATAAAGTCGTGTCTCTCGTGATCTAACCCCTTTAAAATCGACCTAAAACCGTACATTTCGTATGTTATATATTACTACCTTTAGCGGCAGTAAGCTGAGACTTCCACAAATGGCCTTTATTGCGAACCCACTCGGCCAAGAAAGGGACACCAAGGTACATGGCCTTCTTGCCAAGCTCTTCAGCAGCTTGCCTCGAGTATATGTACCCAATTGTGTGCAACATCTCAACCCCAAAAGCTGTAATATCATGCATCTTTCATTAACGCACGTGTCTTAAATCATATTGATTGATTAGCTTTACAAACCTGCATCGGAAAGCCGTTTGGCTTCGGACTCCGTGCGCTGAACGAACCCGTCTCGATCACCGGTAACGTACTGGTTAAGGAACCCTTTCAACAGCCTCGCTAGCTTTTCTTCTCTCTCTTTCTGTACAGCCTTTTGGACCCAAAAAAAAAGGTAAAACTGTATGAAGTAAAACTTTTGGTCTCATATTTATGATGTAATCTTTTTCTTTTATTTTATATGGTAAAACTCTTGGTTCACGGTTTAAGAAGACACTTTATGATTTTTAGCAAGTATTTTTCTTGGTACTGGTCCCAAGTCATAGTTTGCAATTTCAAAACCGGCATTTCCGATAAATTAACGGATCACAATTCAAAACCGGTAAAATACCAGTTTTCACTGTTTTGGGTGCTAGTTACCGGTTCCTGGAAAAACTAATATCTAGAGAACTAATACAAACACCATGAGTTCTTGAAAATCCTAGAAAATCGGTCATCAGTAAGAAAATTCATCAAAATTCCGGTCCCGGTTTGACAGTTCAAATCCCCCTTGAAAAAAATTGTTCATATACTATCCGTCTTTTATTTTCTTTAATGTATATTCCCAAAAAATATTCAACTCAACCCCATAGTTGTTACTAAAATATAAATATAATGTTTCGCAAAAAAGTTAAATCTAACTCTCTAGGGATCCCTAGTAAATCATGGTTCCGCCACTGCTAGCAATGGTGGTACTTGCCTTCAACTTTTCATGAAGCTTCTCGGGGTTGTCGCAATCTGCAGCCAACTCAGAAGAAGCCATAGAAGCAACAGAGAGGTGTCCAATGTAGTCCTCAAACTGTTCGCTTCCGAAGAGAAGAGCGAAAACTGCTGTGGGATCAAGCATACTTTCCCTTAACGCGATACAACCAACCAGTAAAATCTTTTAGTATTGTACTCACATAGTCACCATTAAAATGAGATTCTCCAGCTCAACAAATATAATACTACAGCAAAACTATAACACGACGCATTTAGTATTTATTCACCTTATAAAAAGTTTAAGGGTCTAAAGGTATAATAATTTATTAATTTTGGGGGATTGACACGATACTATGTAATATTGTTAGGGGCTATATTGCTACTTTATTATTTTTGGGGGGTTGAACTGATAAATAAATATTATAAATCATTAAATTTTTTGTAAAAAAAAATCAACGTATAAATCATTAAATTGGTTATCGATGAAGTTAAACTATTAAACTTATAAATCATTAAAGTTGAAATCATAATACACATTATTTGTATAGACTAAATTGGTTATATTTAAATATTAATATGTATGAAAATAAAAATTCAAGATTCTAAATATCACAAGTTCTTAGTGAGAGTAACTTAGAATTACCTCTAATTTGTTTAAAAAAATAAAATAAAAAATCACTACTATTTAGAGGCAAATTTACAAAAATTATAAGATAATCCTCCTATTTCAAAAAAATTGAAACCCCTCCCTCATGTCTAAATGTCCATGATTCCACCAACCAAGGACCACTGGAACATGAAAACAATAAGAGCGAACTATTGAAGTAATTAAGTTATGATTGAACTCAATAACTATCCCAAGTTTCTTTCTTTAGAAGTTGGGTTGCCATTACCAAAGCATTAACTGGCCCACCAGATTAATGCTAAATAAATTAGTAAAGTAGAAAAAGTAATGTTTTTGCAAGAGTGTAAAGCAACAAATTTAATAAACAACATGCTGTTTGTACCTACCTAGTTATGCTGTACTTTCCATTCCGATCGTAGGCGTCCTTTTGCGCCGGATCGCTTAAAACTTGATACGCCTCTCCTAAAACCTGCCTCAATTCCGTGAGCGATTTCTTACCAAAACTAAAGATGCTAAAACTCGATTGATTTGATATGAGACGGTGTTTATTTTGGTGTTAGATAGATTCGAAAGCAAACGAAAGAAAATCATGAAAAAATTAACGAGGCGTAATTTAAGATTTTGCCTATCCGAAATTAGCAAAAATCGTCGGTTCGTTATGATTTTTGTGCATATTGAGCTCTTTGACCATTCAAACATGTGAAATTGGATGGAAAATTAATAACGAAGATTAACACGGTTTATAGGTCAAATATGCACTAAAATTATAAAAGAAGTGTCATCTCCACTAAATACAAAACACGAAACGGAACGGCTAAATCCACACACGTTGCGTAAATGAAATGATGGACGTGAACAACTCGCCTGAAATCTTTCAGCAGCCTGCGGGTCGTTCGGGTTCTTATCAGGATGAACTTGCCTTGCCTATTCAAATCAATGTAAACTTCTTCAGTCATAAGTTATAACCAAAACCGATCATTGCTAGTTAGTATAGTACAGTACAGTTTCGTCAATGGAACAGTTTAAACCGCAGCAATCACGAATTATCCGGTTCGAAAAGAAAGAAAGAAAAAAAAAAGATCAGGGCAATCAGATCACCTTGAGGTAATAAGCCTTGCGAATCTCATCGTCGGAGGCGGAGGGCGAGACCCCTAGGACGTCGTAGAACTCCGTCTCCTTCACCATTGCGAGACCTCACAGAGCTCTTGAGTTACAGAGAATGTGAAGAGAGAGAGAGGAGAGAGTGTGTGAAATAAAGAAAGGCAATGAATCGATGGAAGAGAGCAGACCCGCCTTTCCGCGCGAGCGAGCGAGCACAAGACTTACTTTTTATTTTGGTATGCTTTTGAATTGTCACACTTCTCTTTCTCCCCACTTGTAATCATACTGCCCATTTCCCATATACATCTTATACTAGTCCATTATTATCTCCACTCTCTTCTTCAACCTATATATATTGTTTATATATATATATATATATTTGTTATACTTGCATTGGGATGAAAATTGAGCTTCTCCCGGCTGATTCGAAACGTTGAACATTTAAGCACTATCTGCCGGAGCAGATATAAACTCAGGGCCGCCCTAGGTGTTATAAGTGTTCGGTGCAATGAAATATAACTAAATTACACTTCCTACTGTAAAAATAAATAAAATGCTGTGTTATTTCTAGTTTCTCCATATGTACACATTATAAACAAATTCCAATCTTTAATTTCTCACTTTACTAAACATGACTAGTTCATCTCTGTTCCTGATTTTGTATGGTTGAGATCCATTGTTCAACATAATATACATATATATGTTTATTATTGGTGAGTGTTTCTTAGAAATTAATTGTGTCACAAGAAATTGAATTGGCATCAACTTTACAAATTCAAGTACTCAAATGAAATGCTCGTGTTAGATTATTCTTTGTAGATTAGGGGTTTTCGAAAGAAAAAGAAAAAGAAAAAGAAGAGTAAGTAGATTAATAGTCAACTTAAAGTTACTAATGTACACTAATTAATTTATTTATTTTAAAGAAAATTTATGTTTGAAACTCATTTTTCATCCTCTTAGAAGATTTTTGTGAGATCTCTTTAAACTTTGAAGTTGTAAATATTTTTAAAAATCTCTAGAGTAAGAATTGAATAGTAGAATTAAGACAAGAAATCAGCGAGTTGTGAAAAATATATTAGGACTGAACATTTCATCAATTGAAAAATAGACAAAAACATATATGTATGAACTTATAATTTTCTTGAGTAAAAAAATAGGGAATATACTGCTCTAAATTTGAATAACTTAAAAAATTATTCTGCAAATATTATAATTATAAAGAGTTTAAGACTATAGTCCCAAACTTAATGGATACTCTGAATTTCTTCTCTCTCGCTTTTCTTCATAAATAAATATATATATTTATGCTAAAATTAGCTTTCTCAAATTCAAAGGTTTGGGACTGTTTCTATTGTAGGGCCCAATTGATAAAGGCTGTCCCACATATGAATTTTTTGGGCTTTGTTTGATGACTTGTCTCTGTCCCGACTTGACGTTGTGATGCCTTCAGAGTAAGTGGCCCCCCAAGACTCTGACTTTGGGACCCGGTCTACTTTAATGGGCTTTCGAGTTGGGCCTACCATATAAATTATGGCCCGAGTACCATTATTGTCTCAAGAAAAAACATATATGTTATGTATTTAGACGTATTTGAAGTAGAATTACCTATGCTTGTACAACTTACAAGTGTGCCTCTGTATAGGCAATGGTATCTAAAATCCACGAAAACACTGTGGAGGTTCAAAGTTCGTTCATGTCAAGTTAACATCTTCGAAGCTAGAGATCCGCCATACACGTATCTCTCTAGATTAATAAAATAGTTGAATAATTAAATGTTTCTCCGAGTTAAAATGTAGACGTAGTTCTCTTGTATAATAAGCCTTAACCGAACATTAACAAAATTAGACCTCAATTATGTTTGTGGCATTTGAGTACTAATAGTCATTATAAAAAAATAAAAATAGAAATAAAGAGACTTGTAATTTGTAGATATAGTTAGTATACGATTGTTAGAATGTCTCATGCTTCTTATATCAAAGAGAGATATAATCTTAATTCTCATGAATACCTACTAAGCCGAAGTTTATTAACAAAGGGTCGGAACTCCATATGTCACACGCAATCTCATTAACGAATGGTCCTAGTTTCACCTCTAACTTTGAGAGATCTTCTATAACTTTGTATTCAATATTTTAAATACACAAACATTTATGAAGAATCATGTCTAATTATAACTTTTTACGGACTACACGGTTTTCTAATTCTTGACCATTGGACTTCGATTCTTGAGCTAGATAGTTCAAATTCTAATGACTCAAAAAAAAAAAAAACTCACAATTTATATATATGGGGATATATATATATATATATAAATGCTTACAGGATATTTAATATCAAATTTATCTAACTTTGCATTGTTCTTATTTTATTGTACAGTTTTGCAATTAAACGAAAGTTGCACACTTATTTAGGGTTAGCATTTAGATTTATTTAGGGACTATTAATGACGAAATAATAAAAATGAGAGAGTATTAGAATCATAAAAGGTCCTACCGGGAGTCGAACCCAGGTCAATGGATTCAAAGTCCAGCGTGCTAACCACTACACCATAGAACCATGCTCTCACGAATAACGCCTCTTAATTTTTCTACTTATTTATTCTAATCACTCTAATTCCAAATCATATTTTATTAAAAAATTCAGGATTTTTGTTTTGTTTTTGTTAGAGTCTTCAATTTAGTTTCGTCACTGAAACCAAACTTGTCGTTGACAACATAACAGAATATTTGCGATAAAATACCGAAAAGAGGAGAAAAGTATAGCATATTTCATATTTTTACCACTGCACACTATTAATATATATAAGGTACTTAAATCTACATTTTTGATAAAATTGAAGACATAAGCTGCAAAATATATATATACACATATATATATATATGCGATCACTTTCACTTAGTTTATAGGTAGTTTTGCCGTCCCTACTAAAAACAAAACAAGAGATTGATGAACGACATAAACAAACGTCTATATAAATCATCATAGCATTAGCAGCTTCATAATTCAGCTTCACTCGTTGTATGTCAAGAAGCGTGACGTTTCATTGAATTTCAAGACTATACACATACTCTAATCATGTGTTCGCTCAGAAAATTTCATGGAAATTAAATAAATATTGAAAAAACAAAATTGCTCGTAATGCTGCTCGTATTTTACCCATTTTCACAATACGATGGGTATAGATTTCTTTTACTTCCTCGGCTTTCCTCGTTTCCCACCTTTACCGCCTTTACCGAACTTTTTACCCTTCTGAGGTTTGCTCTTCATCATCGAAATTTTATCTGCTTTCTTCTGCCTCTCCTTCCGAACTTGATTGATATCTTTGATCTCCGAACGCAAATGAGCGTTAGGCACAGAATGCTGTTTCCGGCGTCCCGAAAAGTCTCTTTTATTTCCTTGGTATCCGCGATTACCTGCATTTGCGTAAGAATTATAGTCAACGAATTAGAACATAGATAAAATCACAGTCCGTGACACAACTCTGCAAGAAAAGTCCGTAAAAATAGAGCATCCACGCAAGAGAATTACCCATGGCTCCGTCATCACGCCCTTCACCAGTCTCATTACGGGACACATTGTTGTGCGAGCGTTCTTTCCACCTTTTGTATATCCCAGTTTTGTGAGCTGTTGCTTTTGAACCACTCTCTGTTTTTATCTGCAAATGTTCATAATAATTACAATAATAGTAGAAAGAAAAGAAAAAAAAAAGAGTAAGTATTCCTAGAGAGTGAACACAGGCATATAGAATTTACCTTTCCACTGGCTGTAACCCGGTCACCGTTATTCAGCTTGATGTATTTTTTACTCCTCTGGAACAGCAGTCTCATAGAGTTAAAAAGACGGTTTCATACAAAATACAATAATAATAATAAAAAAATAAAAAAAAGTGTACCTTGTCCCAGTGATAGACGGATTTCTGTCTCTTCATTCCCGCAGCGTCATCAGCGACTAGATCTATGACAGCAGACTCCAGCCTAATAACAGAGAGAATGGTGGACAAACATAACACGTGTCATTAGAGTGACCATTCGGGCTTTTCTCTCTCGATGCACTCGGAAATGGATATATCGGCATTTACCTATTTGAGCCAAAGTCTTGGTCAGATCTCACAGCTAGTCCTGCTTCTGAATGCTGAAGATTAAAAAGGAAAGCATCAATAAAATTCAAAAAAGGTCTGTTCTTGATATTCAAATTTGGAGGAGAATTGAAATTCGAAAGGTATTTCGGCCAAATTTTCATAAGTGATATAAAGATTGAATAACCTACACGATTTGCCGGTATTGAGCTAATGAAGAACTCTTCATCCTTGAAGGTTCTTGCCTTTCTCTTGGAGCCGGCTTCTACAATCCACAAAAAAATACCATCAATATTGTAGTTATGGAACTGCCCAATAATTGTAAGGAGTAGAATTAAAAACCTGTTTTACTTGGTTTTTCGGAAGTTATTTTGCTTCCCTCATCATCCTAAAATTTGAAACAGCAAAAATCTTAGTCAAGAGTCAAGACAACAAACCTAGATGATTAATAGAAAATAGCTCTTCAGGAAAATGTATACACATATACATAAGCATAAAAAATTCACCTCCTCCGACTCAAGATTCGCCTCCTCCATATTCTTGTGAGAGCGTTGCTCATTAACCAAATTTATTATCTTCTCGTGAACAGCTCGCTTATTCTTCATGACGTTAGAAATCCCCTGTAGGAAATCAAGAACAATTAACAAGATACAAAAATAAAATAAAATAAAATTAGTAATTCCAAGTATCACGTCAGAGCACGATCCACTATACCAGAAATCTCAATCAGAAATAGAAATAGAAGAGCACGATCCACTGCACAGACATGACTAAATATGGTAAGTGAATCGGAGAAGTCTAGAAATTACCTGTAGACGCTTCGACTTAGCAGCTTCACCTTCAGCTTCAAGCACAGTCTGCTTTGGTCTACACATTTGCCAATCAGAAAGATTACCAAGCTAAATTTCGCAAAGGACGAAAGAAAATAAAAGAGAGAGAGAGAGTACTTATAAGAATGACTTGTTGTATAATGTACAGTACAGACCTAAATTTCTTTAACCGCTCAGAAAAAGCCAACGCCATTAACTCTCCACCAGCGAGAAGATTCTTGAAAATTGGATGCAACCCTGCAGTGGGCAATTCTTTTGCTCTTCTAATGGATTCTTTGGCCGGTGCTGGTTTCGTCTTTGAGTACAGACGGAACGCGTTCTCACAGGTTTTTGTCAAAGCATCTAGCTCTGAGTTAGAATCAATCATTTCCCTGACTCTGTCTGAAACAAGATCCAGAACCGTCTGAGGAAAACGACCGTAAATCGTTTCTCCATTAGCTATCGCCTGGTCAATCTTGCTCAAAACACCGTCCATATCCTCCATAACCTCCACCTCAGAGGGTGCAGCCCTGATCGGTTTTGACAGAAAGAGATGAAGATCCAACACGTACGGCATATCCTCAGGGGTAAGAAATGAAAATGCCGTGCCCGTGCGACCGGCTCTAGCAGCTCGGCCCACACGATGCACAAATATCTTAGGCTTCGGAGGAAAATCCCAGTTTATGACATTATCAAGAAGCGGAATATCGATCCCCCTGGCAGCGACATCTGTCACTATCAAAAACATGGTTCTCCTCGACCTGAACCTCGATATATTAATCTTACGAGCATCTTGATCCATATCGCCGTAACACACAGAAGGCTCGATACCCTCTTCCCTGAACAGCATATTGAGAAACTCCACATGGTGCTTTGTGGCCACGAATATCAGTGTCTGTTCATCAGAACGAATTTGCTCCCTTGCCAGATATATTAAAGCCGCGAATTTCTCTTCATTTCTCACGCTAAAAAAGGTGAGCTTCAAATCTGGGCTGATCTTAGTCTCCAAATCGAGCCTCACAAGCTGAGGGTCTCGTAAACCGGCCTTTGCAAACTCCGCAAGGGCGCTGGGTAACGTGGCACTGAAGAGAAGGGTTTGCCTATTCTCACTGAGCTGCACAAGAATCTTATGTAACTGCTCAGCGAACCCCATTCCAAACAGACTGTCGGCCTCGTCGAAGACAACGTATTCCACGCTCCTCAACGACATGTCTTCAACCTCTTGCAAATGATGCATGAGCCTGCCCGGGGTCGCAATTATGATATCGGGGCTCTGAGCTAACTCTTCGAATTGACTTTCCATGCTATCGCCTCCAACCAGTAAGCTAATACGGAGATCTACAACCACAAAGAATTAAAGAAAAACTCGTTTATCTCAGAAAAACTCCTCTCAGGGTAGTCAACCAACACGTTTTACGCCAGGTACGATAAATCAACCATATGCCGATTGTATTGAGCATGAGTTTTTCTTTTTCCAAAGCGGTTAGTTACAGTGAATTTTATGTGTTGCGGAGACCTTGTTCTCGAATTGGTTTTCTGGTTTTATATATGTGACGTGCCCGGGAAATCATCGCAGAGAATCATCGGTTCTATTGTGATTGCCAGACACTGTTTATGGCTGATTCCGTGTCCAGATTTCAAACTAGTACGACACTATCTATAGAAACATACACTTCCTTACAAAAAAGCAAACTTTAATTGTTCATCATTACCGAATTCTCTTAGTTGAATTTCTGAGCAATCAAAGGAAAAGAAGTACCGGTGAAGTGAGCGAGGTCCTTGGCGAACTTGAGGGTTTGAAGCGCCAAGTCCCTGGTGGGGGAGAGAATCAAGGCCCTAGCGCCGCTCTGAGGGAGGTGCTGGTTGAGGCGCTCGACCATGGGGACGAGGAAGGCGGCGGTCTTGCCGGAGCCGGTGCGGGCCATGGCGACGACGTCGTTGCCGGCGAGGATGAGGGGCATGGTCTTCCTCTGGATGGGCGTGGGGACTCGGTAGCCCTTGCGCTTGATGCCCTTGAAGGCATTGGGGCCCAGACCCAGCGACTCGAACCCTCCCGACTTGGCCTTCTTCTTCAGCTTCTCCCTGTGCTTCAGCTCCGCCTTCGAGCTCACCAGACTCCCCGCCATTGCCAGATTCGAGCTCTCACAGTCACAGGGTTTTGGACGAAGCAAGGAGTTGGCCTAAACCCTAACTAACACAATGAAATTATGGTATTTATTTTTTGGTCCTTTGTCTCTTCAAAATGTACAAAAAAAACCCTTTACTGATTTCAAGCTGTCAAATTTTAGATGATAAACTTCATCCGCGTAGACAATTCTTTGCTAAACTAAACTTATAAATAAGGAGGATATAAAATTGACTCCTAAATATAAATTAATCTTGGTAATGTTTATGGACACCGAAATAAAAAATTATAAACTATTATGTTTTCGTAATTCTGTTTTTAAGTTATCTTAGAGCTCGGTTTTTCTATTAAAAATAAATCACGTTGATGAAAATGGTTTCGAAGAGAGTGAGATGCTTGAGAATTTTGGTGAGAATTTTGTATTTCTTGTTAGGATTTTTACGGTCCCCCTTTTTACATCGTTTAGCTCACTTTTTATAGAGCTTAATAATTAAAATTCAACCTCTTAAATGGTCGGTTACAAAATGCGTTTACTTCTCTCATAATTGCCTTAATTTACACTGCAACAATTGTGGGCGTAATGATCGTCGTTAGCCCTGGAGCGCCGCTCGCGCTGTGCCAATTGCTCCTCGTTGCTTTCATCCTCGTCGTCTTTTTGCCTTCAAATTGTTGAGGCGAAAAATCGCCTTCGCAGTCATGGAGTCACGATTGGTGTAACTCCGTGTTTAACTAACCTCAGAAATCGATGTTTTCCGTTAAAACTAAATCACGTTGAAGAAAATTATTTTAAAAAAGAGTAAGACACTTTGAGAATTTTGGTGTACAAATATCGTTTATTCTGTAAAGGATTTTCGGCCCCTTTTTTTACATTGTTTAGCTCTCTATTTATAGAGCTTAGTAATTGAGATTCAACCTCATAAATGGTCGGTTACGAAATGTGTTTGCTTCCCTCATAATTGCCCTAATTGCTTAACAACATTTGTGGGTGTAACTGTCGTCGTCACCCTTGAGGCGCCGCTCGTGTTGCGCTTATTGCTCCTTATTGTCTTCATCTTCGTCATTTGTTTGTTGATCTCGTCGCCGACTTTCGTCCTACACCTTCCTCGGTCTTCTCTAGTGATGAGGCTTCATCGACGAGATCTCATCGACGAGGTTGTGCAGAAGTGCATCATTCTCGTCGACAGGCATCTTCGTCGCCTACCTTCGCCGTGCTACTTTCTTTTGTCCGTTGACTTATTCTATGGCTGCCCCCTTTGACTTGGTTAATGAACCTCGTGTCATTCATTGGGCTTCTTTGATTAAGGCCCAGATTCATAAACGACATAGATAGATTTTGTCGTATCAACGTGAATTGACGTGAATAAAATCGTACTTTTAACACTTGTCGTTTAAAATATCTTATAAAATAATAAAATCTCATAGTGCCAATAATTAGGTTTCACTAGTCAAGGTACCTTATTATTTTTAGCTAAGGGTAGATACTTATGAATTATGTTAAAGGAAAACAAAATAAATCCTATATCTAATAAGCCATTTTCACAAAAATAAAGATTATTATGTTGATGAATTTCATAGTTATTAATAATTCAATTTGTCGCTAATTGGCTTATTTAATTGAAGTTCTGGTAAGAGTTCGCTTACAACTTAGCTTTTTAATTAGGATTCTTTTACTCTTTAATAGCGGGATACCTAATTGGCATGCTATATTAATTTGCAAATCTTAATACTTCAAATAATGCTAATGTGGTATAATTCAAGAAATTTTTTAACATCATAATCTCTTTAAATTAATATTGTGTTATTTTACCTGAAATTCTGTCTTTTCTCTTCCTATTTCATTTATAGTGCTTAAGGAAAAAAAATGTTTTCTAAAAAAGAATTTTGAACATATTAAGTTTGTTATAACGTTCGAATACTAAAGTACCATAAAGTCGTTTGTCATTTTCGTTTCTCTCTCACACACGCGTCAAAAAAGGCTCTGCCGACTCGTATATTACGTTCATTTCTAAGTTCTCGATCTTATCGTCCCACCATCTTCTCTGTATCTTTCTCTCATCGGTAAACCTAAGTTTATCATCTTTGCATCTTTTTCTCTCTCCGCTTCAACTTTGTTCGATGCCCGCCTTCTTTCGCATCGGGTACGACTCTTCTCTCCCTCCTCTTTAAATACTGAACAAAGATCTGATATTTAAGTGAAACAAATCTAATGAATCTTCGTTGAATACGGTATTTGATCTTTGATATTTAAATTTATTTATTTTTATTAAGCTTTAGAAGGCTGAGTCATAATAGATATTTGAATATGTAGATGGTGAACACATATTTGAAATAATTTTTTTTATTTTTTTTAGATGTGAATATTTTTAATACACTTGAATGAAAAAAAAAATCAAAATTACTTATTACCACTATCATTATATTAGTTCCGTCGCATTATTTATAATGTTATATCTTACTAATTAATGAAATATTAGAAAATTGATTTTGAAATTTTGAAGGGAGAAAGTAAATTAAATTTGGAGAGAGATAATAGTTGGGTAGAGAGAATGACGGTAGAGAAATGTCGTTGGCAACTATTTAAATTTATGGGTTAATGGTGGTAAATGTACTCAAATTGTATTTAATTGGGGCGTCATAAGACTAAGCCTTTTTTTTTCTCAGTGATAAATGTAATCAAGTTTCACTTTAGTGAGAATTTGAGGAATTTTTTTATTTTTGAGCATTGATTACAATCAAGTCGCAAAATATGAAGCTAGCCACGTTGAGATGGCTACAAGCGACAGTTTCAGTCCGTCGTTGAAGCTCCAAAAGTGGGCTTATAAATTCAAAGAAAATTTTCCTAAAAAATTTATCGCGGAGAAAGTTCAAATTTTGAAATTTGAATCCAAGATAGCTTAAGCTCATTACGAATCATCCTAAACTACCAACAAGATCATGTGCACAATGTTTTAGAGCATCAAACACATATTCAAGAACATAATATGAACATCAACAACACCAAAATCAAATAAACATCAACAACATTGTCGTGGGTATTTTCCTGAGTTAATTAAAAATTATCAAATGTGGCCTGACGTGGCCCAAATCAATGTCCCCTGCCCAGAGAAGTCAACAGACAATGATACGCGCGACCCAATATCAAGACGTGAACCGCTACAATGTTTGATCCATTTTTCGCCATCAACAAACACCATATGAACATCAAGAACACCAAACACATAATCATGAACACATTATCATCTCTTACACATAAAATAAACGCTAACTTGAAAATAAAAATCAGAAAAAATTACCTAAAATATTTGTTAGAACAAATATATATATATATATATATATATATATATTTGAGGGTTTAAATGTTGGAATTCGGCTAAAAAAAATGAAACCTCATGGCAAAGCAATGAGTCTAGCTCCGTTAGACGTTTACTTTCAAATCCACTTAGAAAACGTCGTTTTCCACACTTCGATCTCATTTCTGTTAACCAAAAATGAGATCTTGTGAGTTGGAGAGAGTTGACGAGAGTTTTAGAAAGAAGAACACGAGAGGAAAAAAAAAAGAGGGAAGAGAGAACAAAAAAACAGAAGTGAGTTAAATGAGAGAAAATTCGAAAAGAAAATTTAAAATTCGAAACCATGAATGTTCTAACGACGGTTATACTATATCGTTGTTTGAACGAAGTTTGCTGCGGCGACGGTTATACTATATCGTTGCTTGAACGAAGTTTGCTGCGGCGCAAATTAAGCGTTTACACGATTAGAGCGTGTTTTTTAATTTTAGATTTTAAAAGCGGAAAAACAGACGTTCAAACGACATAGAGCTTCTACTGTCGTTTGAAGTTAAACTCGGTGATGCGTGCTATGCTTCAAACAACGGTCGAGGCTTCCCGTCATTTGAACGTGATTTTTTTTATATACAAAAACACATACGTTCAAATGACAAAAAGCCTCTACGTCATTTGAAGCTATCTCAGTATCTCACGGCGGTGAGAATAAATTTCGCCGCGGCGAGTAATGCTTCAAACGACGGTATAAACTTTCTGTCTTTTTGTAACATTCAAACGTCGGTACAATTTTTTCGTCGTTTAAACGTGATTAAACCACATTTTTTGTCTTCCTTAGTGTAAATTTTGTGACGTAATCTACAATTTTTTATTAGTGTTTGCCACCGAAAAAGATTTGAGTCCATGCGTTAGCGTAAATACATTGGTCTGTCATTAACTAAAAATTTAATTTTGAGAGTAGGTATTCATTCTAGTAGAGCACGGACAATGTCTGAGTCTCCATTACCTTTTAATCTTGTATTTATATTCGAATATATTCCAAGTTGCTATATTTCCTTTCTCTTAGAACTTGTTAGATTTCACTTTTACAGGAATTCAAACTCAATTTACAACTGTTTTAAATTACCTCATTGTGTGCGCAATTACTGGATTTCTGAGACCATTTGTGCACATACCGTGTACCGGAATGGTCATTCGTGTCCGAAACTCTAAAAGAAATTTCCTCCCATATTTTACTACCAGCTTATGAAATGCGAGACCTAGAGGTGCCAATAACATCAGGCTGGGTTGGCCCAAACCCACCCGCCTTGTAAATAACGAGATAAGCTCTCGGTGTCTCGTCTCAGTAAAGGTCCGCTGGCAGTGACGGAGGGAGGGGGGGACCCACAATGGGCCCCTTGCCCTCCCTCAATTCTCGTGAAAAAAAAGTAATATCTATGAGTTCAGCAAGGTCGTATTGGTTGGAATTAGTCTCAATTAGCTAGGGTTAGTCAATAAGTAGTTGTTTGACCGATTATTTAGCTTTCTGTCGCATGCATATAGCAAAATTAGTTGCTTAGGGTTTATTCATTTTTGTTTTCTTTCAATTAGATGCAGTAATGCGTATCTAATTCTTCTACTCCAGCAAGTATAGTAAGTAGGGGTGAGCATTTTAGACCCAACCCGATGGCCCAACCCAATCAGTTAAGGACTCAACCCCAATCTAACCCGCTCAAAATTGGGTCGGATTGGGCCGGACCCGACTATTATTCGGGTTGGGGTTGGGGTTGGGTCCAAAACCTTGGGTTGGGTCGGGGTCTCCGACCCGACCAATATAATTAATATATATTTCATATTTATATTTATTTCAAGTAGTGCAATCTTTAGTATTTTAAAACTTCACATTCTCAATTTATTTACATTCAAAGACCGTTCAATATCTCATTTTCATGTTTTACGTTATTTGGTGTATGTTTGTTTGATTAAATTTGTTTGAGGTATTTTTACTTGAATTTTGAGTTATATTAATGCATTTTTTTCATAATATTTTTTGTATTATATAAGATTAAATTTTTATTAATCGGGCCATAGCGACCCAAACCAACCCAACCCGATTTTTATCGGGTCAGTTTGGTTCGGGCATTAAAAATTTTTGGGTCGGATCGGGATTTTTTTTAAGAACCCGAAGTGATCGGGTCGGGTCCATAAAAAGCATCGGGGCGGCCCAACCCAACCCATGCTCACCCGTAATAGTAAGTCCTAATCTTTAGGGAATAGTAAGTATTAGTTGGGGAACAAACTGATCGCGGGATTACACGATCATGTACATTTCGTTCATATAACGAAACACCAAAACAAGTCTTCCTCTCACAAATTATATCGTGTCTATATGTGAAAATATTATTTCGAATTGTGAGTGTGTGAGTGTTTTTGAGCGTGTATTAAAAAAAAATTGTTTTATTTTAAAGTTATTTGTTTTCTTAAAAAATTATTCGGTGCCCCTTCTATATTGAAAGGCTGGCTCCGTCACTGTCCGCTGGGACCAAAACCGTAAAAGCCCGCTATTTTATTTACCCTTTGATAAATGCCAAGAGACAACCTATTTAGTTTACTTATAGAACCATAAACAACATCATACATTTAGTTGTATTTTGGTAAATGCCACAACAAGTTAACAAGATTTGATGCCATGAGAGTAATTAGAATGTTAGGGTTTAAGAGACATTCACCGTATTCATAACAAAAGAAACAACCCCAAATTTTAAAACTATAATGACACAAGTAAACCGCAAAGGGGCGGTTGGTTACGGTGTCGTTTTTGCAGTAACAACTCGAAAATTTAGTTGTTACTCCTATAAGTTATGTCGAGCATATGGTGAGGTGAGTCTGTAGGGTTTTCTTTGGGAATAACTTTGAGATCTTTATCTGGAAATTACTAAAAGTACTTGACTATGAACCACCATCAGAGTTTTCTTGGATGCCAAGCCACCAAGCTGAACCTGCAAAAACACAATGTAGTTAGTAACACCGTGTTTGAAAACCAAATAAGAACGAGTTTAATCTCGTAAACAATGATTACGATGATTACCATATACACAGTAGGATCATGAAACGTCAAAGCGGACAACAACACAAGTAATATTGTCCGTGCTGCCACGTGAATAAGCTTCCTGTATAAGTTTTCTTGATGCTTCTTCTGTTTCTATTATGTCCTGAACTAAAGCTACAGCATCCTGGATCAGAGTAACAAAGTCCATATATGAACAAAAACATATTTGTTTGTAACATTGTTTAATATGTTATTTAGGCTCTTTATTTATGTCTTTTTGTTTAGTTAGGTTGGTTTTTATGTATAGGGTTCGGTTCGTTATGTTAAGAGCTTTGGACCCAGCCTTTCAGGTAAAAATCGGTGGTCAATTTAATAGACCTTATGCTTATGAGAAAGGTAGCCAAATATCATTCACACACCAACTAATTCTCTCTCGAATAACTTAGGCTCCGTGAAAAAGAGCAACGGTGTTGCTCCTGTTATGAGATTAAGGTCTTGGGTGATACCAATTTCCGTTAGTTACATCCTTACAAACTGATAGTACCAAAATGGCCTTTTGAATATGTCGATAATTTTCAATGACCAAAAAAAAAAAAAAAACTTATTATATAAAAGCACACACCTTATTTGATATCACATTCCAAAGTCCATCACTTGCAATGATCATAAAATCGACGCCATCAATTTCTTCTTCCTAAGCATAAGCACATTTTAGTAGAGAATTATGGAAAAATGGTGCAAATAACATGTTGACGAAGTCAGCTTATAGTTTCCGGGAACCTGTATCTCAGGTTCGGCAATGACATATGGCTTAAGAAATCTATCTCCAAATGCACGAGACACAGCCAGTACTCCTCCAACCCGCCATGTTCCTATGAAAGTTTTGGGAATTCATATTAGAAGTTAGCATAAGTTTTTGTGTACAATTTGATGTACGACTGACAGAACCCAGAGTAGAAATCCAAGAAAAACACCAACACTCTATTACTGTTAAACGAAACCGTAATTTTTAGCTTGAGACTTAGATCGGGCATAGTCTGCCAATGATGTTCAATGGGAATTTCCATATTCAAACACGAGAGCTTACCTTAACGATCAACGCCTTATACAGGATTACACTCTATTAACCCTAAACCTAAAAACCCTTAATGAAAGAACATACATTTCAAAAGAACTCAACGTACCAAATGTTATATAAAAATACTCTAACTAAGTTGTAGTTATCAACCATTCCCTGAACTCGTCTTGCTGTCACAGTTTTCCAAATAACTTTCTTTCTTATTGCAATTTCTCCCCTGATCATTAAAAAATGACGGTTTCATCAAAGTGTAAGCCACATCCAAGTTGCACAAAGTGTCTAGAGATAAAATCATCATAAATTTACTAGCATGTGCTTTGCATATGGCATTAAATTCATGAAAACTGTCTAGTATTTTCTGGTCATGGGTTAAATTGCACAAAAAGGTTCAAAGAGGAAACTGCTACAGTATACAACACGATAAGTTCAGGAAACACAGTTTGCAGCTCATAATCAAAATAACCAATATTTAAAAAACCCACAAAAAATATGAAAGAAAACGCGAAAACGGCATCAAGTACATGACCGAAGATGAAAAAGTGGCTTGCCTGCCCAGATGATGAATCCCCCAGCCTGTTCAATCCTCTTACGCTCATCATCTCTGTCGGGCTTGTGATCATTTGATAATGGGATAGCTAAGAAATTAAACACAATAATGTCAACACACATGTTTAAACACTATAGAAAAACTTCATAAAGAAGAAAAAAGAAAAGTCTCGATAGGTATTATATTACTCGTATATGGCAACAAAAGACTAGGAAAGCAACATTTTTTTTTTACTTTTTTACCGAACCACGTTTCACAAAATCAACAGAACAGATTCTTCTTTTACTTACAGTTTTATTTGTGTTTCCACTGTTAGTTTATTTTCTTCTTCACTATAAATCTCTGAAAATTAAACGATATTTAACTACCAGAAACATGTAAAATGGCAAACACCTGAACCAGCTCTCGAAGCAACAACCCTCGAATCTCCCACATTTGCAACAAACAGTCTATCACCCAACAGCAACGCAGTCGTAGCGGTAGAGCCCGCTTCTTTCTGGTGAGCCTTCTCTTCGATGAGATAATCAGCATCGGTCTGCTTAAATACTTCAACTGTGCAGAAATGCAATCGAAAGTCAAACACGAAAAACAGCTTCATAACAAAGTTAAACATGATTAAACATTTCCTTGATTCGTACCAATGGCTGTCTTTGTATCGTTAATGAAATCCGGGTGATTACTTAGATTCTTAAAGAGGTTGTTCTTCAGGTATTCTGCAGTTCTCGATCCTCCATGACCTAAGAACAGAACAAGGAGCGATTGAGAATTGCCCGAGATTTTCGCTACATAAGAGAAGCATCAGAACCGTACCATCGAAAACTCCGAAAAACGCGACCATCTGACCGTCAATTTCCGAAGTACTGGTCTCGAAAAAATCCTCCATCGAAGACCTCTTGCCTTTGAAACTGGAAAACCCGTAGCTGAACCTCGCGCCTCGCTCCCCGGTGAGGAAACTAAACCCAGAAAAACGAAGTTCGCTTCGAATTTGAATTAGTGAAAAACGAAGCAGAAACACTCCGTCGAGTTCCAATACATTTCCATGCATCAAATCAGAGGTTCCAGAAACCCTCTGATTCCTCTCATCAACCACATTCATTCTCATACAAACGAGAATCACACACACACACACACAAATAAAAGGCAAACACTTGATGATCCTCAACCAATAGGATTCGAGAGCCAGAAATCGCAATACCAAAATCAAACCAAAGAAATCGAATTGCATGAGGAATGGAGAAGAGAACCTGAATCCGCCACCACTCTGGAGAGCATCAGGATCTCTGCACGGCATTACGATGTCGTACATCTGCTGGACTTGCGTCTGAGCCGAGCCTTCGCCGGAGCTGGCGCCGGTGGGTTCCTCCGGCGCCGGCGTCTGTGTGGTGACGGTGCTATCAGACTCGTCTTCTACGATTGCTGTGTTCATTTTTGTTTCTTACTCCTTGATTTTTTGCCCCTTTTAATACTACAACGTATATATACACACACACACATATATATATATATATATATATATGTGTATGTATATGAGAAGATGATGAATTTTGAGCGTTAGACGGTTTTGGTTTGAAAGTCACCGAAAGCCAAAATTTACCAAAATATCACCGACCGACAGACCATGTGGTGTACATTTTGGCCATTTCTGTTTCCCTTCCTTGTTTTGCTGCTTTACTAGAACCGAGATCGGGAACGGGATTTTAACTTTTTCTCGGGCCGGTTCTGCCTAACCAGGCTCTACTAAAACCCGTCACGGTCTCAGTGAGGGCGGGACGCCGGAGTGTTTTTTTAACAATCCCAAGTTGGCCTAAACATTTTCATGATTTTTTTTAGATATTAGAGATGGAAGCTCGAAATCTCGCTAAGTAGACTTCAATCCAATAATGTTGGTACCCAAGAAACACAAAGAAAAACCAAGCTTGCTTGGACTAGTGGTACACCCAATACAATAAGACTCTTCCATGAGGTCTTAGGTTCGATCCCTTGAGACGCAGAAATTGCATAATATTTGTAATCTTGACCGATAGTGTCTGCAGCCAATAGTGTCGGTTGTTCTTACAGTGACAAATATCTTGTAGTGTGAGTACATATAATCTTGGCCAATAGTGCCACCCAGTTCAAAAAAAAAAACACAAAGAAAGAACCGGGGTTCAAAATAAAATAAATGAAAATATCTAAGATTACACACCAAATCAAAAGAGAATAGAACTATCTAAACCTAAAATTCTCTCTCGAACATATGTCATCGTTTAGAAAAGACTAAGTAAAATACGGGTATATAAGCCACCAATGATGACCCAAATTTTGAGCACCAAAACTAGTTAATGAATCAGCTACTCTACTTACTCCCAAAAATATATGACACTCTAAAGTTGATGACTTAAAAAAAACGGATGCATTTGAACTAACGAGCACATAACCACCAAGGAAACAAATTCGATTTCTTCTGAAAAAGTTTTAAAACTTGAAAACTGATAACAGAACGATGGTCCAATTTTATAGGTATACCGATGAAGTTCTTGCAAAAAGATCACTAATCGATTGAGCAGACCAAGATATACGATTACTGATAGGTATACTATAGAATTTTCTAAACCAAGTTTTTAAAGCTTGAAATCTAATATAATAGAACAGTGGTCAAATTTTACAAATATACTAATGAAGATTTTGCAAAAAACAAAAAAACAAAAAAAAACTGCTAATTGATTGAGCCGATCAAGATATACGATTATCGATGGCTATACTAATAGAATTTTCATAAAGTAATAGTATTTAAAATATATATTACAATATTAATATTTGATAATGAATGTAATTTTAAATTTCTTCCAATTTCACTTAAAATATTAATTTCTTTTTACTATATAAAAATAAGAATAGTACAAATGAAATGGCGACCAATTTATGTTAGATGTCCGTAGTCGGATAAAACCGGGACGCAGTGATAACCCACCAGAACCAGGTTGGTTGTAATACCTGATATACGCATGTCAAGACTCAAGTGTGACTAAATGACGCTTTTACTAGAAAGTGAAAGTAATCAAAATTTAAGCAGCTTTAATGTAATCTTGTTATACGTTATTAAACTATTAAAGTAGTATATTATCTTTTGAATACAGTACTTTTTATGATAAATGATAACCAGTACTTTAAACTTTTAGAATCAAATACCTACTTACTCTTAGAGTAATGAACAATAAAAATTAACATTAATAATTCCAAAACATTTAAACTATAATCTATATTATCGTTAAAATTTACTTTATTCGCATTTAAGTAACAACATGGATAAAATATTGGGCGAAACTGTTTCTTAAACGAAAGATAGCAAGAAAATAATGAAAAATGTGCAATCTTACATTATCGCATAAGATTTTAGATGTTAAGTTAATGTAAAAGCTGCAAAAATGTTGACATTAAATTGCCGTTATACGAAGTTTAGCTTAAGAATGTTTGTTATATTAATTGATATTACCTACGTTAACGAGATACATATTCTTTTTAGTAGTTTAGAAGTGGTAACTCAAAAACTAAAATTACTCTCATTTATATGTCACTTCCACTTAGTCAAAATTATAACCTACACAGATAATTGTTCCTAACTTAGACCAGTGATAATTGTTATGGTAGCCACCAAATTAAAATCGAGGATTCAAATTCCGTATAATGCAAATGCATGATCCCTATACATCTACATGTGGAGGTTTATCGTGTTATATATTATGTTCTTTTTTAAATGTGTACTTATAAAATATATGATGTAATCTTAGTCACAAGGAGAGCCGGCCCTAGGCATAGGCGGATTAGGCCCGTGCCTAGGGCCCCACAGAAACGGTTAAAATAAGTTTAGTTGAAAGGGCCTCAAAATTTTAATAAATACTATTTAACATACACATACTTATATTATATTCAGTTAGTGTGAATATCACACAAGAAATAATAAAAATAAAAATAAAAATAAGTTAGTGCAGTGGAAGCCTACTCTTTTTCGCGCACGAGCTCCCATGTTCGAGCCATGTTATACTCTTTTTTAAAAAAAAAATTTGACAATCTAGCAATTAAAAGTGGCAGCTCGAGAGATAGATACTTCTTTCAAGCAATACAAAAATATATAAACTGCTTTTTTCTTTTCTCTTTCTAAATGAAATACTTTTTTATAAAACGCTTATAATTTGACATGCTTTTTCTTTCTATCGAAACAAGATACATCCCTATGATAATTGATTAATTATTTTTTCTTTCTATCTAAAACAAGATACATCTCAATAATAGTTGATTAATTATTCATAACAATGTGATTAAAAAATAAATTTTATTATTGTTAATATTTTTTTAAATCTTCAACTATAATTCTTTTTCTTGTACAAGATATTTTTGTTTCTTCCAGTTCGCCAACATATAATTTTGTAATATTTTCTACTTCACTAAAAATTAAATAATTTTTAATATTTTATACTTTACTAAAAATTGAATATTTCAGTACCACATTGTTTGTGTGTGGATTCGATGGCAATGGTGATACTATAACTAAGTGTAAAAGTAAACTATCAATATTCACAATTAGAGGCCTCATGAAAATAAATCTCCTAGGGCCCCCGAATACTCACGGCCGGCCATGGTCATGTGTCGTACGATGGAGCCACCTCTGAAAATATCAACATAAGTATCATACGATGGAGCCACCTCTGAAAATATCAATAACATTAGTCTATGTTAGCCCGTCAAAAGGACGTAGTACATAATCCCGTTCACCGAAAAGATAAGAAGTCGATGTAAAAGTTATCGACAATTTATATGACAATTTTTCGTACGCCTACCGAGGATAAATACTCATTTTTTCCATCACAAAACCTCTGCTAAAACAAAAGATAATGATCCATATATTTAATATTTTAGCATTAAATCATAATATCATTTATTGGTTAATAACTCAAAGCTATACAATCTTTATCACCTCAATCACCTCAGATCAATGGAGAGAAGTGAAAGGCAATTCTCTATGAAACTAAAACATTACACTAATTTGGTGATATATTGTCTGATTATTGTAGCTGCGGACACTTGCTTGAAAAGTCAAACGAAACATTTTGAGAAGTCAATGAAATTCACGAGCAACACCCAGTTGATGATGCAGAAGATTGAGCTGGTTTCTCTTTGAAGATGTTCTTCTTCACTCCGGCAGAACCCTCTGCCATGAGGCTCGGCGTTTCCAAAATCTATCGAACCAAACATTAATAGGCAGACTTTTTATAAGCTTTTACTAATTTTTTGAATTATTTACTTTTTACGATATCAAATTCTGTTTTCTACTATAGAGTATAAAGTACCATTTTTCATGAATACATTACAAATATAACGCAGTGTATTTGTATAGTACTAAATTATAGAGCAATTGACAATATTGCCCCCTAGACATTGCATGTTTTGGAATATACCCCTAAACATTGCCACTGTAATTTCAAAAAGTAGTACATTATCCCTAACAAATTTCCTTACTTGTGTGAAGAACGACTTGTTTGAAAGTATTTTTTTATTAATCTCATTTATTTTACTAGTCTCCAATCTTCTAGTGGTTCATCTAAACACTGTACGAACTAACATTAAATAAAAGTAAGCTATCTAGTTATGACTAAGTTTATGCACAATAACGTACCTTTAACACAAGCTCCTCGAAGCATTGCTCGACATTCACTCTCGTCTTTGCACTACATTCCAAGAAAAGACATCCGTATTCCCTTGCAAAGTCGATTCCCTCTTTCTTGCTAACAACCCGTTCGCTTTCCTTGGGACACAAGAAAGCCTAGCATTAGCTCCAATCACTTAAAATTATAATGGAAGGTCAATTTTAACATACCCTATCAACTTTGTTGCCTACAAGCATCTTGATGCAATCTTGATTTGTCGAGTAAAGATCAATCTCCTTGGCCCATATATCAGAGAGATTGGTAAATGTTTCCCGTCGTGTTACATCATAGACTGCATAGTAAAGAATTGGAAAAATGGTACACAGTTATTTTTGAAAGTATAGAAAATCTAAGAAAGCTGCATAAGAATTAAATACTTTCTCCCAAAGTTCTAAAGAAAATTCAGGGTAAAGTTGTAGAACTTTGAAAGCAAAGCTACTTGGCAATTGTTGGTTGATATGAGGAAGAAGTTCTACATTTGTTACACAAACTCCAAGCAATGATAGGTTACTTTCGATAATTAGTGAGACGACCATGATGCAACTCGATAAAGAATGTAAGAATCATTGCCAAAAGAAAAATGAACAGTAGTTGGTTGGACTAATTTATCAGCCAAAATCTAAAATCTTCTTGTTACAGATCCTAAATACAATGAGACTTACCATACACAGATTCGTAACACAACTACTGAGCTTAGGCCCAAACTGAGCAGCCAGCCCATGAGGGGTGGCTGAGTAGAACTAGGCGCCAACTTAGGAATGTTTATGCTTTATTGGGCTAATTATGTTAAATTCATGTGGTTATGGACATGGAAAGTAAGTTTTAAACTTGTATTTAACCTTTGTTGGATCTAGCTATAATTGGGTCTACTTCCTCAGAAATTATCTCGACCCTAATCAAAATTAATCTATCTCAAATTGAGATTGGATAGGGTTCTTCGTGTGCTTAAGGAATTGCCATCACGAGTCCCGTTATGAGATCAAGACCTAAAGACTCACACTAAGGAATTTGAAAATGTGTTAAAAAATTATAGGAAAAATATGCCCTACTTCCGAACCAGATAAATAAGGCAACAAAAAGTATAGAATCGCATAAGATGACGATTATCCTGGAAATAATATGATGGAAAGTGACAATTAGTACGGACAAAAGGCAGCTTTTGGTTGTTTTTTATTCTCGAAATGATCCGATACAAGAATCTTATAGATAAAACAAGGGTATTATTGACAGCATTACACGGCCTCTGGAATGACTAATCAGCAGATAGAAAATGAGATAAGATAAAGCGTACCCATGATAACGCCTTGAGCGCCTCGGTAATATGAACTCGTAAGTGTTCTGAATCTCTCTTGTCCAGCTATTCCACCGGAAAAGAAAAGAAACAGAAAAAAGATACTCACATCAAATTCAAAAAGCTTTCAAAAAGAAAAATACTAATCATAGATGCAATGAGATTAAATCAGCCGAAAATAATAAAAACAAAGTAAAGGGAAATCGACACATGACATTTCACGCGAAGAATTGAGGGAGTGTTACAATATAGGAGAGAGAAGAGATGCTAAAATAAATGACAGCTAAGTCTAATCCGGATAAACCCAAATCTCGCAAAGGGAACCCGAATCCCAAAAACGGCACTCGAACCTAGAGAAAAGAGAGCTAGGTAAACTTAAAATTCTATCTCAAACACACATCATTGTTTACAAAACACAAAGTGAAATCCGGATGCAGAGACCACCAACGACGACCCGAACACAGAAGCTAGCAAAGCGCGTCCGCCACCTTGTTTCCGGATTATATATATATAGATATATATAACATAGTTCCACAAAACAAATGCATTGTTCTCGAACAACTGAAGATCTCTTCGGTCTCTAACAACAGTACAAATTGAAGGAGAAATCAATGAGTACCTGTGTCCCATATGGCAAGCTTCAGTTTCTTCCCCTTCAGGTTGACATGCTTTATCTTGAAATCCACACCTAATAACACCATTCCAAACACTCGTCTCAGTCTCAGAGAAGTGAATACAAAGGAGAAATGGTGATCTGACTGACTGACCGATTGTGGGAGAGAGTTCTTCGAAGGTCTCAGAAGTGAAGCTGAGAAGAAGAGTGCTCTTTCCAACGCCTGAATCTCCGATGAGCAAAAGCTTGAACAGGTACTCGAATTCTGCTTGACTCGAAGACTCCATTACAGCTTCTGAAACTCCGAATTCAGGAGAAACTTCAGAAAGCTCTAGATCTCAATCACCCAAAATACATACATATATATATATATATAAGAGAAGAATATGGAAATTGCAGAGAGAGCTGGAAAGTCCTGACTTCGAAACTTCAAGTGGAAGAAAGAAGAGGTGCTCTGCGAACGGGATTTATCCAGTGCTCGCAGTCACACAGTCTTATTCTACGGCCAACATTGAAGTCCGTACGATTGAGAATCGACACGTATCAAATGTATAAATATTTTTAAGATTATATTTACTAATTTTTTAGAATGTGATAAAAATATCGTAAAAGATAAGATTCGTAGTTTTTGGTTTTTTCTAAAAACAAAAATACGGTTATAGTCTATTTTAGTCTTTGAGCCTATATATTTTTTACCAAACGCTAATTCAGTTTTTGCTACCAGCAACAACTGTTTTATAGACAATTTACTAAACACCTACTGATTTTTTTCAAAAACAGTTAATTTTATAAACTAAACTTAAAAACATTTTTTGTAAAAATTAAGCTATGTCAAACGGGCCCAATATCTATTAGCCTCAACAACAATAAAAACGAATTAATTGCCTCGAAAATATCAAAACATCATCTTTCATTACTATTTCGGCAATAAAGACAAAAGTTCAGATGAAGCTCAAATATTTAAATAAGTTACAGAAAATAAACAACAAGAAAAATGAACAATTACCTAGGAAATCACAAAAGGTTAATTTTTGGTACTTTTGTCGCGTAATAATCCAAAATTCGGATTAGTGACCAAATCTACATATAAATTACACAAAAATCATATATTATTATTACAATAATACTAAATTTTCCCAACCAATGGGATTTTTTTTTCAAAATTCACAAAATCCAAACTTTTAGTACTTTTTTTGGGGATATTTTTTTTTTCAACATTTACTCGAAAAAATCATTTTTTTTTTCATTTTTACACTATTTTTAATGATAATTGTTTTTAGAAAATCATACTGATAATCGATGGAAAAAAGATAAAACGGTAACCACAAAAAAATTACTGACAACATTCGGTAACCGAAATTGTAACCTTCATATGGGGATAAACTTGTTTTCTGCAAAACAGAAATTTCTATAAAAAGAATACACTATTTTTATTGATAATCGTTTATAGAAAATCATACTGATAATCGATGAAAAAGGATAAAACGATAACCATGAAAAAGTTACTGACAACATTCGGTAACCGAAATTTATAACCCTGATATGGGCATAAACTTGTTTTCTCCAAAACAAAAATTTCTATAAAAAGAAAAAAAAAAACTTAACTAAACATGATCTTACTGGTGAACACCCTGAATATACATGTAACTACAAAACACCAAACACATATTCATACAAAGTTTAATCACATAAACATCCAATAAACACAAGAGCATCGAAATTCAGATGAAAAAGTTTTAAAATATTAACATACAATTTCAATCCAAAAGAAAAAGTAACAAATTAAGGGCTTATACCTTAGAATTTGGCTATAAAAAAAATTCTCATGAAAAAATATGTGAAGATTAAGTAATGCAATATGTATATTACTGCAAATATAGTGGAGTTGTTTTTTATCCTACATGATATGTAATCGTTACAGAATTACAGGTACTTTAAATTAATTAATATATTATTTTGGGACCTATATGGTATCCGCAAAAGAGTCGTACTCCCTAGTTAAATTTAAATCCAAAACCGCTCTCAAACACACTAGAAACAAACCGAACATTCAAGGAGATCGAACATACAATATTTAAACACAACAAAACATATGAAAGAACACCATATGAACATCAAATTTGCTTTCTCAAAAACAAAAATATCTGAAAATACAATTTATAAATTAGACATGAATCTATTATTGAACACCGTGAATATGTAACTTTAAAACACGAAAAAAAATATATGCATACAAAATTTACGGACCTAAAATTTCAATCCAAACGAAAAAATAACAAATCGAGGGCTTATATATTGAAATTTGACTGTAAAAAGAGATTATCACGAAAAATGTATGTAAATATTATGTTAGCGACACTAAATGCAACATGTATGCTACTGCAAACGTAATGACATTTTTTTATTCTACCCGGTTTATAGTCGTTACCGATTTAAAGGGTACTATAAATTAATTAATACTTTTTTTTTTCGGGACCAATATTTTATCCGTAAAATAGTTGTAATCTCTAGTAGCACTTAAATAGTTTAAGATTTTGAAATTTAAACCCGAAAACATTCTCAAACACAGTGAAAATCACCTAAACACTCAAGAATACCAAACATACAATTATTTAAGAGTACCAAACACATAATAAATATCACCATATGAACATCAAACCAATTTTCAAAAAAAAAATAAAAAAAATCTGAAAACAATTTAACCGAAAATGAGCTTATTACTGAACACTGCATATAAAGACTAATTCTTTTGCTAAAATAATCAATTAAATAGATTGTGTTAACTAACTAGTGTATATAACTAGCAAACTCAATTAGAGTCACCTATTATAAGTAGCTCTTAATACGTATCACCATGAGTTTATTTAGACTGATCTAATTAAGAATTTTTTGCTTCGTTGGCAGAGAAAAAAAAGAAGAGGAGGTTTTTGTGGTTCGCTTTTGTGATTCTCACCTGAGAAAATAAATATAAATAGAAACAAATACATAAGTGATCTATGAGTTAAAAAAAAAAAAACTTTATCTCTCTCGAGTCCCTCTCGTTTTTTTTTATCCTCCACACATAACCAAGGTTAGCTCTCTCTAAATCTTAATTGTAGATTATTGTTTTCTATCATGCATTGCAAAATTGTTTAATTTTGTGAATGTGTTGTGTTTTGATTGCAATTTCGTGATAATTAGTGCGATTTCGTTGATAAGTATGATGATGCTCATATTTTGTGGTGATTTAGTCCAACATATCGAGTTGAAGCTTGGTACTCTAGACTTGGATTCATGGGTCCGCCCTATTGGTATTTCATCTTTAAGAAATAAAGTATAGTAGAATCTCGATAAATTAATAACTTCGATTAAATAATAATTTTGTTCGGTCCCAACTCAGATTAACTAGCTAAATTTATAAGATAATAATATTTTTTGAAAGTATATAGGTCCCAAATGATATATAAATTAATAATTCAATATATAAATAATAATATTACATAACTAATTATGAAATCACTATAAATAAAATATAACACAAATAAAATATAACACAACGTTACTAGTTATAAAATCATCTTAAATAAAAACAAATTACATTAATTAACTAATCATGTAGTATTTTAAAAAAATGAATCTGAAGTTATTTGATTATTCTTAAAACCGATGTCTCTATCAACTTCAATTCTAAGTTTCAGCATAGCATTAAGAAAGTCCGATGTTATATTTTTCGTGATGTAACAAAAAACTATTAAAGTGATTGTCACTACAATTGCATCATATACAATATCTAATTTAGTAATATCGTTTTCAGACTATGTTTTATAATTAGAGATATAATATGCTTGACATATAAAATATATGAAAAGTTTTCTAGTTATAACGGTTATATAACTAATACTTTATAAATTAATAATTCAATAATATAATAAATAATGGTGGTCTTAAGTTAACATTATAAATTTATAGAAGTTTTAGGATAGTCTAATAATTATTATTTTTTTGTTGAAAAAATTACAAAATCGTCATTATAGTAGGCAGGTATTTTAGTCGTATTTTACAATTATATTTATCGTTTTGGATTTGACTTTTTAATAATAAAAAAAATAATCATATATTTCAAAATAACATCGTAATCATTAATTTAACAAAAACAAAATATATATAACCATTAATTTTGTGAATCTATTAAGTCGACTGTTAGAGATCAGTTTGTATCTATATCATGCTCACTATTTACTCAATCGTTTTATTTGTGTTTATTGGCCATTCTCTTATATATATATATATATATATATATATATATATATTAATTAATGTTGGGACAAAAGAATTTTACTATTTATCGAGATTATTAACTTATCAAGGACAAAATTTAGTCCTTTTAGTTAAAAACGGAATCGTACAAAAGTATTATTTTATCGAGTAATAATTTAACGAGATTTTAATATATTAAGATAAATAGATAACTGTATGATTTTGCCTACTTGTGTTTCCCTTGCCTTCTCAACCAGTTTATTTTCCCATACACTTCTTCAAGCTTGTCTATGGAAAAACAATTCTCGGAAATATTGTGCAATGATGTTTTGGCCGGCTTGGAGATAAATAGACAATAGTTTTCTTCTCTATTTCTTCGTCGATCAGGCTCTATCAATTGTGAAGATTAACACTTTATTTTTAATTCCTTAAAGAAGAAAAAAATGTTTGGGAATGTCTAAGACTCTAAGTGTACCCATTTTCTTATGCTTGTATGAATTTATGCGGCTAATTTCCCTAATCCATGTAACTTTTAACGAATTGAGACTAATGGTAAAAAAATGAGTATCAAAATAAACAAACCTTTTAAAACATTTTTCGACTAATGTTAGATGTACTTGTAACATTTCACAAGTACATGTAACATTTCATGGGCTTGTGGGAGAACTTACTTGTACGAATTTAAAATGAATATGAACTTACGTTAATAATTCCAAAAAAAATAAAAAAAAAAACTTGTACGGATTGATGGAATGATTTTGTTTACTTTTTTAGATGAACTCTAAATATTGATTCATTATTTTGAAAGAAAAAAAAAGAGTTCTTGAAACTTGAGCGTACATAGTTAATATATACTTAATAAATATTGTCGCGCTCTAAAATTACAAATGATATTTAAGTTGACGATGAGTTCGATATCAACAAATTAGAATTTTTTCATGTTATAAGATATTTTTTGTCGGATTAATTTGATTAAGTAAGGAGAATCTTTATTCGACGGAAAAGAGACCACTCAAAAATTTCATATTTTATTTATTCATTTTCTTTCATGATAGTTTACTCTATTTGTCATCTATGTATCACCCCTAGTTTGAATTCCCGGATCGGTTCTTGAATACTATATCAAATTTGAAATACCGCAAAATCGGGGCACGGTGGACGAGAAATATCAAGTGCAATGTCTCACCATTGCATATCATGATTTTTTTTTCACCATTAATAGGCAAGGAAATGGTAAAAGATCATCTTTTAATTCCTCCATTTGTATATATCAATAAATTTGGATCAAGATTCAATATTGAATTAATGCTTCTTTAATCCTCTGATGAATATTCATAGAACATGAAGATAAATTCATAGAAGGAACTTTAAGAATTACCTAATCCAACGATAGGTAAGTGCATGTATCATGACCATTGCTCAGTGGCCTTATTAACCCACATTTGGTAAGAAGTTAAACCGCGTATCACTAGAATTTGTTTTTATTTGCTGGATATATTTACGGCATATATACTCAATTTTATATTATCTATGTCGACATATTCACGCATGCAAGACGTATGCGTGCCTCTAGATGAACAGACGGTAATTCAACATGAACGGAGTTGGGAATATGCCGATACACTTAGTAAAAGATTAGTTATAACTTATGCCACAAATATCCCTTATTTTTATCTCATTTAAACCACATTTGGAAACGAAAAGGAAAGAAAGAAATTTGACCCCCTATTTTTTATTTTCTTATCTCTTTAACCCACACTTGGCAAGAAAGTGAAAAAAAGTTGACTCATATCGTGTACTTTTTACCTTATCACCCTATCCTTCCAACTCATACTGATCAATATGTATTAATGACCCTCCTAATCTTAATTAGAATACATGGAATCTTTTTTTTTACTGCATATTGTCTACATATATATATATATATGTGCGTGTATACACTCACTGTTCCCACACCATATTCACAGTATAATATCTCTAATTCTCCGAAAAAATAACCCTTCAGCGAAAATGGCCGAATCGGAAGTACTCATCATTGGCGCCGGCCCCGCCGGGGTGGCCACATCGGCGTGTCTTAACGAGCGAGGCGTGTCGAACGTGGTGCTGGAGAGAGAGGGGTGCTCCTTCTCCCTCTGGAAGCAGAAGTCCTACGACAGGCTGAAGCTGCACCTGGCCAAGCGCTACTGTGAGCTTCCCCACATGCCGTTCCCTGCCGATGCGCCCACCTACGTCCCCAAACGGGACTTCGTCGACTACCTCGACCGCTATGCCGCCCAGTACGGGGTGTCCCCGAAGTATCACCGCTCGGTAGAGTCGGCTTACTACGACAGTATCGTTGGGAAGTGGACGGTGGCAGTGAAGGACGCCCTCTCGGGTGTCTTCGAGGTCTACTTCGCGAGCTTCCTCGTGGTCGCCACCGGAGAGAACAGCCGGGGGTTCGTCCCGTCAGTGAGCGGCTTGGAACGGTTCAAAGGGAAGGCCATGCATTCCAGCGAGTACCGGAGCGGCATGCCTTTCGCCGGGAAGAATGTTCTGGTCGTCGGATGCGGGAATTCCGGCATGGAAATCGCTTACGATCTGTCCAATCACAATGCCGTCACTTCCATTGTCGCTCGTAGCCCAGTAATGATCTTCTTCTTCTTCTACTTCTTTTCAGATTCTTCTTCTCCTACGTGCATGGGGTTGGTATTGACGGTGTTCTTATAATATATATTCAGGTGCACGTGCTGAGCCTGGACATAGTGCACGTCGCAATGCGTTTGATTCGGTTTCTACCGATGAAATTGACCGACGCCATTGCTGTGTTTCTGGGGAAACTAGTCCACGGGGATGTGTCAAAATACGGATTCCAAAGACCTAAAAACGGACCGTTTTATTTAAAAGCGACGACGGGAAAATCTCCAACCATTGATGTTGGGACAATGAGCAAGATCAGAGCAGGCGAAATCAAGGTGATCCTTTTGTCACAACGTATTCACCCAAAGATGCATTAATGATCATGTGTTAATGTAGGGACTAATATAAATGCATATATATATATATATATCTGTATGTATATGCAGGTAGTTCCATCGATTTGTGACATCGAAGGAAACGATGTGAAGTTCGAGAATGGTGATGTTGGACATTTCGACGCCATAGTGTTTGCTACTGGCTACAGAAGCACAGTCAGAAATTGGCTCAAGGTAAGCATAAAATACCTTGATTATACATTGACATAATGAGGATATATACTTATTACATTTAATGAATCATTAAGTGTTTTCATATAATCCATAAACTAGAGGATATTTCTGTTATTTATTAAACGGATTGGCCAAATCAACACCACCCTTACTCAAGGAGGGGCACTAGCGCAAATAAATTTAAATAAATATCGTAATGTGACTTATCTATATAATGATTTATATTAGTTTAAAATTAAATTTATCTTTTCAGGGCGGTGAAGACTTGTTTGACGAGAGAGGAATGCCAAGACAGAAGCTCCCGAATGAATATTGGAAAGGGAAAGACGGTATTTACTGTGCAGGCTTCTCTTCAAGAGGCTTGCTTGGTATTTCTGAAGACGCTCTCAACATCGCCACTGATATCGTCTTGAAACTAACTCATACAAGTAATTCTAAGAAAGTTGAATAGACTCATATATATTGTGATTCTAAGAAAGTCTATGTATGATACAAGATTTAGGGTAGTCTTCATGGAATTGAAGATTTAGGGCAGTCTTCTTGAAATTGATTCTAAGAAAGTAGAGATACTTTATATATATAGTAATGTACAATTAGCTTCTATGTATAACAGAAGATTCAGGGTCTTCATGATGATTTTATTTATGCATTATGTTATAATGTGATAATACCAAATAATTATAGTAACTTCATCTTCAGTTCATGGAAGTAAATAAAAAATATTTTCTTCGAGTGGTGGCTGGAATTAGGAATTACAATTTTGAGAGGTTGGATTAAATTTTTATCGCAAATTATTTTGGATGTTTAATTTTTATTGAAAATTAGGGAAGACTAAGCTAAAAATATTTTATGTATTTTTACTATACGTGAGATTAGTTTATATTAATTTCACATTTATATTAAAAAATAAAATTGATTGTGCGATCATATCAAATGAATGTGCCTATTTTTGGTCAACTTTATTCATACATAAATGAATGAGGTTGATACTACGCTATTTAATTAGTTATAAAGATTAATAAACCGATAAACTAGTATTTATTAAAGAAGATTAGTGAAATACCCATGGAGTATAATTTGATAAATGAATTCAACGAATTGTTCTAAAAACAATGAACATTATTTAAATGAATTGTATTTAAATGTTTCTTTCCGCGTGATTGATCTTAAAGACGATACAGAGTCTTTAGAACCAAACCCGCGGAAAGAAACATTTATTTCACTCTAAGATATGCTTTAGAACTTTTGCACAAAATGAGAAGACATGAGAACATTTGAATACAATACGAAAAAGTGATTGAACTCCAACTAAATTTATTAAGTTTTAAGAAGAAAAATATCATACAAAATTTACAATTATATTTCTCTAAATTGACTTAAATATATTTGTAATTTCAAAAAATATTAGTTTATAATACCAGTGTGATCATATGAGTTCAATATTCTTAAATTATATTATTTTATCGAAATTGAATATTTTTTTTGAAATATATGATCCATGTTGGAATTAAAGAAAAATATTATTTTAGAGAATATTAATAGATTCTCATGTATATTCCATTGTGGAAATAAATCATCCATATTCTGAAATTACTATGGATTTTGAACTCATGTGTTTCTTAAGGGTTTGAGTGGTAAAAATCAACACATATGCAATACACTCAAACATGTGCCTGTATTTGATCAAATCCGATAATGAATGAAAAGAAATTTTTAAGGCATACATTGATAAGAGGCAGAGATCGGTCATGTAGGAATTGATAATATAGAGGGGCAAAAGAGAAGAAAAAAAATAATACACAGAGTCACAGATCACGAACATATATGGAAGTAAGAGAAATATGTATTGATTTTAGAGTAGTTAACTTTTTGGAATAATTAACAATCTATATAATCATATTATCTAAGGATTTATGTTGCATTTTTTTTTTCTTTATATAAAGTAAACACGTTTTTGGCTGTGTAAGGGATTTGAAACAAATCATCGTACAATAGAGACTCGTTAAATTAATACTCGATAATATAATTAAATTCTATGATCTCAACACTAATAGTTTATAGAGATTTTACTTATAGTTCGTTACATAGGCAATTGTTTAATATTGGTGTGCAATATTAAAACATCCTCGTGCAGTTACACTATTGCCCTAATGAGGGAATAAAAATAATGAATGTCAGCTCTCCTAAACTATGATTAATCTATCAACCGATAAGTATCGTGAAAAATTATCATTCAATTTCTTTGCGGTGAGCATAAGTCTCCCCGTGGCAGTGTTCAAATACCGTCAGTTTTGACCGTCGAGCAATCTTTTTTTTGAGAGAAACAAGCCTTCATATATTAAGCTGTAGGAATGAAATCCTTACAAACATCGGCAACCAGCCAATCAGGACAACACAAACACCAGAAATCCATAGACAAAAAGGTGAGCCGAGCTCTCGCGAGAGTGTTAGCCACTCCGTTACAACATCTCGGGACCCATCGACAAGCTACGTTATCACCTACCGATCGAGACATGAACTTAATATCCTCCAAAATTGGGCCTTGGATGCCTCTAAACACCCCGCCATGAACAAGGTTTGTAGCGCGAAGACAAATACCGTCGGTTTTGACCGTCGAGCAATCTATGTTCGTATTAGTGGCAAAGTTTGTATAGCCAATAGCATTTCATGCAACAAGGTTGTAAAAATATAATGAAAATATTATTATTTTCATATATAGATCAATCGGTCTAGTAAGTCAACATACATGTAGAAGTTAATTATTTCAATAGTTTTATTCCGCTTTCTTAGTTACACTCTCATGATTTATTTTGAAGACGATATCATTAGCAATGTTGAGTGCATCTTTAGATATGCCACGCAAGCCTCTCGAAGAGAAGCCTGCACAGTAAATATTGTTTTTCCCTTTCCAATATTCATTCGAGAGTTTCTGTCTTGACATTCCTCTCTCGTCAAACAAGTCTTCACAACCCTGAAAAAAGAAAGAAAGTAATTTAGTTAAATTAATATGAATTATTTCATAGTCACGTTATTTATTTAGATTTATTTGTGAGGTGGTGTTGATTTAGCCTCTCCTTTTACAGACAGAAATATCCTCTCACTTATGGATTGTAATAGAAAATATTTTACATTAAAAAATAAATTAAGATAGCTAATTTATTTTAAGAAAAAATGACGAAAAAATCATCAATATAAAAGCCCAACATTTTCGAAAACGTTTTTACTCACTCAAACCTTACACAACTTTGACATGTAACCATTGCACTCGCTCCCCCTTCATGTCACGGTGGCAACTCGCTGCCTCCAAAAGATAGGCATTTTGTAGTCAAGGTATTTTTGTTATTTTTTAAAATAATAATTTAATATATTTTTTTATTTATTTAGTTTAACGTACGGTTCAAATCAAGGTTCGAATTTATTCGTCTTGCTAGTAGCCATCGACAAATATTCATAAAAACAGTGTAAAATTAACAAAAAATTGGGTGCTCTTTAAAAAAATTGCACTTTAAATTTTTTTCTAGCAAAAGTAGCTTCAATGCAAAAAAAAAAAAAAAAACTTTTCAAGAAAAAAATTTAATTACACATGGCCTACTATCTAAGTATCGGGATAGATAGGTTAAGTTGCTTGGATTAATAAATGGAGATTGCTTCTTACGTACTAGCAATGTTATTATTTTCTTTGTATTTGTTCCATGTAGGACTTTCAAAATCTCAATAAATATGTATTTTTCATTCATTTCTATTTGCTCCATGTGAGAATTCTCTATAAAGCCAAACAGTTATAGTTATGTGTATTATCAAATTATGTAGTATCAAGCAAAAAAATATTATGTAGTATCTTTTGATGTTTTTAATTTTTTATATGTTTGAGCATGACATGATTTTATCGACATTTGTTTGAGTATGACATGATATTTGAGTTCTTACATAAGTGAGAGTGGGACTATATTTTATTTATATATGTAAACTTAATAAATATATTCTCAAAATTATTTTAGTAGCTTTCATCAATAATACTCGATAGTGTCGATAATCAATCGATAATCCTCGATAAGTGTCGGTAACGATTAGATAATCCTCAAAAATCCATCGATAATCCTCGAAAAAGGCAACCGATTTATCGACAAAAATGACATTTTAAACCTTTGGTTCAAATGGCCATGTCCGCACTAAAACCATAAATAAAAAAGACTATTCATGCTATTTTTTGAAACAAAAGAATCAAATCCGCACATTGCTACGTCTATATAGCACCAACTAATTCTATCCCTTTATTTATTAAAAGGGCGCTATATATGTATATATATATGTATGTATATATATATATGTATGTATCACATCTAATATTTACCTTAAGCCAGTTTCTGACCGTGCTTCTGTAGCCAGTAGCGAAGACTATAGCGTCGAAGTGACTAACATCACCATTTTCGAACTTCACATCGTTTCCTTCAATGTCACAAATCGATGGAACTACCTGCATATACATATATGTATATATATGCATTTATAATTAGTTCCTATATTGACACATGAACTTTAATGCATGTTTGAGTGTCACAAAAGAATCACCTTAATTTCTCCTGTTCTGATCTTGCTCATTGTCCCAACATCAATGGTGGGAGATTTCCCCGTCGTCGCTTTTAAATAAAACGGCCCGTCTTTTGGCGGCCTTGGAAAGCCATACTTGGTCACATCTCCATGTTTCAATCTCCCCAAGAGTACGGCAATGGCGTCTGTCACTTTCAACGGAAGAAAGCTCATCAAAAACATTACCACGTTCACTATGTCCTCATTAAGTACGTGCACCTGAATATATAATATATGAGCACACCTAATCAATTTCTGTACAACATGCTTAAGGAAGTAAAGAAGTTGAGGAAGATCATTAATTACTGGGCTACGAGCGACGATGGAAGTGACTGCATTGTAATTCGACAAATCGTAAGCGATCTCCATGCCCGAATTCCCACTTCCGACGACAAGAACTTTCTTCTCGGAAAAAGGCCTGCCGCTCCGGTACTCGCTGGAATGCATGACCCGCCCTTTGAACCCTTCCAGGCCTCTCACCGGAGGGACGAAGCCTTGGCTGTTCTCTCCCGTGGCGACAACGAGAAACCTCGCAAAGTAGACCTCGATGACCCCCGAGAGTGTATCCTTCACCACCACAGACCACTTCCCCACAGCCTCGTCGTAGTAGGCCGACTCAACTAAGCGGTGGTACTTCGGGAACACCCCGTACCGGGAGGCATAGCGGTCAAGGTAGTCGATGAAGTCCCGCTTGGGGACGTAGGTGGGCGCGTCAGCGGGGAACGGCATGTGGGGAAGCTCGCAGTAGCGCTTGGCCAGGTGCAGCTTCAGCCTGTCGTAGGACTTCTGCTTCCAGAGGGAGAAGGAGCACCCTTCTCTCTCCAGCACCACGTTCGAAACGCCTCGCTTGTTCAAGCATGCTGAAGTGGCGACCCCGGAGGGGCCGGCGCCAATGATGATCACTTCAGCTTCGGCCATTTCCGCTGAAGGGTTTTTGGAGAAAATAATTACACTGAGAATTGAGTGAGGGTGAGAGTATAAGGCATGCTTATATAGTTGTTTTGTGATTAGGATGCATGCATGTATTGTTGTTAGTGATAACCCTTCTATTAAGGTACGTTGAGATTCTTGCAACAATAAGATTCCATTTACAGTTTAATAATAATAATAAAAAAAGATAAGTAGGGATTTTTTACCCTTACTTGCCAAACTAGGGTTTGTGGTCATGATCATAACATCACTGGAAGAGTCAACTCTTGTTCAGTTGATTGCCCAATGTGGGTAATATACGAGGTAAAAACTAACAAAATAAGAGTCAACTTTCTTTCATTAATTACTTTCTTGCCAAATGTGGGCTATTTGACAATACACTTTTTACCTACCTACCAATGACCGTTATTCCATGCAAATGATACTAATTTAATTTCATTGAATAAATTCATGGATTAATAAACAGAGATATTATAATTATTAAAGTTAATCAATATTAGAGAAGCGGAAAAGATAATTAATTTTAATACGCGATGATCCCCTTCTCCCCGATCAAATTTAGTATAATCTATCATCCAAAAACGTCTAAGGTAGTCACTAAGAACCCGAAAATGACGATCAATTTGGATATGAAGTAATCAAATATTTACAAAGTAGATTTAATCAATCTTAAAGTTAACTAACAAAGAGCGTTATTTGTGTTCTCCCGAACTTTGAGGTATTGAGTTTAAATACTACATTTATCTACGAATTCAACCGCGCCAGATATGGAATCCATAGGTTCCGAAAAAGTAGAGAAAAAATAGTTACGATGATTCCTGTAATATTGATTATAAGAAAAAGTAGTCATTCAAAAGTTAAGTAAATACCGTACTCATCAAGGGTTCAATAATGAGGAGAGGCTCTCTATTCCAAGCTCTCACGTAGCTAGATTCTCTGCATCTAACGATAAATGGTATATATTGATGAAAATGAACTTTTTCAATATAACATCTTTTTGTTTTATTCGTAATGAGAGTATAACTACTCACACATGGTAGAGGATATATTACGAAAAATCTATCGTTTAAATTCTACATGGCGAGCTTGTGTCTCACCACGGCAATCAGTTTCTCTTCTTGCTAGATTCACAACTCCGAACGATTAATGAATATATTGATGAAAAGAAACTTTTCAATACAAGATCGTGGATTTTTGTTTTATTCATAATTTAAGTACGACAACCAACACATGGTAGGCGATATATCCTGAATAATCTACCGTTGAAACTTTATGCAACGAGCTTGTGTCTCGTCACGACAATCAGATTCTCTTCTTGCTAGATTCTCTTCTCCAAAGGATTAAAGTTATATATTAATGAAAAGAAACTTTTAAATACAAAATCAAATATTTTTGTTTTATCCATAATTAAAGTATGACGACCGACACATTGTAGGCGATATCCTGAAAACCTAACGTTCAAACTTTATGTCGCATGCTTGTGTCTCTCCATGGCAATCAAGTTCTCTTCTTAAATTCTCTTCTTCGAACGATTAATGTTATATCAATGAAAACAAACTTTTCAATACAAGATTATAGATTTTTGTTTCATTCATAATTAAAGTACGACAACCGACACATGTTAGGCGATATTCTGAAAAATCTATCATTCAAACTCTATGCAGCGAGCATGTGTCTCTCCACGGCAATCAGGTTCTCTTCCTGGTAGATTCTCTTCTCCGAACCATTAATGTTATATATCAATGAAAAAGAAACTTTTCAATACAGCATCGCAGATTTTTGTTTTGAAAGTACGACAAACAACATATGGCATGTGATATTATGAAAAATCTATCGTTCAAACTTTATGCAGCGAGTTTGTCTCGCCACGGTAATCAGGTTCTCTTATTGCCAGAATCTCCGCTCCCAACTATTAATGTTACATATCAATTAAAAGAAATTATTCAATACTAGTAGTCCCGTGAATGTAGGACCACCGGACTAGCCGGAGGATTTTTTTATTTTATTTAGCCGGAGCCGGAGTTCCGGCTCTGCCAACAAAGAGGAGCCGGATTGATCCGGCTCCGGGTCCTTGAAATTCGCACAATCGACAGCCAACGGCTCTTTCCTGGTAGCCGTGGGATCTTCCACGTGGACGGCTTGATGGCGAGAGTGGTTTGGCAGACCCGGATTAATCTGGGTCCGCCTTTAGGCAGAGCCAGAGCCCTCCGGCTCCGGGTTTTAAAAAAAAATTAAAACAGAGGATCGGAGCTCTGCTTTGTCCTACATTCACGGGACTAAATACTAGATCGTATATATATATATTTTTTTTTTGGTTTTATTCATAATGAAAGTACAACAACCGACACATGGTAGGATTCTGAAAAATCTATCGTTCAAATTCTATATATGCAGCGAGCCAATATACATGTCGAATCTTGTCTAGCCACTAATGACATGTAAAACTATAATGATAATTTTTTTTTCATCTATATCAATTGATGAATCAACATATATACTTGTATTGAAGCTAATTATTACAATAAACATATATATATATATATATAATACTATTGCGCTTTTTTAGAATCACTTGCATGAGTTAGTTTGAAGACGATATCATTGGCGATGTTGAGAGCATCTTCAGAAATGCCAAGCAAGCCTCTCGAAGAGAAACCTGCACAGTAAATACCGCCTTTCCCTTTCCAATATTCATTCGGGAGTTTCTGTCTCGGCATTCCTCTCTCGTCAAACAAGTCTTCACCACCCTGGAAAGAATAATTTATCTTATATTAATGAGTCGTTATAGTCATTCCCAAGTCTATAACACCGACTAACTGTATTTGGGCACTATGTTTTCATTAAAATCTAATCAGTATATATCATCATTATATAAATATCAAGGTATTTTATGTTTACCTTGAGCCAATTTCTGACTGTGCTTCTGTAGCCAGTAGCGAACACTATGGCATCGAAGTGACCAACATCTCCATTCTCGAACTTCACATTGTTTCCTTCAATGTCACAAATCGATGGAACTACCTGCATATACATATTATATGTATATATTAGTCCATACATAAACACATGATCATTATAATGCATCTTTGGATATATATGTAGTGACAAAGGAATCACCTTGATTTCGCCTGCCCTGATCTTGCTCATTGTCCCAACATCAATGGTGGGAGATTTTCCCGTCGTTGCTTTTAAATAAAACGGTCCGTATTTCGGCCTTCGAAACCCGTATTTGGACACATCCCCGTGGACTAATCTCCCTAGAAATACGGCAATGGCGTCGGTCAATTTCATCGGCAGAAACTTCATCAAACGCATTGCGACGTGCACTATGTCCAGGCTCAGCACGTGCACCTGAATATATATTATAAGAACACAGTCAATACCAACCCCATGCACGTAGGAGAAGAAGAATCTGAAAACAAGTAGAAGAAGAAGATCATTACTGGGCTACGAGCGACAATGGAAGTGACGGCATTGTGATTGGATAGATCATAAGCGATTTCCATGCCGGAATTTCCACAGCCGACGACCAGAACATTCTTCCCCGCAAAAGGCCTGCCGCTCCGGTACTCGCTGGAATGCATGGCCTTCCCATTGAACCTCTCCAAGCCGTTCACCGGAGGGATGAAGCCTCGGCTGTTTTCTCCCGTGGCGACGACGAGGAACCTTGCGAAGTAGACCTCGAAGACCCCCGATAGTGTGTCCTTCACGGCCACAGTCCACTTCCCGACGTTATCATCGTAGTAAGCCGACTCAACCGAGCGGTGGTACTTTGGGGAAACCCCGTATCGGGCGACATAGCGATCGAGGTAGTCGACGAAGTCCCGCTTGGGTACGTAGGTGGGCGCGTCAGCAGGGAACGGCATGTGGGGAAGCTCGCAGAAGCGCTTGGCAAGGTGCAGCTTCAGCCTGTCGTAGGACTTCTGCTTCCAGAGGGAGAAGGAGCACCCCTCTCTCTCCACTACCACGTTCGACACACCTCGCTCGTTAAGACACGCCGAAGTGGCAACCCCGGCTGGGCCAGCTCCGACGATGATCACTTCGGATTCGGCCATTTTCGCTGAACGGTTTTGGGAGAATCGGTGTATATATAAAGTTGGAGAAAAGAATTATACTGAGAATGGTGCGAGAGTGAGATTAAAAAGCCTGCTTATATAGTTGCTTTGTGATAAGGATGCATGCATGTATTGCTGTTAGTGATAACCCTTCTATAAAGGTACGTTGAGATTCATGCAACAATAAGATTCCATGTCTGTATAATAATAATAGTAAAAAATGTTAAGTACAGATTTTTTACCCTTGCTTGCCAAACTAGGGTTTGTCGTATAGGCATGAACTTGGTCATGATAACATTTTCTTGCCACTGGATTACAGAGTTTAATTGCATACTCATCAGCACCAGTTGGAAAGATAAGAAGATCAGAGTCAACTATCCTACAGTTCATTGCCCAATGTGGGTTAAACGAGATAAAAAACTAACAAAATAAGAGTCAACTTTCTTCTATTAATTACTTTCTTGCCAAATGTGGGCTATTTGATAATACACGTTTGGATGTTAAAGTTCATTTCATGCAAAGGATACACCTGGATTCTCTTTTATAATCGTAGTTTCTAGAGACATCCAAATCAGTTAATGCAAGGCTCTAGCATGATTGATCGAGAGACAACCTAGTAACCCCAATTACTACATTAAAAAAAAATCGAACATGAAATGTGCAAAGATTTTGAATATCGTCCATACCATACCACTAGACCAATTTCTCGGGATTAGTCATCTTTGAATTAATGGACATATATTGGGCCCGTTTGGCATAGCTTAATTTTTACAAAAAAATGTTTTTAGTTTTAGTTTAAAAAATAAACTGTTTTTGAGAAAAACCGGCAGGTGTTTGGTAAATTGTTTATAAAACAGTTGTTGTTGGTAACAAAAACTGTTTTAGCGTTTGGTAAAAATAATTATTTAGGCTAAAAATACTAAAATAGACTATAACCGTATTTTTGTTTTTAGAAAAAACCAAAAGCTACGAATCCTAGTTTTTACAATTCATGTACAAAAATTCAAAATCGATTTTGTGTTTTTTGGAAAAACAATTTTGCCAAACACCTAAATAGCGGTTAAGTTTATTTTATAAACAAAAACAAGGCTAAATAAGCTGTGCCAAAATCACCCATTATATACATTAATTTAGTGAAGTATTCAGGATCTCTTTTGCCATGATAATTTATTTTAGAATGGCATGATCATCTTTCGCCGCAATCGAACTTTTATTTTGAATTTTCATACGTGACCGGCGCTATTGATGGAGTCAAACACAAACCATCAAGTGACGATCAATTTTTATCCCAATTAATTACGTAATCAAATACATAGAAAGTAGATTTAATCAGTCTTAAAGTTAAAAACCGAAGAGCATCATGATATTAGGATTAAATAAATATATTTATCTACGAATGCTAGATATAAAATCCATAATTTCCGGAGGAAAAAAAAGTAGTTAAAACTTAAAATGATTCCTTAATGATATTGATTCAAGGAAATGGATTAATTTGAGCTCAAACCTATTTATAAGAAAATCATTAAAAAGTAAACGGATGAGTATTGGAGAATTTTAGAATCAAAATTCAAATCCGTTATTTTTTTTTTTAAATAAGCCATATATTAAGCAAAAGCAAGGGTAGAATCCCCTATGATATCGTTTACAAGTTACCCGGGGCATTCGCACGACCACATGTCGGGAATGGACTCCAAAAGACGGGTCCTAGCTATCCGATTAGCCGCTCTGTTACAAGACCTTGGTGCCCAACGACACGCATTAGACGGCCCTACCTCCGTATCTAGCCTACAAATTCCCTCAAGGATCGGGCCTTGAACACTGTTAAGCTCTACCCCCTTGACGAGGTTGATAGCTTTTTGACAGTCAGATTCTATTTTCGTCACACGCCAACCATGGTCCCGGACAAAATGAATCCCTAGGAGAATAGCATGGCACTCCGCCGTAAGCGCCGAGTCCACCTCCAAAAGGAGCCGAGTGACATACCCGATGAGCTTGCCTTGATGATCCCTTACGATTCCACTTATGGCCACTCTTCCCGTGCTCTTCTCCCAAGCCGCATCCACATTAAGCTTCAAACCCCCAACTTCCGATGCCTTCCAACTGGTGTTGCTAGTCCGAGACTCAACCAAACTCTTCTCCAAGCCCCGATTACTAGTTTTGAAACTAGATAACCAGCAAGCCACTTTTTCCACCCACGCCTCCGGCTTGTGATTTGGGTTCTCGAAGAGCCGGTAGTTTCGATCGGACCAAGCCGCCCAAATGAGACCGCAAAAAAACTCCAAGTTCGCCAATGAAAGGCCTTCGAGAGCCGTCAAACAAAGTTCGCGAAGAGGTACCGATCCCGACTTTTAAACCCAGCATTACAGATACGGAAAACCCCAAATCGCTTGAGCTCTCTCACAACTCCAAACCGCGTGGAGGGCGTCTTCTAGTAAGGCCCCACAAAACTTGCAAAAGGGGAGACAAGGCACCCCACGCCCACGAAGAGCACCGAAGGTCGGTATGATGTTAAACCATGCTCGCCAAACTAAATGTTTGACCTTTGGTGGGATTTGGAGACGATCCACAAAGTGTTCCACCAGCGTGGTTCAATGCTACAAGACCCCGACAGTCCCCCCATCTTCGCCGAACAAGCAAGCCGATATCCCGATCGAATCGAATATGAGCCATCTTTTTCGAAATGCCACACCAAACGGTCATTACGAGCATTATAGGACTAATGTTATATATAACGAGAGTTGGAATATTATAATATATGAATAAGAGATATGAAAAAAACTACGAAGACTTCATGATTAGGAGTTCTACTTCAGATACTTTACTAATCTAGTTCGATATTATTCTATATTATTATTTTATTTTATTTTATTTTATTTTATATGCGTGTATGGTAATCTGATCGTTTTAGTGCTTGTTGCTATACTTGCCATAACAAAGTCTCCACCATCGTGATTATCCGATTTCAATATGAACATCAAAATCAAATGGGTTATTACCGGCAGATAACATTGACAAAAAATTGGCTCAAATCGGCACATTTTTTTAATAACTTCGGTATATTTGTCAATATTAACCCAAATCAAATAAACATGAATAACACCATATGAACGTAACACCAAATAAGTATTACCAGGGGCGGATCTATTCATGGCCCAACAGGGTCCCCCCAGCCCAATCCAAAAAAGCCTTGGACGTTAGCTCAAATCAAATCTCAGCCCCCTCCAGAGCTATAGCCCATTCAGAATCTCCCCCCCCCCCCCCCCCCCCCCCCCCCCCCCCCCCCCCCAATCTTAAGCCCACTTCAGCCCAATCAATCTCCCCCTCAAGTTCAACTAGTCCTCGTCCAACTCTCCTTGGCATTCTCTCTCCTCGACCTTAGTCCCTCTTTCTCCATCGTAGTACCTCTTTCGCCTGTGATGCCTCGACAAGATGCCCTTCACATGTCCGCCCAGACACGTTGATCTTCCCAACTCCGTTGCCTTCGACAGCTACCGCTGCTCCGCTCAGCTTGAAACTGCTTGAGAAACTGGATTAGTGATGTAATATTCAACGGACCACAAATCTACTTTATGACATATCTTGGGGATTCGACCATTCAATATGTGATGAATTTAGGTGACAGAATTAGTGATAAATTTAGGTATTAGAACTTGTGATAATCTGTTTTGAACTGTGTTTAGTTTGTGCTTAATTGTGTTGAGTTTAAGTGTCAGAAATCATCCTAAATTTATGTTTAGTTGTGTTGCTTTGAAATTTGAAATGAATTTAAATTTTGTGTTTTCGGATGAAAACAATCGACCAACGGATTCTATTTACGAATTTTAAGAATTGAAATTGATTAAATTAAATTTATGTGATTGATTGGATTTGATATAATTTAATTGGATAGGCTTCGGATGTTATATCATTAAATTTATAGGTTTTCGACTAACCCGACCCAAAACCCGAGTTTTTTTTGCCCGTAAATCGAGTTTTTTAGCCTTTAAACTAAGTACCGTTTTTGTCCCGGCTTCATACTAGTTAAAAAAATTATTTTAGCCCCCTCTATTATAATTTTTTGGATCCGCCACTGAGTATTACTGAACATATCATCTCATATATCATGTCATGCACTTATAATATAAACACAAAAACATCGAAATCGAAAGAAGAAAAAAATTCTAACAAAAAAAGTCGATTTGGGAGCGGATTTGGCTAAACTCGACACGTTTACTAGTAAAAGAAATGAGTTTTGTGAGATAGGTGAGAAACTTGATGAGGGTTTGAGAGAGAAGAAGAAAGGAAGAAGCTAGGAAGAAGACAGAAGAACAAGAGAGAGAAAAGATGAGGGCAGAAGAGAGGAAACAAAACAAAGAAATGACTTAAAAAATAAAGGAAAATTCTCGCGGAAAAAGAAATCAAACGAAGATTAAGAGCCTGTTTGGTACGTGTTTCAGAGATCATTTTCATTGTTTTATGTTAGTTGAAAAATGAAAAACATGTTTGGTGCAATTTACTATTGAAATGTTTTGGAAAATGATAATTTCATTTAGTGCAAAAAAGCTTGCAATTTGAAAACAACTAAAAAGGTGTTTTCCATGTTTTCTATGACAATTTTATTACAAATCATCCTCAATATTAATATTATAGCGGCATAAGTAATCAATGTTTTATAATAGCGACATAAGTGCCTATTATTTATCTTTTTATTAGCATAAAAAATAATCATTTATTTTGTACTTATGCGGTTACTAACCCGAATATTTTTAAGAAGTATTAATTATATATATCAATAACTTATAAATATATTTAATTACATATTTTCGATATTTTATATTTTAAAGTTTATTTTTTTTTTTATTTTGGAGGGTTTCGGTCACAATATAGTATAATAATAACCTTTTATTTCATACATTAAAACACTTATTAGAAAACAAAATCTTCATCAAACATGATTTCGTTTTTTCTTTTTTTAAAAAAAGTACTAACCAAACGTTATTTCGAAAACAATTTAAAAAACAATTTTATAATTTATCTCTTGAAAATATTTTTTGAAATAGAAAACGTTACCAAACAGGCCCTAAGTTTTTCTTTTTTATAAATATAAACAAAAAATCTATTTTGAAAACATAAACAAACTCTGGCAAAAAATATAAGCAAATGTCTTTTTATAGCAAAATTATTTAATAAGATTGAAAATACAAATCCAAAATAAACATAAAAAAGTCGCAAATGAATACTACTTTAGTGTCATATATTATAACGAATTGATGTTTTTTTTTTTCAAGGGATGTTATAATAAACTACAACGTATAAGAATAAAACATGCATGTATAACTTTTGTTTGTTACAAAATTAATATCGTCGCTCACAAGAAAAGAAAAATGTTATTTTCGTTTATCTTGTAGATAAGCCGTAAGAGTATTGGATCGAAGTAGGTAGATTGCAATGTAATGATTAAAACGGCTACTACTACTAGTGAATTGCTTTTGCATTAAAATATTATTCAATTCAATAATATAACGTTATATTCAACAGTTCTTTCTTCTTTGTTTATAAACTTATAAATTCAATCATTTTAAAAGTCTATTTTATGAGCCGTACTTTAAAAATATATTCAAAATAAGATTGACTTACGATCATAAAATGCAAAAACTTGTGAAAAAGCTTGAAAAATATTTATAAGTTCTTTGCAATATTTCAAATTCGAAGGCGTGTTCGGTAATCAATTTTAAATTTTTATTTTTTATATTTTAATTCTGTATAATTATAGTGTACTAGTTTTTTATAATAACAGATTTGTGTTTTTTATTAGAAAAATAAAAAATAAAATTCTATTTAGTATATATTTTTTTCTTTAAAAAAATTTCATTTTTAAATATCATCAAAATATAAAATATAATAAAATACATAATACATAATAAAAAGTCACATATAATAATAAGACATGGTACAAATCAAGTATTATTAAAGAGAGAGAAGAAAAAATAGATTTTTTTTTATAATACACCATAAACTCAATTTTCAAAACTCTTCTTTCATTAGCATATTTTTATATTAAAAAAATTATAAATCTAACCATATTAATTTACCAAAAATACAATTCATCTAATCTTTTTAAATAATTCTACTCGAAAAAGAAAAGAAAAAAACACTTTTGTAATGCATTAATCAAACACGCCTCAATATTTGATTTCTTATCATTATTTATCAAGAACTTTTTTTAAACATCTGGATATATTTTTAGTGTAAAAATGGATTATCTAATAACTAGTGAAAGGCTACTTTATTTTTCTTATAAACCACGCTAGAGCACGTGTTCATGGCTTCATTCATTTATTATGTTTTCTATATATAATTTTTTTAATTGGGTAAATTGCGGCCAATGTACCAATTGTTTGATCGGATGCGAATTACGTACCAAATATTTATTTTTGATGGCGAATGTACCCAAACTTGATTCCGTTAGATTTTTTCGTATTATTCGTCACTTGACTGTTACCGAGTGATACCTCCTCTATATGTCCAATTTATCGTATTTTTGGCGTAACTCACTCATTTTTTATTAACATTTTATGCACGACCTATGGTTGAAAAGATAAGAGATAGATCTACAACTTTGGTATTTTAAATTTCGCAAAAAAAAAGAGTTATAAAAAATACTAAATTTCAATTACAACGTAAAACTTGACATTAGTGTAATGATATATGTTTCGGGAAAATTTTAATACACTTAGTGACTTTTTCTGATAAAACGTAAAATTACAAAGTTAGAACAATCTTTTATCTTTCCAACAGTAGTTCATTTATAATTTTTGGACACAACAATAGTGACTTATACCAAAAATATTAAAGATGAGATGTTGCAAAAATCTTTCGTATTTTCGGCATAATACACTCATTTTTCTGTCAAATATTCGTATAATCTGAATCTGTATTTATAATTTTGAAAAAAATATTAACTAGGCAAAAACTGATTTAATCAAACTATCAGCAATTTCTTTTAAAAAAATTTAAAAAATTGGTTATAAATAAGCATTTCATGAATTTTCCTTTAAAACAGTCTTTTATGTTACACTTAAAACTTGTTTTTGCTTTTGGACTTCATTTTTAGTGAGTCTTATTCAAAGCTAGAATGATGAATATTAGCTAAATTAATTAAATAAAAACATCACGACAAAATAATTCACATCTCGCGAAAATAAAGACTAGTTACACCTTCTTCTTCTTTTATAATCTTTTGCAATAATAAAAAAAAAAAAAAGAAAACAAAAAAACTGATCGCTAAGAATATTCACACCTCAACATTTTCTTTTGCTGCAACATTGTATCCTAATTAAATATTTATTGCAGGCATTATATAAGAAAATTAACGGCATAAATACTTAAATTGTTACCTTTAGTGCAATTTTTTTTTCATACTTAAATTTCACATCTGTCGTAAGTGGATTTAACTATCTAGATGACACCAAATATCATGTCATGTCACCATGAGATTATCGAGTCAGACTCAATAATCTCACCGTGACATAAATATGAATTTTGGTAATTCATCCGGACATTCAACATTAACCACCGAAGTTAACAAATGTGGACTTTTAAGTATTTTTTTTTCTTTCTTGATAAAGCTTGATTATGATTGCGATGCACACAATAACTTAAATATATATGCCGCTATATTCCGAATTTTATATATATATTCCATCATCGCCTTGAGAGACATTTCATGATTCCACGTCTCTGTTTTTCTTTCTGTTGATAAATCCCCAGCAACCACCGGTCACTCGCCTGCATTTAAACCCGTGGAGTACTACCATTAGTCATAACCATAAGCTAATTAAAGCATACAATAAATGCAATATTATTAATACTCCTAACTAGTAATTAAATCCCAAGAAATAAACACATATGACTTAACTATATATATAACTACACATATATCCTTATATCCAAATTCCAAAGTCCTTGTGTAAAACTAAAATCTGCCCATGTCGTTTTAAATTCTCCTTAGGGAATTTTTCATATACTTTTTATTTTCAATTTTCACAAAATATAGTGTTAATATAAATATCTTGAAAGTGTGTCTTAGCTTCTTTTCTTTTTTCCCTTTATAGTTTATACCCTTCTCATCATTTTAAAATTGTCTATAACTCTATATACCATATATTATTACCAATTATCAATTTTAAGAATTCACATTTTGGATTTTATTTTTATGAAATTAAATTAAATTACAAAAATAAAGGTATTGTCGTCAAATTAAACGTAGAGGTATATTTCTATGAAAAATGAAAGTAAGCTAAAAAGGTAAATTTTCTTTCTTGCAAAATAGAAAACTTTTTGTTTCCGTTTCTTAGAAGTTTGAAAGTTTTTATGATTTGACTTTGAGACAAGAATTTCCTCCCCAAATCAATCACATAATTGAAAATTTTGACCAAATTTAAAACCAATCTAAGTCTTGTTATTTTCTTTTCCATTATTTGTTCTGTTTCAAGTTTCAACTCTCGATAACCTATAATAAACTTTAAGGAAATAATTAAGCACCTAATTAATTATTCCAAAAAAATCCCATGTTTTCTGTATCTGAAAACTAACGACTCTGCAAAAGACTTGAGAAAAATTCCAACAATTTTGGTTACATACTCAAAATAATATAAAGAAACTATTTCATGGTAAGCTCCAAAGTCTAACCCAATAAAGGGCTCTAAATTGTAATATATTATGTATCTAATAATATTCCCAACAATTTATGTATCCAATACATCTTTCCAAAATATATACTAATTTTTTGTTTCACACTCAATATATTTTAAAGAAACTATTGTCCCGATAACCACTAACCCAACATAACTTATTAAAAAATATAAATCTATCCAATTTCCCAAATATGTACTAAGTTTTATTTCAAACAATTTTGGCTCCAGTTTCAACACCTAATTAAATCACACAATAAAAGAGATGAAAAATTTTTTTTGAATGAAATAAATTAATTGGGTAATAACTATTAACTAGAAAATTACCTTTGATTTCTACTTGTCCGAGTACTGTTCTGGCTGCTGAGGCTGCTGCTCCGGCTTCCCGAAGAGGATGACGTCGTCGTCGCCGTGCTCTTCCGGCTCCCGTGGGCCCCGCTGCTCGATAGATCCCCGTCGCTGTGATCGCTCTCTCCGCCGCCGCCGCCGTTCCCGCACCCGCCACCGTACCTCTTCTTCCACCACTCCTTGTCCACCACACCTCCGCTATTCACGGACACCTTTGAATTACCGTCTTCTGTCGCAGTCGGCGCCGTCTTTTTCTTCGTCGATGCTACTTTCCTTAACCGGCTCCGCGGCCCGAACGACACCGGGAACCCCATCTTCAGCAGATGCCCCGACCCGATGCTTGACGAAGTCACCGGCGCAGCGGCCTTCGGCCTCGCTGCGGCCCGTTGCGCTGCGACGGCGACGTCGTCCGGGCCGAAGGAGGATCGCCTCTCGAGCAGGCCCAGCTCCGACGAGGCGTCGGCCCGGGCCTCGTCGTGGTCGTCGCGGCGCCGGTTGTGCTCGACGAGGTCCTTGAGGGAGAGCTCGTAGCAGGACTCGGGCATGTTGCTGACCATCTCCATGAGCTCCCTCTGGCCGTTGGCGATGGCCTGGGCTCTGGCCGCCGGCGAGAGGCTCCGGTAGTGGGCCCGGCGGGGGCTCCCCGGAGGCTGGTAGGTCTGAGCTCGGAAAGCGCGGTTCATGGAGTCCCATGAGCTCTCGCGGTCGTCGTCTTTGTTGGGTTCGTGGAATAGGAAAGGCTGCTCCTGGGGACTCAGTCTCGGATCGAGCATTGTCTGTTTGTTTGTATTTTCCGGGAAAATTTAGAGGTTGAGAGAAAATGGAAGCTTTGGGTTTGAAATGAAGCAATGGTGGTTGTGATGGCAGTGTCATCACCTAATGGACCCTTTTTTGGGATTTTGTATTTTCTTGAATATATATATATATATATATATATATAAATAAACTAAGCTAAGGTTTTAATTGATTAAGGGAGGAGTTTTGTGTCTCAAAGTCAAGAGTTTCTAGATGTGATTGGGTTTTTGTGGGACCATGACCATATATTTCTATTTTTTCCCCTCAATTTTCTTTTGTCTTTTGAGGTATATTTCTTGACAAATCTTTTATTTGAGTGATTGGCACTCCCCTCATTATTATTTTTATTTTGTCTTTTGAGGGTATCTCTTGACAAAAGATTTTATTTCAAAGTAATTGACAGTAATGTCCATTGAATTTTGTTTATTGATGCATTTTGTTTACTTAATTTTAGTTTTTGATTGAGATATTTGTTAAAATTTCATTAGTAGCATATTGCCGTTAAAATTGATAGAAAATATTAAATATTTATATTACAACTCTCAACTCAACCTATATCGGTAGGAATGCATATCTATTTGATGTAGATCGGACTACGGATGTTAACAAAGAACGCGTCTCAACGAGAATAAACTCGGTTTTCAAAGCAAAAACTTCAATTTTTTATTCATCAAAATCTTTCCAATACAATGAGTGACCAACTCTTTTATAGAGTTAGGGTTTGTTCTCGATCACAAAAAAATAGGAAACAAATTTCCCTAATTACTCTAACTAAAATGAAAACAAATAACTAATAATAAAAATACAATAAATCTTGATAATATCTCCTTATACATATTCGCATCAGTATTCCATGCCGATTGAACATAGGAGCTCACAATGAGAAGTGTGAGATTAACACTAGATCAAGTAAGGAACAACAAGTACAATTAAGCTTATTAATTGCTTTACAATTATATCTTAATTTATTATCTTAAACTCGTTCAGTAATTAGTAGATTAATGACCATTTTCATCATTTTTTTATGCATGAAAGATGAGCCTATGCTTCTTTTTTTTTTATATATATATATAAAAAGTTTAGAGGCATCGGTGCTAAGAATCAAAATTTCAAAGATGAAATTGTACTAATATACAACGTTGAGGGAGCATTATTGTCAATTACTCCTTTTAATTTTTTTGTAGATTTCCTTATTTTGTATTATGTGTGGACCTAAAGACTCTGGTGATGTCCTACTACAAGGCTACAATAACCCAATTCTTCTTCTCTCTACAAGTCTTTTGTATCTATTTCTTGACTTTTGCTTAAGATCTCCAATTATTCTCTATTATGATCAAATAATTTCTTATTATTATTTTTTATTCCGAGGCTAATTATTGCTCCATTCACTTGTATTATTAATCTTTTATTTTATATATGTTGATCATCATCATTTCATCATAATCTAGTGGTTTGGTAATTATGGTGTCTGGTGAAGGCAAACTTCCGCAACTTATGCAGTTTTATTCCCATTCTGTCCTTGGTTAGAAGAAATATGTGTTGCTTGCTTGCTTGTAGTATCGGGTAGCCTCATAGGCTTTACACGTTTACCGTTACTCATGAACCACCTGGCTAAATCTCCGTGGCCTATAATAGCTTCCTTTTTGTTTCTTGTTTCTTGCTTCCTTTTTTTTTTCATTTATCTAAATTGAATCGACAACGATTTTTTTATTTAAACTAACATCAAAAGCTATCTTACTTACCACAAAGAAACCAAAATAAGAAGCACGTACGTTTTTTTTTGTGGATAATTAGACTTTTTTTTTTCTTTCGAAAATCAGATTTAAAGTAATTATATTTATTTTTTTTGTGAAAATTCAAGATGGAATTAAACTAAAATTTTATGTGAATATAAACTAATAAATATGAAAGGTAAAGTAAAGTAAAATAGTAAAAAAATAATAGAAAAGGAGGTGGCGGTGGTTCAAATTACCCCTACTTCCAACATGGTTTCAAATTACACCCATGCTATAATTTTTTTTTTAAATTAATTAGAATTTTTTAATTATAAAGATATTATATAATTCGATACTTTTATAAAAATATTTATATAAAAAATTATGTTCTTATGGGGCATAGGACGATCACACAATTTTTGCTTGAAAAAGATCGGCTATGTTAAAAGGTTACAATGGATTGTAGATATCATATGATAAATCCGTAAGGCACTATATTGGAGAGTTGTAAGAAAAATATATGTGCTCGAACCTAATCTTAATCATCATCGTTCTTCTAAGATCAATCAAATCACATTCTTACAATTGAATACTAAAAATAAGATTAACACGAAAAAGCTAAAGAGAGAAAATTTCCGTCGATCAAACTTCTAATTTCATTTGACTATTTGTAGAATATCGTTATTTCCTAGCTTCGCAGGAATTCACTTTCATCATAATTACTTAAATCAAATTAACTTAATTTTGTTACTTTTATTGATGAACTATGAAAATAAATTTTGTTAAAATAAATTGTGTCAACTAAATACTATTACGCCTTTATTGTTTAGAAAATTTGAAAAAAAAAATGGAGTTCCGGTTTTCCAAGGTCTTAGAAAGCCCTGAATTTACAATTCTAGCCCCACTTAGAAGAGCTGAAACTCACGACGGGAGGGTGGGTCTCGCGGCGAGTCGCGACGCCACTGCAGAGTTCGCGATTCATCGCGACGAGTGGTGATAATCACGACTCATCCGCGCGAATGGCTCTCGCTCAATGGTGGCTTGACACGTCCTCATTTGCGGGAATCGCGACTCATCGCGACGATCGTTTTGGCGATTCCGGAGATTCTAGTCGCGACCCATCACGAAATCGTGGGTTGCACCTCTACCACTTAGAGGATTTCATTTTAAATACTATCTTATTTAGCCAAGTTTATGAAGAAAAACTAATACTATAGAATATAGATAGTACGATTTGGCACCACAGCTCGCCGGCTAAGCACTATCAATCACGTGTAAAATCACGAGCATCTCTTTCAAAAGAACTAAATAAGCATATAATAGAACGTAGATAACAATATAATATACAATATATTGCATGCGAAGCAAAGTTTAGCTCAACGTTGCAATGCGGAATACCATGGTAAAGGTGAAGGTCAAAATGGCCGACTTATAACATTAATTATCAATTTATTGTCAAAGAAATTTACTTGTTTTAATATCAAGGGTAGGAGTTGGCAATTAATTCGTGGTTGTGTCGGGTCTTAATTTTTTTGTTGATTTTATGTAGATTTAAATTAGTCCTGTTTATTAATCGTGTTAGAATACGAGACTTAGACCAATCTCATTTAAAAAATGTGTTTATCGTGTCTATACCCGTTTAGTAATTCTAGTTTATGTATTTAAATTAATTAATTTTAAACTCATTTAACTTCATTTATTTGATTATATCATTTATTATTTTAAAATTAATTAATAATTTCATATGCTCATCAATTAAACAATGTAAATCATCAAATAAAAACATAAATGTTATATATAATAAGTATTATAATGCATAATGACATATATGAAAATGCATAAAATAATTTTTTGATCCTTAATCGTGTGTAACGGAATCCCATCATGTCGTCGTGTTTGTGTCGTGTTCACTTGTTATTTAATCATGTTTGATATAGTTGGATCCAAATTCATTTACGAACGACCCAAACTCATTTACAATCGCATTACAGTTGTATCGTTTTCCGGGACCGCATTCTAATTAACTACCCTAATCAAAGGTTCAAACAAAAATAAACTTAGTGTACTGAAATGGTAAGAATTCAAATATATATGTAGTGTCTAGGATTGTGATGACTAAAGTAATGAGTCATTCACCAAATAGCAGCGACAGCTAACTACATCGATCTAAGGACTAAAGTTAAACCATATTGTTCCAAATGATATGACATTTCATTGATTTTAAATTTCATACTTCACACACTCTTAAACAGACATACACGAGTCTATTTATTGCAAAAAAATAAAATAAAAATTACAGTCTCGAGCGAGCCTAAGGAAGTTACATTTTGATCCCAACATTCAATAAATGGGAGTTTACTCTTTAGTGGGGGCTGTCGGCTCCAATGGAACGTTATAACATTAAAACGATACATGCAATTTGTGTGAGAATATAATGGAGGATGACTTACCTATTTTGTCGGTGTATGTATACAACTTAATCGGAATTATTGTATGATTTGACGTTGTTTGAGACGAAGCTCAATTTCAAGTACGGTAGCGACTAATGCTTTACCGAGGGAATCGTCCTCAAGTTTAATTTATAAGTATATCGAGGAGGTAAGAGTAAATATATCAATGAAAGTTTTATAACATTCTGAAAATTCGCTGCTCCGATTTTACGGCTTTATTGCCAAATTGGTGGGGGTGATCGATAGAGTTTTCATAAAGTAAAAATAGGTAATAAATTTTTTAATTAAAATATATAATATTATCTTGCGGGAGTGTCGCTTTATTGAATAATAGTGATGTGTTTGATGATGTAAGTGGATGGAAAATTCTAAATGCGGTTACCGATAAAACACCACAGTCTCTATTTTATGGATATGTTGATGGATAATGGGCTTACCGATGATTTTTTCAAAAAATAGTTTATCGACATGTAAAGTTACCGATCATATTTTACGGGTAAGCCGCTACCCGATAATATATTTGTGTGTGCGGAAAATATAAGTTTAAATTATACTTTGGCATGTATATATATTACAGTTGCAGTTGTAATTTATACTAAAATAAAGGTTACAAATACAGTTTGATATAAATTATATCCACTTTTTATTTTATTTCTCCTTTTTTTCTCTCTCTCTTATTTTTTTTTTTAATAAACAATAAATAAACCGTTGCCGCAAAAGAATTACGAACAAGTCAAAATTTAAGAGATACCGAAGACAAGTCGGAATATTTAAAACCACATGATAATGTATCAGAGCGTGATAAGTAAGTAGTCTTTGGCCGATGGGCACTCACGGAAACGACTTAAAACTTACGGTAATACGAAATATGTTTATTTTTGGTAAAATTTTTGTCATTGAAAAATTAGATTAAAAATATGTACTTCTAAGATACTTCGAAATATTTATTCCTGTGTTTTCGATAAATACAAAAATAACCATTATTGAAAAATGGACAGGCCTAGACTATTCGAAAAAAAAAATCTAAGCAAACATAGAAAACATAGAGGAAATCAGAACTACTTATTGTTATTTTTGTAAAAAAATAAATAATAACAATAATAAAGGAGCCATTTCTGTATAAAAATAAGCCGCATGCGTGCCTGTTTTACACTAATAAAAAATGACCAACATATGATTTGTTTTCATCTATTTAAATATCCAAATATTGTGATAGAATATTCACGTGACAAATTCATAATTTCGATGACAAACAGAAAGGCATGGCGAGTTATAATAGAGAATTATTTGCGTGTAGCTTGATGAAATATAATATTTTCCTTATAAAGATAAGAGATTGTTTTATATTTTAAGATAGTGAAAGAATAAAATATAAGAAAACACCCCAAAAAGTCAAGGAAAAGACACGTATATAGTTATATTAAATAGTCAACGCTGAATATAAGATGATACAATCTATTTCTCACGGCATGGAATTTGGAGTTTTTAAGTAAAATTAAGAGGGATTTTGGTTTTAATGAGATAAAAGAAATAAATGTTCTAGAAGAGGCAGTTGAACAAGCCATCTTCAAATTCTACGCTTCTGTTTATTTGTGAGGAATCAGTGATAACGTAATGTAGTTATATCACTGATATTTTTTCAATAAATTAATCAAATAAAAATAAACTTTAGTCAATTTTATAATATGTGTCTAAACCCCCGAATCACTCCAAAATTTATGTAAGAAAATAGCGGTGCTATTATTTATGCCATACCCTTCTGATTTTATCTGATTTGTGTGTTAGTATGAAGATATTATGTGTGGATATTGGAAGTTTTGAATTAATATTTTTCTATTTTAAATTTGATACACATACATATATCCTAGTTTGTAAGTAACGTTTGATTCTGTATTGGATGGAAGAAAATTATGGTTGCATATCTATTTTGTTGAAAATTTGATCACATTTAGATTGGTATTTTATTGATTTCTCAATTTTCAAATCTTACTCTTCAAAGCTAATCTTCAAACCTAGTGAAACCTTGTGAAACATCAATTTCAATTACGAAACGTACCTCTAATACTTAGTGTTTAAGCAATACCTATAAGATGAATTTTTGAAAGAGAAATATGATGGTGTATTAAACCTTAACACTAAAATAGTTTTCAAAGTCACATCATCTTTAGAAGAATGAGAGAGTTAATCAAAACAGTCAAAAATAGAGTTCTTAACCGGAAAAACATTAGACTACTCTTTACTCTAAGTGGGCTTTTTGGGCCAAAGTTTAATGAGTCACCTTTGGTTTAACAAAGCGTATTGTCCATTCCATCCCATTAATGGCATGAAATAAAACATAGTTAGAGAATGATGTTAAGTGCTACATTATGCTAATTCACATAATAAATCGAACAAATTGAGAGCTGAAGAGAGATTTACTGAAACTGAATCATTCAATGTTTACAGATATAGCTCTTAAAAGTCACATATTTACTCACGTCACAAGAGGAACTACGAGTAGGTATATATATATCATATATAAATATATATAGGTATAGTACTTTCAATATCATCTTAAGATATAATTTTTTTATGAGTATGTGACATGATAAATCAGGTATGCACTATGCTAGCCATAATAGCATTATACGTGTAGTAAAACTAAAAATATTATATCTGGGGTAATATTAGGTGTAAGCATATAATGGTGTGCTTTCTCGTTAATGTCGAGTTTAGTTTTATACATAGATAAATTAATTGGGGCAAGGGATATAGCTATGTATATATCTGTGTGTACTTGTTCAAGCTACATGTGAATATCTTGGGAGTATCAAGTCTATGGCATTTCAGCAGAGCCGGCCCAATATTTTCGAGGGCCTTGGGCGAAAAGTTAAAACGATACTTTTTTTAATTTCTTAATAATAATATACTTGACATAACGTACTATGCTTAAATACAAATTGTTGATGTACAAATTCGTCATTATTTAATGTGACATATAGTGCTAAGGTTGTGAATTAATTAAATTTACAAACCATGATAAAAGGCTTTAAAGAAATAAACTGGTATTCGTAAAAGCCCATTTGAAGAAGCCCAAAGAGATTCTCAGTCAGACCAAGAACCAATGGACATAGGCTACTCGGCCCAATGAGTTCTAAAGCCCAAATCCACTCGGTAGCAGCCCAGAAAAACGAGGGTAGAGTCGTCATATTCTCTACCCGGCATCCCATTTCAAATTCATACGGAAGACCAGGAGCACGGAGTCAAGTCTTCAACGGGCATAATTCAAACGCGACGACCAGAACGAAGTCGTGGGACACGTGTAGCCAGATCGTCCATTCCACCCGGTCAGCACGGAGCGAAGACCCCTCAATTCCTGGAAGTTCAACGGGAAGAATTGAAGTCTATAAATGCCAAGCTCAAGCTCAGATCAACACACACACGCACACTTACAACCTCGAGAGAATACACTGAAGAATTTCTACCCGGCATTCTTGTCATTTTGAGGTCTTGTTGTGTTCTTTCTTTCTTCCTCTATTTCTTCTTGCTCTCAGACGTGATTTGGCTGCCTGTAGCTATCCGTCTATGTCCATTGTCGCAATAAACTAACAGAGGAAGTAGTCAACTACCGCCTTGGGACGAACCTCTATAAAAAACCCCTCGTCTCATTTATATCGCTTATATACTTATATATATATCGTGAGTGAATCGTGAGCTTGCAACGTGAGAGATCGAATTCCACCAAATTGTTTCATTCAAAAATATCATACACTCACAAGTCACACTTGACTGATTGAGGTGGGAAACCACGTCAACACAAATATTTATTGTTGCTCCACGAAATATATTTTTTTTTCTTGATTTTTCTAGTAAGTATGTTATTGTTCTTGATTTTTCAAGTTGCATCACTTACAACACAAACAAGGAGGTTTCTTTCATCTGATCTTATAAGCATTCTTCTAAATTATATAATATTCGGGGCCTTTAAATATTGGGGGCCTTGGGCGGTCGCCCAACTCGCCCACCTATCGGGCCGGCTCTGCATTTCAGCTCTCTATGAAAATCGCCATTTTCTTTAGCATTGTGTTTGTTAGAAATTAATATATATGTATATATATAAATGATTGGAGTTAGTGTATTGTAGTATTAAAATTTTTAAGTAAGGAGTGGAGAGCCCTCTTAGAAAGAGTAATTATTTGATTACAATCTTATATGTAATCAAGAAGCTGATATTTAGAAATTTAAATATCAGTTCACTTGTTCTCGAAGGACGTACCGTGACTTATAGTAGAGAATCGCAAGGCGTAAAGTACGTAAAAGTACTCACTGCAACACAACACTAATATAATTTGTGTATTAAGTAATGTGTACATTATGATCATATGAAGTGATTGTGTGTTGTGTGAACCAAGTGATTGAGTAATTATGTTATTTTAACTTTGGTGTTGATCTCTTAAATGTGTACGTCGATTATGCGACGTGTTTGCATGGCTTAGTTGTGGAAATTTACCTTCTAAAGGTAAACTTTTTGTATGCTATTTGAGCATATTGAAGAAACATGAGCATTTATGTATACATGATATCTATAATGATATATATATTACATTTTTATATAATCGCGCCGTACCGAGACAGAAAGTCTCAACGTGTTGTTGTGACCGGGACGGTTAGTCTCAGAAGGTTACATTGTACACGAGCCGCCGACTGTATCGAGACGGGTAGTCTCCGAATTGTACATCGAGAGATGTTTCGCCACGGGCTGACTTGGTTAAGGTCGCGCCCCCGGTCCCCCGTAGGCTTTGTAGGCGTAAAAGCGCGCTGGTACGGTGTTGGGCCCAATATTATATTTATATGACATTTTTCAAAAGTTATAAAATGATATTGCATGCATGATATGTACTGTTATGGCATGCTTAGTATATTATATTAGTTCGTGAGTAATAAAAGCTTTTACGTATTGAGCGTTAGCTCACTCATATAGTTGTGTTGCAGAATAAGGTGAAAATCGATAATTTGCGGATATAGCGGAATCAGCGATGCGGCATATACGGATGCATACGGTGGATGAAAAGATCTTGCGGTTCTGTTTCTGCAAATTTATTTCTACCATTGTAAACCAAAGAACTCCAAATTATTATTCTCGAATGGAGTCTAGTCCCGAATAAATTATATTTTTAAATTTGGGACATTATCGAATTTTATTAAAAAAATAACGGACCTAAAAAGCGGGTCGTTACATTCCTCGATTTTAAGAATGCGACATAAAATCTAACCAAATGTCCTTTGAAAACTTATTAGTAAAATAATTTAAGAAAATGAAAAATACAAAAAAATAAATACAAACTCAAATAAATCATACCTGAACAAATGGTTTACTTAATTATTATATATTAATTAAGCTATTGAGACCTATGTATTTTTCTGCAAAATTATTATCTTTAAATTTAACGAGTTATTATTCTTGTCGTTTAATTTCTTGTAGATACTTGGTGTGTATGAGTGGGATTGATGCAATCTGATGTAGAGCGAGATTACGGGAGAATAAGAACACGTCTCAACGAGTAAAAAACTCGGCTTCTCTCAAAGCAAATCTTGGAATTTTTTTATCAATAAATGGCTAATAAAAAAAGAATCCCAAACCAGCCCTCAAATAGCTAGGGTTTAACGAGAAAGAATTCAACAAGAAAATAGGAAACCTAGCAAAACCTAATCCACAAATCTCTCTAACTAAAAAAAGGGAAATAAATAATAAATAATTAAACTTAATAAAACATAAAATAAATGTTGGAAATATGCGCATCACAATCCTATACCACCAAAATTTTGGCTCTTGCCCTCTGAGATTCCTCCTTATTTTCCATGTAAGTTATTATAATTCTAGTTGTATATAATCTTCTATTCATCAATATACATAAAAGTATACAGTCTTAAATATTTGAACATAATTAAATGATGATGTTTATCAGCGACGATGCTCTCCTATTGTCGTATGACGTACCTCCCAATGTCATATCTCTACGGGAGGAAGTTCATTGGCCCCAGCACACCTTTGATCAAACAATTGAGAGAGGAAATACACAACAAGCCCTACAACCAGATCAAGTGGAGCAAATTGCGCCACCTGTGCGCCGACACGTTCGCCTACAATGTATTAGTAAATTGGGGGCCCATGTAGAAGGAAAAAAAAATATTGTGTCCATATATTGTCCACATTTAAAAAAAAAATTGTCATATTTAAATGAGTAATGTATTCTTCAAATATATTTTTACTTTTTGTATTGATATTTATTTTTACAATAGGGGTCCCAAAATCAGTCTTCGCCTAGGGCCCCGACAAACTCAGGGATAGCCCTGCCGGTAGGCACCAACTGTTGTTGTGGGACAATGCCTACTACATCGCAGAGCCTCTAGCGAAAATGATGCAGCGGGAATTAGTCGGCGACGCGTTTGTCGTCGAAAAGTAACCAAAACCGGAAATATAAACGTCCACCACGTCTATCTTTCGGGTGAGTCTCGATCGTGAGTCCACCACCTGCAATCTCGACCGAAATAGATCTTCGATTCAAGCACCGACTTGATCGAGAAGAAGCATTTTTTTGAGTAAACTCTCAAAGTTTTCTCTCTTTTTTTCATTCAAAATCAATCTCCCTTTCACCAAACGAACATGTCATATTTATACTAAAGATAACAAATTAAATAAAATAAAACTATCCTAATATATTCACTAATTCAAATCATAAACTAACTACCCTATCTAAAACCTATTCAGTATACAAGTGATCACGTATTGACTTTGCAACCACTATCCTAAAAGAAAGGAAAACATTTAAACTAAATCAAAGAATTATTCAAATTAAAATTAAACTTGTGCCATAATTGATTTCGTGCTACGTCATTCTCCCGAGCTTGAGAAAATTCGTCCTCGAATTTAGACCGTCGCCGTGCTCGTGCCTACGCCAAAGCCGTCGTCGTAAAACGGCTTCTTGAGAGCTGCACTCGTGTTGCCACCATCTTACATTCCCAAGCATGCACTTTTGTTTGCCATGATCATGCATGTGCTTATTAATTTTGAGCTGCCGCTTCCACATCTTTTTTGAAAGAATTAACATCTTTGGATAGACATACCTGCTACCTCCACAGCTAAGCTCCAAGGTCTCGATCGACTCAATTTCGGCAGCCTCGCTTGCGGTCATTATGGCGTTCACGCCAACAAAGTTGCTCGGTCCGGAAGCCTTGGTAACCTTGCTCGACACAAAAATAATATCGACATACCCGACTCCATCATATTATGCTTTGTCATATACGGGCTCATCGTTAAGGGCCTCGGTGTTCACGGGGTTGTCGTACAAGGACTCGTCAAACACGGACTCTCCAAATATGGGCTTATCAAAGACGGTTGCAGTATACTCCTCGTCATACATGGGCGTGTTGCTTGCGAACTCACCACAGATGGCTATGGTGTACTCCTCTTCGTACATGGGTGCATTGTATGCGGGCTCCTCGTACACGGGCTCTTCGTACACGGGCGCATCATATACGGGCTCGTCGTACACGGCTCCGGCAAACTCGGGCTCGCTGTACACATGGTCGTCGCAGACCACCTCGTCACGATCCGCTCTGTCGTACATGGCGTTGTAACACTCTGACTCTTCATGGACGGGGTCGTCACATACCATCTCGTCGGACTCTTCGAACATGGCGTCATCGCGCTTCCTTTGCTGAATCGCAACGGTCACGATCTGTTGGGCTAGCCGTTCCACAAGCGCTTCCAATCGTTCACTCAAAACATAGTCGGTCTTCCCCGAGCGTTGTCGGCATCGGGACTCCCGTAGAAGCGACATGCTTCGAGATCGAACACGGCTCTGATACCAAACTGATGCAGCGGGAATATATCGGCGACACGTTCGTCGTCGAACAAGTAACCAAACCAAAAATATAAACGTCCATCACGTTTATCTTTCGGCGAGTCTCGATCGTGAGTCCACCACCCGCAATCTCGACCATAATAGATTTCGTGCTACGTCAGAAAATGTGGCCGTTTAGCGGGATGAAAGAGAGAGAGCGATAGAACTCGTGCACTACGAAGATGAGCACAGCCGATACATCACCAACGGTTGCATCGAGAAGCCTTTCAATATTCTTGCTTGCTGGGCTGAAGATCCAGAAGGTGAGGCATCCAAGAAGCACATCGCTAGAGTAGCTGACTTCTTTTGGGTCTGCGAAGACGGTATCAATATTCAAGTAAGAGACTAGGTAGTATCAAATTCAATGACTTAAATTGTTCTTATTATCTCTGGTTATTCATTGATGCAATTTACCCGTTTCGGATTTGTAGAGTTTTGGTTGCCAAACATGGGACTGCAGTTTCTTTCTCCGTCCAGGCAATCCTTGCTGCCACTATGAGTGACAAAAACTGGACCTGTCTTGAAGAAAGCGCACACATTCCTCAAGAATTCACAGATTAGAGAGAATCTTCCAAATCACTTGAGCCATTATCGCCACATATCCAAGGGAGGGTGGACTTTATCTGATCAAGACCACGGATGGCAAGTATCTGATTGCACCGCTGAAGCCCTTCAGGTCATTTTTACATTCCCTAGATGTAAGCGATCCCGAATATGAAATACTTATAAAGTGATTTAACAATATTTATAAAGTTATCTCGGTTACTTTCTCTCTGATGTCAATTTATTTTTTTGAGATGGAACCACGTGATACATGACACGATATCAAAACTTATAATATGATCAACGAGTAGTGAATAGTGATCCAAAGTAATGATATTTGACCCAAGATGACTTCGCTAAAAGATCCGCCATTTTTTAAAAGTATTACAATTTTTGCCGGGATTAACCCATAAAGCGGTCAAATCAAAATCCAAGCTAATGAATTTGATTATGGTGTTCATATATTGAAATGAATGTTCTTACAGGGCTGTCTAATGCTATCGACGATGCCGCCGGAGCTTGTGAGAGAGCCCGAGCACCTATATATACGACTCGATTAACATTATACTTTCATTACAGGTGAGAAATCAAAATATTTACGTGTCATGTTGTAATTATATATATATATATATAATGATACATTCAGTATATATATCTTATAAACATATATCTCTACTCTTGAAAAAAGAGCCCCAACGGCGGCGTTTCAGCTTGGGAGCCAGCTAGAGGCGCCAAATGGTTGGAGGTGAGCGACGAAACCATCTTATTCCATCAAGAACTAAGAATTACATACATTTTCTATTTGAGAATACTAATTACGTTTTCAAATTCTCAATCCTGTAGGGTTTATGAAGGACCTTGTAATCGAATATGGGTAAGTACAAGGACCCCTCATTTCATATCTCCTATGACGTTATATAAATAATATTATGTATAGTTAGGATTTTTTAGTAAGGGGAGCAAAATATTTTTTCTTATAATTTTTTTTTCAATGACATAAATATATATTTGAAGGTTTTTCGTATTATATGTACATTGGTTGTTATATAACATTTAAATTTACTTTTTCTATCATACATACATTATATTGTTTGTCAGTACTTCTATAAAAAAAATTATGAAAACTTCAATTTGTATGCCCCAAAACACAAGTTTAAACGAAATTATTCTTGGTTTTAATAAAATTTAAAATTATGCTCCAACAACAGTTTTAGTCTTTAAGTCAAATATTTTTGCTCTTCAAGTTAGAAGTTTTCGATTTTAAAAACTTTTAGTCTTTAGTTTAAAAATACATAGCAAAATCCAAGTCCTTCCTTATAATCCAATACATCCTCTCGGTGCTAACCACCCACATCGTGGGCCCCGAGGCATGAGTATTTGTCGGGCTCGGGCGGCTCGGGCCCAGGCCCGTATGCCCAGGTTTAGCCAGAATAACTCCTTATACTTTTACCGTGTATAAAAGACATCATATTCAAATCCAATATGCATTTTATTGTTACAAACTTGAATTCATCAAATGCATACATAAAAAAGTACTTGAATCCACCAATCCAAGACAACAATTTATTTTTCTGAATTTTTTTTAGCATCACAAAATTTATTGACACCGTCAAAGTATCTGCAAAATAGAAGTAGAGAGAATTAGGGATAGCTTTTTTCGATTGGAAATTATTAATATCGATTAATTACGAGAGGAAATAACAAAAGATAATATTTATTGAAGAGCATGACAGGAAACCAAAATTTGGAGATTAAGCCCGAAAAAAATTGTATTAGTGTCACATTTTCCCAGTTTGATATAAAAAAGTACAAAATAAAACAAATTGGCCCAGCTAGAAATAGTATTCTACCAATTCGATACCAAAAAAAAAAGTCTATTAATTTGGCCAAAAAAATTAATTTTGGCCCCTAAAAAGTCTAAAAGTTAGTCTAGGAAACAAAAGTTTGTGGAACAGTCTAAAGCTTGTACTTGTAAGTAGTAGCATCTAATCAAAAACCATTTATTATCTATGAAAAACTAGATGATTATAAGATAATTTTTTTACTTTGCTAGGCAACAAAGTTTACCTTTCGAGGGCACAAGCGTTGCTAATAATAAGATTAAAGGAAACCCCTTTCTTTGCACAATTTAACAGCTGTATCAAACATTTCATCAATTCCATACTTGTATTTGAATCCACAATCCAATAGCTTCTTTGATGAGAAAGAACAATTCCTGTGACCTTGAATTCCCTCAAGAAACCTACAAGATAATATAATACTCTGATTCAAATTACTCGTATCAACATATATTTATATATATATATATGGTAATGGGGCATTACATCTTTGCATTTTGTTACAACCTTTTTAATTAGGACTATTATTGGATCCAAAAGTTTGAGATTTACATTTTATTAAAAAATCAGATGTCTGTATATCTGGACTTCTAAATTTAGAACATTACTAATATGTAATTCTAGAAATTAATATATATATTAATATTGAGAGAGGACTCACTCTTTTGAGGGAATCTGAAAATCTGGGTACTTGATAGATAGGAATTCCGACATTTCAACGAGTGAAATTTCGTCAGAGGAACAAATGTATCTCCCATTTGCATTAGGGTTTTCCATAAGGAAGATATGTGCACTTGCCACATCATCTATGTGTACCATAGATGTCCTCAGAAAGTAAGGATAAACTTCGTTTCGACCTGCGACAAAATATCAACATTATTTCATTTCTACCCATAGATATACGTCTTGCACATAGGGGTGAAAATTTTGTACTCGGTTCCCGGTTTTGTCCCGGTTCTGGTCCCGGAACCGAACCGTTTTTGGCAAAAAATGAGTTTTTCCTTTTTAGTATAACCTAAAAAGGGACATCCGGGTTCCGGTTTGAAAAACCAAAACCAAAACCAATTCAAAATATGAAATTCCCGGTTTTCTTGTCCCGGTTCCGGTTTTATGTCGTTTTTTTATAAGTTTGTCGTTTTTTAGCATGTCATTTCTTTTATGTCGTTTACTATTATGTTCTTAATCTATTATTTTATTTTTTCAGGCCATTATTTTAACATGTCATTTATTTTTCAGCCATTACACGGTATTTTATTTAACACGTCATATCTTATATGTTGTTTTGTTATAAAAAATAATTTGTTTGTACTAGGTATTTACTATTTAGCATTTTAGACTCGGTTTTTTGCACTGAGATTTGAATTTGGTATTGTTAAGTTCACGACGTGAACTCGGATCTTGCATTTGTTTATTTTGTATTTTGCTTTTGTACCCGGATTTGGTATTTTACGTTTTGGATTTACTCGGATTTCGTATTTTACATTTTGTATCTACTCGGATTTGGTAATTTTCATGTTTCTATCTTGGATTTTGTCCCGGTTTTTGTCCCGAATTTTTGTCCTAAAAAAATCGGGATTTTAATTGGTGTCCTGGTCCCGGTCCTGGTTCTGATTTAAATAAAAAACAAGGATTTTTTCAGAACCAAAACCAAAACCGGGACAGAAAACCGTGTCCCGGTTTTTCCAGGACAGGGACAAAAAATTCAAATTCCCAGTTTCCGGTTCTGGTTTCAGCCCTACTTGCACATGTTAAACAAATTTTTTATTTAATATAATGATTTCCTACTCAAAAGTACAATAAAATAAATTAAGCCGGAAAATCACCAATAAAAAATGTTGATGGGAGATTTTGGGTAGCTAATCTAGAAAGCATAAACAACTTTGGAGTTAAATTTTTCTACCGGTTTTCTTCTACCAGTTCTGAGTACCAGGAACAACACCTATCAACGAACCTAAAAGCCGTATATATTTGATTTTATGAAATTAGAAGCTATGTCGGTTCTGGGTTTTTAGCCGTGCTAGTTATCAAATCCATTTTCTTTTTTTGGTACCGATTACCGTATTTTGTTGTTGATACGTATTTTTTCTTGGGTCTCTTACAAGTCACCGGTTTAATATCGGTGAATTTCAAGTGTGCACCGCCAGCCCCAACAACGGTAAATATCAAGTTTTTACCCGCCAGCCCCAGAATGGGTTAGCGTTTAATGAAGAAAAAATACGTTACCTAGCGTATTTAAAATTAGTAGAAAAGCCGTAGTAATTAGTTAGAACCAAAAGATGTCAACATATCCTTGGTCTAGGTTTCATGTCTAAATCAAATACCCTAATTCTCTTACCAAATAGCATCGCCAATCCAAGAGAAATAGACTCGGGAAGAGTCGGACAGAGAAACGGACCAAGCACCATTGATGGGATTAAGCTCACAACATCCATGCCGAACTCATCGGCGAACTTGAAAACTGCTTGCTCCGTCTTTGTCTTTGCAGCTATGTACGATAGCCCGTGGGAGCCAAAAGTCCTGATAATGTCAATGTCGCTCCACGAGCTCTCATCAACAACCTTGCCTTCACCGTTTTCACTTTCAAGGATGGAAATAGTAGCAGTGCTCGAAGTGTAGACCACTCTCTTTACCGTCTTTGAGTCACGACATGCCTTTAGAATTCCGATCGCTGCATCCACGGATCTCTTAGTTGCTATTTCCTCGGGCTCTGGGCCGCTGATTTGGATGGGGTGAGCTACGTGGAACACTCCAGTGGAGCCTTTGATCGCCTCAGCAAAGCTGTCCGGTTTTTCGAGATCTGCATGGAATATCTGGAGCTTCTCCGAAGCTCCCGGCAAGCTCGTTAGGAAGCTTAGGTCTCTTTTAGTCTTGCCCTCTACAAATTCATATTATTATCAGTATAGGAAAAATATTATAGGAAGTTCTCACACAAGTGACTCTGTAAAATATCATCATAAGAGCACCAAGTTTAAATTATAAACTTGAGTTTAGTTCTATTGGTGTATCATTTTAAGAAGCTACACAACTATGAGGAAACTATAGGCTGTCTCAGACAGTTTTATTAACATGATCTATACTCTATAATTAAAATTTTGTAAAAAAATGTTGAATTAAAAGATCATCACACACACCAGGGCCGGCCCTGACTATAGACGAGCAAGTTCGGCGCCTCGGGCCCCTAAATGTTAAGACCCTAATTTTCATAGATATACCTATTGTATACTTGATTAAATACTAAAAAAAACAATTTTTATATATTTTAAGGGTCCCAAAATGTACTTCGACTAAACACGACAAACTCATGGCCAACCCCGACACAGACACACGCACCCACACAGTGGCGTAGCCACGTTAAGACACTTGCAGCCTGGGCTGCACCTCAAATTTTCGAGTTATCTGAGGTTGAGTTCATGAAAATTACTTTAGTTTAGGCTTTAGATAAGTGTTTCAATTTCTACAATTTATTTTTTTTATCATTTTTTTTTAAATTTGTAAGATAGGAGGATTATGGTAAAAGTATGTAAGTCAATAAATATTACCCGATTTATATTAAAATTAATTATGAAAATAAATTAATATTTATTTTCTTTTTAAGTAAGTTTATACACTACCCATCAATTGAAATTAACTATTTAAATATATATAATTATTATATTTAATTGTATAAATATCATTTAATTGTCTATTTATACTATATTATTATTAATCCCTTTTACAAACTGATATTTGAAGAACCAAAATATTGCATACAAAATAATATTGTATGTTTACTTTCAAAGATAAAAAAACTCGACGTTGTATTTTGTACTAGATAACATTATATATGTGATTGTAGATATATATTATAATGTGATTGTTGTTATATGCTTGAATTTTTTTTATATAAAAAATATACGCTCGCTTACTGCGCGCGCGCATATATATATTGATTTTTTAATTTTTAATCTGGTTAAACTTTTAAAAATTGGACCCGAGTTCTGAATTTGAAAAAAGAAATAATAAAAAATGAATTGGCTTTCACCCCTTATTGTACATAGTGGATCGAGTCAAACAACAGATCAAACAAAAAGAGTTTTATTGATATATTTAGAAATTATATATATATATATATATATATATATATACACGATAACATTATTATTGTAGGAATTACCTGAGGGAGGCCTAACAGTAGTTCTAACAGTGTAACCTTGTTGAAGCAACCTCATGATCAGCCATGAAGCAATGAACCCAGTTCCACCAGTCACACACACCGTTCCCTTGATATCACTAGTCTGACTCTGATGATCCGCCATAATTTCTCTCAAAGAACTTTTTCACCAGCTAATGGAAAGAGCTTTGAACTTGTATGTGAACACATAACCCATGTACATTATATATAGATATAGATATAGATACGTCTGTAAATACTGCCCACACGTATGGTTCTTTGGGCAAAGCAAGACATAATTTGGTCAATGGGCAAAATAGCAAATCATTGTGAAGGACGTCTATTACACGTTTACTCGTTTAGTATTATTTTACTACAGTTAAACCTCTATAAATTAATAAGGTTGTGACCAAAGAAATTTACTATATTATCGAGGTAAAAATTGAACTACGTTAATATAGTCGGGACTGAAGAAAATTATTAATTAATCGAAGTATTAATTTATCGAGTATTAATTTATAGAGGTTCTATCGTACCATCGTTTTTCTCTTCTTCTTTTTATCATATTTAAAAATTAGTTTATTTCTTTCGCAATCTCTAGTATTTATTTATATTAGGTTAGATTAGTTACGACTTAAGTAGTCAATTTTCTTTAATTTTTTTTATAAATATAGCGGTACAATTGAGAGAAGTGAAATGGAACCCATGAACCAATCACACACCTTATCATCGCTAGTCTCTCGTAAATATGGCAAGGAATCTTGGTTCCCAAAAGTACAGAATAAAAAAATTTAGACCTGAAATTTTTTGGATTCCGGAGTTTGCAAGAACCAATAAAGATCTGGTTCTTTTTTTTAATAAGAATTATTAAAAATATGATGTCAATAATATTGTACGGAAAATTTTGGCAAAAATTCTAGTTCCACATTCAGAATAGTCTGGATGAAAAAAAATCCGGAACTAAGATTTTACCTAGAAACTACACAGAACTTCGGGTTTCTAGAATTCTATAATTTGTAGTTTTGTCCAACAACATAGTCTCTATCTTATGTATTTTTTACACCTAATATAACGAACTTTAACTTATAAAAGAAATTATAACCCATGTATATATATATATATATTGGTATGTGTATTTTTCGAACCATATAAAAATTGGGTCACATTAACAAAACTCAAAGCCTATTGGCAAAGTCAAAGACCGAGAGCCAAGACCCAACTCGTTTGGCGAGGCCTAGAATCCCGAAGGCCCAGAAGGCAAAATCCTAAACTGAAGTCTACCTTCGAGAAGGCGATTCAGACAACCCGACGAGGTTATCACAACCCCGAAAAAGTCATCGACCAAGGAGCAAGGAGACGAAGACCATAGAAGATTCCAGGAGGCCCATGGAGTGGAATTCGGCAAGGCCAATGCGACTTCAGGGAATCCCCGACGAGCCTCTAGCAGACGAACCTTTGGCGAACCTCCGACGTGGTCCCCGACGAACCTCGTGGGGAACCTCCGACGAGGTTCCCGAAAAACCTCCAGACGAGCTCCCCGATTAAATTCCCGACGACTACCCTCGTCGGGAGACGAACCCCCCTTGACAGGGCGACAAATTTACTCGCGAGATGACAAACCCCTTTGTAGGGGACGAAGCATCTTGAGGAAGACATACCCCTCGTCGATAACATCGACAGAGGATAACTCGCAATGATCTAACACGACAAGGTTCCTCCGGCAAGGAGAAATTCGCAGGCCCCCCTTTGTGCAATTATTAGGAATTGGTTTTCCCATAAGTAGGAGGCTTTCCCTCCTCATTTCCATACTCACTATAACAGCTGCCTCCAGAGTTTCTTTCTCAAGTTTCTCTCTCTACAATGTCGCCTTCTCCTTGGGTGGAACTTCGGGAAGTCCTCTACATTCCCCTAGCCTCGCCAAGAAAGGTCTAAATAGAGAATAAGGAGTTGACGAGAGTCTAAGTTCGCTAGAGGAGTTGTTTGACGAGTCGTCGAGGAGCATCCCACGCCGGTCAAGGCTCTCGCCACAACGAACTCACCAACACCCACGAGGTCGACAAGGAGCATACCTTGCCGGTCAAGGCCCTCGCCACAACTAGCTCACCAACACCCGCGCCTACTACTAGGACAACCTCGCCGGTAATACCCACGCCATCGGCTAAAGGTCACCCCGCGCAGCCAACATCGGCACTTCCGACGAGTCAAACCACATTGTCATTCACCCGCCATTTATCACTAACCATGAACTACGTGGGACTTGATTCTCTTAAACTGAGATACGTATGCAGCTTCGCCCAACCATAAGCGCAGGGGAACGAGCCCGGTCTATCTTTTTTTTTTGTTGCAGGTCTTCCCTCGCCACAATAGCTCGCCAAAGAAAAGGAATCACAAAGAATAATCAATAACTTATCGAGGCTTCGCCATGACGAGGAGCTTCGCCAAGACAAGGACTTCGCCCAGATGAGGAGCTCGCCAAGGAAGAAATTTCACCAAGGATCGCCAAGAACAGCCCGGAGGCTCACCCAAGACGAAGGACTCGCCTCAAGCTTTAACGATCATCAGTCAATCCGCGTTAACGCAGAATTCAATTATCCACGTGTTCACCGGGTCCAACTAGGGGCCCGAACCTTGGATCCGATTTTAAGTTAAAGACATTTTTACGCATTAACAATTATAATTGAGTTAAACGAGTAAATACAATTAACTCGGTTGTTTAACATAGCGGGCTTGAGTTTCGTTTCTATAATAAATATATGAAGATTGTAGAATAGTATAAAACGGTCAAGAAACACGACGGGACATGATTCGTCACCCTTAAATATCGAGAACAGATCATTGGTTATGAATGTAAACGGAGTAGATGGTTGAAATCAACCATAAAGTAAAACCAATACGCATTTACACATATTATTTCATTTTTAAAAGCACATGTTACTCATACTATTTATTTAAGTTTTATTGCCTCATTGCTTCGCCGCTGAATTTCTTCATGGGCACAACATTATAGCCATCTTTAGTGTCTAATATACGATAAGTCGCATTGAACGTGCAAGTACATATTGCCTAATAGTGCCTAATATTGTGCATATATCGCCTAATATTGTACATATTGCCTAATAGTGCCTAAATTGTACATAAATTGCCTAATAATACCTCATATTAATTGTGGAATTTAAGTCCAATTTCAACATGTGCGTTAAAAAGTTAATCAGGTCCATTTAAATTGACCCGTTAAACCACTTCTCAAAACGCTTCGAAAGAAAAAATCAGTTGAGGATTATTGTATTGACCTCATCATTTATATATTGGTCAGTGTCGATCGTTGCAAGATCTAGATCTCTTTGCTAAGTGGACTTTGAAACGAACCTCTTCATTCCCCTTCACAAACGTCAACACATTCTCCCAAAGATTTAGAAAAACGCAGCGTCAAACAATTTAGAAAATGTAAGATAGTCTAGAAAATGGCTGCTAGCTAGGTTAATTCTGGATGCATAAAGTCAAGCTTAGTGTCTTATAATAATCACCCCATGCTCTCCTGAAAATCGTAACTGAATCACCATAAAATCTGCACTGGTATCCATTTTAAACGTTGGGATTTGATCGAAATTACAACATTAATATTATGTGCAAAAAATTCTGTAAAGGACCTAGACCAGTCCGGTTCCGGGATATAAAGGACCCACATCCGGATATTTTCTCAAAAAAAAAAAATGAATTTCAACTGCTCTTTAATATGAGCCCTTTTACCTGACAAAAAAATAACAATTTAGTCTTATTTTTTTACTGTTGTGCACTTTTAACTGAAATCGGATACTCACTATGTTAGTGACGTTGTGACAAACAAGTATATGAACACACACAATATTAGCACAAATTACCAAATACGCGCATAAAGTAAAAGAAAAATGCACGCGATATTTGGTGACGTAGACCGCGAATCCCTCGTGGGAACCAACTCTATGGGGGCACTGACCCAGATACTTTATTTTTTTTTACTGATGTGCACTTATAATTGAAATCGGATACTCACGATGTTAGTGACGTTGTGACAACAAGTATATGAACACACACAATAATAACACAAATTACCAAATACGCGCATAAAGTAAAAGAAAAATGCACGCGATATTTGGTAACGCGCTATACCGAACCCAAAACCAAATTTAATTATCTCGCAATTACTAAAGGTTGAAAAAGACTAAAAAAATGTTTACCGAAAACCAAATTTACTTTTGTTGGTTATGGACTTTTCAAGAAACTTTTTTCCTCTGCGCGTCTAAATTTCATGGATATAATTATTTTAAAAACCGCAACTGATTGCCGCTTTTATCATAATCATATTTGAGTTAGACCATCTATCAAATAATTGCCTTTTGTCATTGATTCTTATATATTTAAATTGGTTGATGATTAATCACACACTATTAGATGTCATTTTTAATATAGAAGTCCTCGATTGCTTAGCTTCGAGCATTTTGTCACATTCTTAAGATCACTATGTCGTCCCTAAAGAACATTGAGTATATACATATATAATATATATATATATAGACACATACATATATTCGGTTAACTCATAGAAATACCAAACAAATATGTTATTTTTTTGAAAGCCAAATATGTTATTAATTAGTCCAATAGATAGTAATGTATATCACTTTCACCTACTTTCGGTTTGCAGAGTTTTGGTTGCCAAACATGGGACACCACTTTCTGCGCTATAAAATAAAAAAAATGCACGCGTTTACTTTTCGACCGTGTTTTACCGGACCGAAAAACTGGTTCCGCCACTACACCTTGATACAAATCAATTTCGGGTATGGCAGGCATACACACCTGCGGAGGGAAATAGGTCAAACCTAGTCCAGACCAAGGTTTAAAATGTCGCTTGCCGATGTCGTTTCACATTTTCCGTTTTATGGATATATCGCTTGCCGATGGGTATGTCAATGGGCAAATTGTAATAAAAAGGCATGCCGCATATACTGCATTTTTTGCCTGGGCATACCGCATGCCGATGGGGTTTTCGACGGATATTTTGTAAAAAATATTTGAGTTTTTAAGCAAGATATTTATATAGGTTCAAAACTACATATTTAATAAATAAAAGACATAATTATATACAACAAAACACATTTGTAACTTAAATATGTAGGTGAAATGTACAATATTAAGTCACTTTATTAGTTGAAGTGTATAATATTAATTCATATCATTATGTGAAGTGAATATGTATGTTAATTAAGTGTGTAATATTAAGTGAATATGCATGTTAATTGTATACAAGGTATTAAATTTCTCGAATATCCATCGGCATGCCCATCGAAAATCTTTTTTAAGGATATGCAAAACGATATATCCATCGACATATCCATTGACTTACCTATGAGATACACATCGACAAGCGATATATCCGTAAAATGAAAATTGCGAAACGACATAGGCAAGCGGTATTTAAAACCTTGATTGTCTATGTATATGTTAACAAATTTAATATTAGTTGAAGTGTATAATATTAAACGAATATATATATTAAGTGTATATGTATGTTAGGTGAAGTTAATATGTATGTCAAGTTTATAATATTATTTGAAGTGTATAATATTAAGTTAATTATTTTTGCCAAAAGTTTAATTGGTATTTTTGCCAAAATCTACCAAAAATATGATTTTTTGCAAAATTCCAACCATTTTTGCAATTTTTACTCACAAAAACGAAAAATGATATTCCATCCACCTGCCCATGCGAATTTCGCGAAAAACCAGCGAAACGAAAAGATTTTCCTTTCGCATATCCTCGAAAAACGAAAATCGGTCGACATTTCCATGGAAAATCGCAAAATTTAACACCTTGGTCCAGACTGCATTTGCATTGATGGCTTTATCAACCGTGGGCAGGTCATCATTTTAATAAATTCTCATAAATTTGTAAATTAAAATCCGAAGTATGCTTTACAAAATAGTAAATATTTTTAAAGGGTTAATGACGATAAAAAATACCTAAAATTTGGTCAAAGAACCCTTTGTGTATTCAAATTTTAAAAGTAGTGTTACTTATATTTTAAAAACTGATGGCAAAAGTACCCAAAGTACGTTTTGAGGCGTTGACCAGTGTTTTCTGCCCACCCACAAACGGTTTCGTCCACGTGTCTGTTAGCCTCTTTCCACGTGGCACGCCACGTGGTCGTTGACCGCCACGTCATCCAACTTTTGGGTATTTATGCCGTGATAAAACCAAAGTTTAGGTATTTATGCCGCGATATACTATTTTAAAAAAAAATTGGTTGCTGACATCATCTATATAAAGGTTAAAATATTATGGCTTTGGTAGGACTCGAACTCATTACTTCCCCCACATATAGGAGCAGCATAACCACTAAAACATATTCACCTCACGTTATATCTTGACAAAAATAAGAATATAAATAAAAACTTATCAGGAAAGGGGTTGGGTTGACCTTTTCGGACCAGGATTGAGTTGACTTTTTTGGAACGGGGTCAGGTTGAGTTTTTGGCACTATTTTTAAGTATTTTTGGCACTATTTTTTTACTTTGGGTACGCGAGGGGTTCTTTAACCAAATTTTGAATATTTTTTCCGTCATTAACCCTATAATCTCCGTATATATATACATGTATTAAAAAAAATCTAATATAATTATTGTATCAGTACAAAACAATATTCAAATCTGAAATATACAATATAAACATTATATATGATCATCAGAAAAAAGGTAAAATCAGCACTACTCTTGTTAAAATGGTAGTTAAGCGGTGCCAATTAACCCTGGCAGAAGTATTATTTTTACTGTAATTATTAAAATAAAGCATGTTTTTAGTACAACATTTATTAGTAGTAAACTCGGCCTATAATTCGACTTTCAGGGAATACTTATTGTGCACCACAAAGTATTTTTATTGATGATCTAGAACAATTCATTATAATGGAAAAATTAGAATAGCGTAAGTTTGCCAAATTAATACTGTAGTATAGATTATTACATAATTAATTAATCTTGAACGAATCCACTAGTATTAATATATTTTTCTGATACCAAAATGACAAATTGATATGCTAACAACTTACTGGCGCTGCCACGAGGAACCTAATGCTGCACTACACAACGCACAGGATTGTCTTCCCTATTCGGGCTCTAGCTTAATATCGCAACTTGCTTCTCCTACCGAATCTACGGATTCAAGTGTTGGACCCCAATTCACGGATCTGCGAAGAATCAAGAATAACAACAGAATAGAACAAACTCAAGAACACGAATTCGGGAGAAGGAATTCTCTGATTAATATCGAAGGAAGATTACAAAGAGATAAACTAAAAAAACTCTAATGGACTCGACTCTAAAATCTACACTTTACAATGTGTACAATGCTAGGTTTATATAGCCTCACATAGGTGAAACCCTAGCTAACCGAATCGCACAAAATCAGGAAACTACCCTAAATAATCTCGCCAAATCTTTGACTCGATTTGCTTGCTCGTCAAGCTACGCGTTTTCCTTCCTGGGTGGACTTTCCCTTTTTCTCCTCGGACAGCTTCTCTGTCCGCGAGCAGACTTGCTCGCCCTTCCTCGAGCACACTTTCTCGCATCTCCCCGAGCATACTTGCTCGCGTCTCCCGAGCATACTTGCTCGCATCTCCCGAGTGGACTTGCTTGCGTCTCCGAGCAGGGCTAACTTCCTCTGTGTGACGAGTTAAGTCAAGCTTAAGCTCACACTAAGGGTGTCTTTTTTTACATTAAAATTAGGACGTTCAAAAATATGAATCTGTGAGCTTAAACTTGACTTAGTCCGGGTGACGACCAGAACCCAGGACGGGGATAAACACTCACGAAGAATCAGCTCGGGTACCGACCAGAACAGAATACGGACAGCCGTTCAGCCCAGCACGGGTGAACATGAGCAGAGAGTCCGGATAGAAGGCAAGCTCAGCCCGGAGCATACGAGCAGGTCAGCTCAGGGACAGAGAGATTGTCCGCGCAGGAAAGGGAAACTCTACCCAGAGAGGAAAACGTGTAACTTGAGGAGCAAGCAAAATCAAGTCAAAGATTTGACGAGATTATTTAGGGTAGTTTTCTGATTTAGTGTGATTTTGTTTGCTAGGGTTTTGCTTATGTGAGGCCTATATAAACCTAGCATTGTGTACATTGTAAGCAGCCTAAAAGTAGTCGAGTTGTATAAAGAGTCCATTAGAGTTTCGGGTTATTTCTTTGTATCTTGCCTTTGAATTAATCAGAGAATCTTTTCTCTCATTCGTGTTCTTGAGGTTTTTTTATTCTTGAGATACTCATGATTTTCTCAAATTTGTGTATTAGGATCCAACAAGTGGTATCAGAGTGAAGTCGTCCACCGACTCGCTTTCTTTCATCCACGTGACCTCGATCTATGGGTCTTTGCATCCTTGACGCGATCCGCGCCCATGTGCATAGTCCGAAGCGTCTTCCAAGCTTCTTTTGCAGAGTCCTTCTCGGAGAGCATGAGAAGGATTTCTTCTGGAATGGCCTGGTAGATTGCCGCGAGTGCCATTCTTTCTTTGCGTCCTTTGGAATCACCACCGTCAATGGCTTCCCATACTCCCTGCGCCTGCAGATTCACCTTCATCTTCAACGCCCACACGGCGTAATTGATCTTCGTGAACATGGGGTAATGGAGTGTCACCGTGCCTTCCCTGGATTCTGGTTTCTTCAATTCCAGACCTCCGATTGCCAATTCTGTTGAAGTCATGATCTTTGATTGTAGCTCTAATACTACTTGTTCACGAAGAGAAAATGTTTTCTTCAAATGATCGAAGCTTAAGTACTTCATTTGATTCATTGAGAGATTATATAGTAGAGTCCATCAAATACATTGTATTTACATTTGTATGTAAACGACAACAAACTTGTCAAACTAACTCCCTAACCGAGGATTCGGCATAATCGAAGTTAGTTGCCTGTGGTGAATGACGATGGAGCTGACGTGGCATCCTCTGAGGGTGGCGAGGCTGATGTGGTAGCCTCCGCAAAACAGAATAGCATATAATATTATATATATATATATATATTTGAAGGAACATATAATATTATATTTATATAGATATATATACACTACAACAAAACTTAGTTTTAGTGGCCAGTTCGAAAATGGGCGGCTGAAAGTACAACTTTAAACCGCGCATTTTCCAACTGAACGGCTAAAAGTGAAAAACAAAAAATTCCCCATCTAAAAAGTACAGAAAGATAAAGGATTTGACGGGATATAATTAAATGATAAATTTTTAGCCGCATACTTTAGAAACGGGCGGCTAAAAGTATAACTTTCAACCGCATATTTCGCAAGCAAGCCGCTAAAAAAGTGTAGCCATTCATTTTTACCGGCTCATTTCCTGAACTGGGCGGCTCAGTTGAAAGTCTAAGGAATTTTTTCTCCCATCGAAAAAATATAAGAAAATAAAGTGTTTAAAGTGCTTATAAATAGAATGGTTAATGACGGCGAAAACACCCAAAGTTTGGTCAAAGAATCCCTCATGTACTCAAAGTTTAAAAGTAGTGGCCAAAATACCCAAAGTCGTATTTAGGGAGTTGACCACTCTATTATCATAACGTTGTTAACTTACCCGTTAACTCTGGCCACGTGGAAAAATCTATTTTGTTAAGTGTAATCATTAGGAGTTTAATTAGTTGCATTAAATAGTATTAATTAGGGATTTAATTCGTTCTTTTTTTGTAAAACAAATTGATGTGGGCTAGTCCATGTGGCAAAAGTTGTTATGTCATCAACCCACGTTTGTCAACGTGACCAGAGTTAACGGGTAAGTTAGCGTTAGGAGAATGGAGTGGTCAACTCCCCAAATACGACTTTGGATATTTTTGCCACTATTTTTAAACTTTGGGTACACGAGAGGTTCTTTGACTAAACTTTGGGTATTTTCACCGTCATCAACCTTAAATAGAAAGTAAAACTTTGAGTAATTTTTAAAATTAGAAATTAATTTAATTAATAATTTAGGTGTCTCATAAGAGAACATCTTACAAAATAGTAATATATATACTTTATAAAACTATGATTTTTTTTAAATAAATAATCATAGTTTTTTTAAAAAAATATATATTACTTTTAGCGGCCCATTTCATGTACTGTGTAGTCAATAATTTTAGCGGCTCATTTTGTGTTTGGGCCGGGAATAGTACTTTCTGTGGCCCTTGTTTGGCGACCAAACTTAGCAGCCCAAAAACTCGCCGCTAAAAGTTTTCTGCCTTTATTGGCACATATATACACTTTCAGTGGCCTAAAATCCGCCACTGAAAGTGAAATTTCTTGCAGTGAGCCTTTTCCTGAAATGGAACTTTCATTATGGAGAAAGAACTAGTATAAAAGTCGATTATTATATATGTGCTCTTAATCCCCAAAAAAGGAATTAGACCATTAAAAGGGGAATAAGTAAAAGAATGAAAGTCGATCAATATATATGCTCTTAATCCCTAAAAAAGGAATGAGACCATTAAAAAGGGAATAAGTAAAAGAAAATTGACCACATTTTCACTCGAGCGTTGTGCGAGAATACATTACACGCACACACACATGTATATATTTGCTTCCCAATCCCATTGATGCCGAACTTTCTCTTTCGAGTGAAGAAAACCTATCGAAAAAGATAAAGATGGAGAAGAGAGGTAATAAAGATGTTACCATTTTACCTTTACATGTTAGATGGTATTACACAAAATAAAAAAAACTTTTTATTAGTAGTTATATAATTTTACTGTATCACCATTGAGTTTGGCTTTATTACACAAGACTTATACACTTTTATGTATTTTTATAGCCTTATACACTTTTAGTTGTAGTCTTACTCTTATCCATTGTACATAAATAATTTTTTATAAGTGGCCTATAAATTAATCAAAGTTCCAACTCTAAACAATGAATGATATATAAAAACTACAATCCCCTATAATTCAATGCCAACTCTATCATAAACTTTTTAAATAAAAATGACAAAAATGTGTACATTTTATAGACAATAACAAATAAATAAAAATGTTGATAGCAACTGATATAAAATATCGTATCGGTAACCCGCAAATATATTTCTGTATATTCAATTATAAAATAATTATATCTCGTGATTAATAAGACTTAAACATGCGCATCTTCATTACATCATCTTGGAATCGCCCAGACATTTTAAACTATAATAAAATTCGAAATAAGGGCTTATTTCGGTTTTGGACGACAGTGTAGCCCAGCCCAGTAACAAGTAATGGGCTTCTGAGTAAGGGCCCAGGCTGAGTTGTATTAACTATTAATTCAATTACAAGCGACATGTCATATGTGATGTCATCAATAAGAGAATTTGTCGTATAGTAGAGCCGACTATTCTCTTTTTTTTCCCCTAAGAAATTGAAATTGGAATTTTCCATTCGTTAGCTTCGTAAAAATCAAACGATGCTTCAAAGTGGGCCCAAGGCCTTGCCACGAGGCTTGAGTATGAAGTGTGAACCTTTTTGTGAAGAAAAGTCAAAGTGTCAAACCCGTCTCAAACGTTTATAAATGTGATTTTTTTTTTGTTAAGTTTTCTATTTTTTTTTTCTTATATAATTCTTCGGTAAATATAATAAATTAAAAGTATTGATTTATTTAATCTTAAATTTAATTTTCTTAAATTTTTATAGTTTTTATAAATATTTCTACAAAATGAGTATTTCTTATAAGTTTTTAAAATTTTATAATATTTTTATTTCTATATACCTCGTATACTTTTTTTTACGTATCTCTAATTATTTTATATAATAAATTGTTATCACTTTTGGATCGTTAAAGATACTTTGATAACTTAATAATAAAATTGCACTTGAACAAAGAAAAAAATATATATAAAAAATGCACATAAAAAATAAAATCACATTATATAATTATTTTCTAAAATGAATCGTTTTATATATAAAAAATAAACGTAGAAATTTATCGATTTTTAGTAACGTTTAAGTTATATATTTTTTATTTTGGTAAATAATTTATTTTTTAATTAATTAATTAATATATTTAGATTTTTATTCATCAATTTCTCGAAGACGATGCATACTTGAAAATCTATTGAAGTCAATATTCGTGTGCTGTGTTCATAATACAACTTAAATTCTTATTTGTGTTCGGAGAATAACTAATCAAAAGAATAATTTACATGTTGGAACTCATATCCTTATAATTGATTAAACTTTAAAGTCTGATTTTGATATGCGAACCTCTCTATATATATACACATTATAATTTAGCTTTTGTTTGGGTTGAACCATATATTATCTTAAACTAAGGACCTTAGATAATTAATTATAACACTATTGTTTATGTTTGGATTATTTATGAGATATCATAAATAATCTTGGGAGCTGAATTGCAACAAAATCAAACAAGGGGATTTTTTACTTTTTCCGCTTGATAAAATCAAATTTAAAGCTGAAATTACTAATTAATTTTCCACATTGTACTATTATACAGTCCTGCGACCGAGTCCATTTTTATTTAATTATTTATTTATTTGCAGCGTACCAAACCCAGAGAAAAGAAATGACATAAAAACCCCGTCTTGATTATTTTTTAACATTTTGGTCCTTGCTGCTCTCTCTGGAGAGTCGTTGAACCTCTACAACTCAGACTCGCAGCTCTCACATCCAATTCAACTCCTCATCATCCCAATCTCCATTCTTGCTTCTCCACAGGTAAATTCACTTCTCGCAAGATCGCCATCCTCATCGACTTCGATGTGATCGGTTTCCAATTCTCTTCGTGTTCTCTGGCTCTTTGATGCCCGATCAACGTGTGATTGGGGCAATCAATTCCAGTTTCGAATCGCGTTTTGAAGATTTCGGGTTGAGATTGCGTCGAGGGTTTATAGTTTGATCTCGCTTCATGATTTCACTTTTTTTCGGTGCGTTGTTTGGTGTTTTCAGATTCTTATTTGCTGCTTGCTTGGTCAGCTGATTAGGGCTTCGAAGGATACCAGGCATGGCTGCGACTGCTGCATCGTGCGCCGAAAGGGCGACTAGTGATATGCTGATCGGCCCAGACTGGGCCATTAACATTGAATTGTGCGACATTATCAACATGGAGCCTGGGTACTCATGATCTTTTCCTTGTCTCTATATGTATATATGTATATATATGTTTTGTATATTTCTTTATCTAGGATCAGTTTCTTGTTATTGTTGACCAGAAGAATGCTCTATAATTTGCCACTCTGGATTTGATTTGTAACTGCAGGCAAGCGAAAGAAGCGCTGAAGATACTGAAAAAGCGTCTCGCCAGCAAGAACCCGAAAATACAGCTCCTGGCTCTTTTTGTTCGTATTTTTCACTTTCCTCGATATTTTACTCTCTTTCTGTTCATTTTTTGGATATTGGCGGCGGATGGATATCATATTAAGTTATTGCAGCTGGCGTCCTTATACACCGTTGTTACCTTTGTGACGGAATATATGCATAAATTTCATTTGTAGCATCTCTTTGGAGGCTGGACAAATTCCGGTGATGACTTTCGAAGGGATGCTACAGATATTGAAACTTTAGTATATTTGCCGTAAAAAAATTAAGTTGGTGTGTAAGTACACCAACACACCCAACTTTTGTTTGCTTTCTTTTCACTTAGTTTGTTTGTTTCTTAAGTTGACTCATACTCAAACTCATCAGTGCACGTAATACTTGGCACACACTACGATTACGATCGTTTATTGTTTTTGTTTCCCGTTTCCTGATTCTGAGCCAATTATAATATTCATTATTCTCTTTCACTTGTATATTGTTATAGGCTTTAGAGACCGTCAGCAAGAATTGCGGTGAGAATGTTTTTCAGCTGATCATTGAACGTGACATCTTGCATGAAATGGTCAAAATAGTAAAGAAGAAGGTACATAAGTTTTGACACTCCCCATACATATAGTCAGTCTCATTATTCTGTTGGTGTTGGGAGAATACTAATATTTTTGCAACGCACGTGTCTGAATTCTGCAGCCGGACTTGAATGTCAGGGAAAAGATACTAATCCTAATAGACACATGGCAAGAAGCTTTCGGAGGACAAAGCGGGAGATATCCTCAGTACTATGCAGCATATAATGAACTGAGGGTAAGTAGTACAGTTTCTTTTGGTTTTGCCCGTTAGGCTTGATGGATTGTTAGGTTTAGAACGTGCCTTCCGGGTGTTAATCCCGGAATTCCGGTTCCTTTTTTAGTCCAGATTTTTTTAAATCAATTATGTTTTACTAGTAAAACCTAATTAATCGATCCCACAATCCATATGAATTACCATTTAAAAAGTTGAAATCTAGATTCCGGGTGCTTTTTTTCCATACAGAAACTAAATTCCATATTCAGCAAGCTGATTCATTCTTGTATAAACTAATTTTAGTTCAATTTAGTACTATTTAGTGTTAAATGATCATCGTTGTTTTGAACTTGAAAAACTGTACTATTTTTTGTTTGTTTGTTTATTTCTCTGTTTGGTGAATAAAAAGTTTCATTTACAGCGTAAATTCTTATTTCAATTCAACTATAGATTACGTTTTCTAAGAAAAGAAAGAAATTTGACAGGCTGCTGGAGTTGAATTTCCACCTCGAGAAGAAAATATTGCACCGTTCTTCACTCCACCGCAGACACAGCCGATAATTCCCCCCGCTCCAGAGTTCAATGATGCTGCTATTGAGGCTTCTCTTCAGACTGATGTTTCTGGCCTCAGGTATTCGGTAAAATAGACACCATTTCTTCTATTTGAGGCGAGCTCTTCCTATCTCCTCTAAAACTGATGATTCTGTGTAAAGAAGTTTCGGGTTTCATTTCTTATTTTTCATAATTAAGAATGTTTGTTTATCAAATCTAACCAGATCTGAAATTCGTGATATGTCAGCCTGTCAGAGATTAAAAATGCTCAAGGGCTAGCAGATGTCTTGACAGATATGCTCGGGGCGTTGGATCCAAAGAATTCTGAGGTATTATATTGTATAGCCACATACTGCTACATTTTTGTGTGCTATGTAGATTTTTATTGTCATCTCAATTTAATTGGTCTGTTTTTGCATTTTCAGTTGTAAAAACAAAAGGGAAAATAGTGGCATAAGTATCCAAAGTCTTTAAAAGCTTGGCTTTAAGTTCCCATTCTTTTTTTTGGGTGCCGAAAGTTGCAAACTCTTATTTTGTGTCTTCCGTCATGCTTTCGTCCTCAACCGCGCCACGTGTCATGTTCTTAAACCCATTAAATATACAATTTTAATAAAAAAATATAAACTAATTTATCAATGATAAACAATGGTATATTATAATGGGTTTAGAAACTTGATACGAGGCGTTGCTTAACGGTTTTAGGACAAAAATACGAGGGAAAAAATAAGAGTTTGGCAACTTTCGCCACCCAAAAAAAAAAAAGAATGGGAACTTAATGTCAACTTTTCAATGACTTTGGATACTTATGCCACAATTTTCCAAAATAAAATAAAATTATTACACATTGAATTGCTCAGCTTTCTGTTGTAATGATGATCGGTATTTTCTTATATGGAATTAAAATATAATGACATAAGTTGTAGTTGCGAATTGTAAGTCACTAGAGTTGCTTTGATGTGGAGCTGATTTTTTTTTTGATTTTTTTTTTTTTAATTTGCGGCAAAAATATGGTTAAGTGAAAGTGTGGTGTATTCCACTTCTGAAGGATTTTACATTTTTTTACAACATTGGGAATATACGCCACAAAAAAAAAGGTTGAATATACAGCCACGTTCACCTATCTTTCTGATATTTTGGCCGTAAATATCCTTTTATATATGTGGTAAATATATACATTGGTATAGTTGACAAATTCTTTTTGGACTTTCTCGGGTGCAATCTGTGTAATTAATGTTCAGAGAGGCAGCATGAATATATCATTTTGCGCACTTGTATTTAATTTTTAGACATGCTTATACAAAATCTTGTGACAGGGTGTGAAGGATGAAGTAATTATTGATCTTGTCGAGCAGTGTCGTTCATACCAAACGCGAGTCATGGTTCTTGTGAACAATACCACGTAAGAAATTGTTCGACTTTATAATTTCAATTAAGACTTCATATATGATGATGCTAACTGGGTTACACTTTTGCTTCATTCTCAGAGACGAAGAACTCCTGTGTCAAGGATTAGGACTGAACGATAATCTGCAGCGTGTTCTTAGCCGGCACGATCAAATTGCGAAGGGATCTCCGACAGCATCCGCAGCGGGAGTGGCCTCGCCTGTTGTGCCACTTGTGAATGTCAACCATGAGGACGATGAATCGGAAGATGAGTTTTCCCAGCTGGCGCACAGGTACTCAAAAAAACTTTCTTGACTTGCATGAATGGAACAATAGAGGAATGTCTAGTGTCGCAATTGAAATATATATACATAGACGTTAAGGGCAAAAGGGGAAAAGGCTAGAGATAACAAATTGTAGGGAAATAAAAAGAATAGGAAATAAAAAAGCTTACTAATTGGGTTTGAAAGTAAAGAAATTGTGAAAGATCATACTTTTCTAAGTTTGTTAAGCGCCGGCTAAGAGTTGATGTCACTGCGTGTCGACACGGACTCGCTGCCACTTCGAGTACCGAGTCGATATTGCTGGTGTGGGAGGATAGTTGTTAATTGTTTTTCTTATTATATTAGAAAAACTTATCTTGAGACGTAAATTATTTTCCTTTATTTTTGTTCGAGAAATGAAATCTTGATTTTCTTATATAAAGTTCCCTTCATTATTTTTTTCCACATTTTTTTTTCCTTCTAAACTTCCAGTTCATACCAAAGCTTAACATTGTGTTTGCACTTTATTCCAGGCCATTAGGGCAGAGACCCTCCAACTCGCGGGCTGAACCCGCACGGTTGAGCCCTCTAATCCCGCCACCACCGTCGTCAAAGCGGCCTGTGGCAACCGAGGCCGTTGACTATTTGAGCGGCGACGCCTACAAGTCCGGAGTATATAATCCCACGTCCAACAGCACACCCACACCTCATGTGGCTCCGGTCTCTCCACCGTCCCCTCCCCCGTCCTCCGACTACATCAACCCCACCGCCACTCTCTCATTCGCCGAAAAACCGGCTCACGACGAGCCTGCCTCCACCGGATACCTCCCGCCCCCGCCTTCCAAGCACAATCAGAGGCAGCAGTTCTTCGAGCAACACCACACTTTCTCTCCCGGCGCTGCTAATTCAAGCTCCTCTTACGAGGGTTTGGCGAATAAGACGGAGGCCTTGTCTCTGAAGGAAGTGAAACCGGAAGACGCGCTCTTCAAAGATCTCGTTGATTTCGCCAAGGCCAAGTCATCTTCGCCTTCGAAATCCAACCGGCCGTACTAAGTGGTGTTTTTTTTTTTTTTTTTTTGGTCAGATGAATCGTGTCTTTCGACGGTTATATGAGACCTTTTGTGAAATAATGTGTTTGTGGTGAGAGTTTAGCTTAATTCCTGGTATGCTATAAAGACTGATTATTTGCACATAATTTGAATCAAGGATGAAGATCAGAGTTTAGCCCCCTTTTGGTGTTTTCTGTTGTCTGTGTGTGACCATTTAAAATCAAGGATGAAGATCAAAGTACATTATTATTGTTCATCTTTTGCCGCCTTTTGTAATGTAATGATATTAACACGACGCTTCATTGGTCATAATCACTTTATTAATACTAGTTTAACCAGATTCTTCAATTGTGTATCTATGCCCTAGAATCGAAGGCAAGCACCGGATACTAGAAACGGGCATCTCCTAAAACTCATAAAAGTGCACCGTGCTTGGGTGACTGTGACGGGCGTTCAACGGAGATAGGGCCTCCTTCGAAGGAAAAATAGTTGTTGGTGTTCTCTGTTAGAAGAAGTGTTCGGGTATTTTGGTTTGGAACATTGCCTAAGGTTAGAATTTTTATGAGACTAAACGTTGCCATTGAACACTTAAACAAGTGTATAATGCATGTTATTTTACATCAACTTTTTAACTCGGCATGCATGTATAACACAGGTCTGTTAAACACACATACATATGTAATACAAATACTTGATATTTTACATCAACTTTTCAACTCAACGTGTATCACACAGGTCTGTAAATACTAAATACACATAAGAAAACAGTAAAAGTACTCAAGTTGTAACTAACTAATTGCACAAGTAGATATTCAAGCTCTTTTGATAGAGAAAAAAATACTCAAGTTCAGTTAAATAGTAACTTCGTTCAGTTCTATTTTTTTTAAATATTAATAAATGATTGACTCGAATAATTAAAATAAGTAAAATTGTGTAGATGTAATGCATGTTCCTCCATTTACTGAACTTGGTACTTCTCCGGCTATAATAAGAATCTGGATATCAGTGAATTCAGTTCACTACAAGTGGCTGTAAGTGAATTACTTGGAAAGCAGACGATAGAAGAGCCGTTGCGCCGATAACCTCAGCCGGCGGCGAAGAAGAGTGAATATCTTGCGCTTTATGCTGCCCCTACGCCGCCACCACTGGAGCCGCCTCCTCCGAGCTAGTACCATCGGTCTTTGCGACGCTACAGCTTCCACCTCCAAACTTTCTCCTACTGTCATCTTATTCTTTTCCACTCTCCACATCTCTCTAACTATATATATATATATATATATATATATATATATATATATATATATAAACACACACACAAACTACACAGTGTTAGATGTTCAAGATTTTCTGAGCCTTGAGAAAGGAAGAATCGTGGAGTGTAACTTAAGTTTCACGTATGAATTTGGTTGGATTTGGAGAGGAATCTTCGTGCCTTGTTTCATGTTGCTTGTATATATTTAATTAGTCACTTGTTGTTTTCTCATGCCATACAAATATTTGTTGGAACGTGCGTTAAAGACACCCAAATATGTTCTTTCTTTGGATGCTTTTCACGCTACTACAACATCTTTAATGGTTATCCAATAACGGTAGACTAAGAATATTGAAGATCATCATGTCATTGAACAAAGATGCAAATTACTCTTTCACTAAAATTGGACTACCACTTTGAAATGATCTTACGGGAATTTTATATGTTTTATTTTTATTGCATTTACGATTTTTAATGAAATAAAGTACGTGATTAAAATACCGCATTTATATCATTCTTTTTTTTTTTTAAATAAAAAGCTTTATAACTGTACTGTATGAACAAAATTCTTTAAGTGAGGGCTGTCAACGAAAATCTTTTTAATTGTGTTACGAACAATCCCGACAAAATATAACAATTTTATTTAAGAACTGATGTGAATGCTCATGATGGCACCTCTGCCATTGCTTTTTCAACTACGATGTCAATAAATTCCACATTTTAAAATAATTTTTGTACCAATAAGCAAAGAGATATTTCATATTTGTAACACCAATATAGAGGAAGAAAAAAATCCCAATCCGATGTCTTTAAACTATCATTTACTGTACATAATTCAATGCTTTTATTCTGATTATAGAGATTGGCCAAGTTCACTTAAAATTTTCCATGCATTTTTTTAAGAGACTCAAAGTCCACAATGACAATATATATATATATATATAGGCATATTGAGAAGTACACCTATAAGTGATTAAAAAACATTAGATTAATGGTCAAGTGATGCTCCTGAAAGCATGGATCCTGTCTCCCCTGTGGATCCTTCTCTTGCCTTCTAAGATGCCTTTCTCAACCCATCCAGTGCTGAGCAATGGAAAAAGTTGGGTTCCAAGAGCTTCACTGACGAAGGCGTCTTCAAGGAGAACTTCTTCAACAAGAAGAACTTACGCGGATTCTTAGCTGCTCAAGGACTTCTTAAATTAGCCACATGTCCTCGCAAGGTCTATGACACTCTGGTTAGGGAGTTCTACTGCAATCTGGAGGACGGTTTTGATGTGGAGTCCTCTGCTTGGTTCAATCAGGTCTACGTGAGGAGAAACATCTGCAGCTTCTCTACAGCTGTCATCAGGAGTCACCTTGATCTTCCCGTGCACCAGGTCTACATTGATTTAGACACCGATGATCGCCTCCAGGATCTGAATCTTATCATCACAGTCCTCACATTTAGGGTTCTTCGCTCCTGGGAAGGTTCTTTCTTCTCTTCCTCTAAACTGACCAAGAGGAATTTTTGTCTCTACAAGTTAGTCACTCAGAATCTCCTGCCTTCATCCAACAATATCCGGGTGTGCAAGAAGGTTGCAGTGCTCATATACGCTATCCTTGAGAAGCTGCCAGTGGACTTTGCCGGGCTGATCATGGAGAACATTCTGCAAGCTACAGCTCCAAACAGAGATCCATCTCTACATCTGCCGCACCCTGCTCTGATCAGCTCAATCCTTGAGAGTCAACTCGGGAAATTCCCACCTAATGAGCTCTCCCACGCCACTCATGCAATCACGTTCCAACGCGCTGAAGCGAAGTGGGATGATCTCATTGAAGGCTATGACGAGAACACTCCGATCCCGGGAATATCTCCTACAGGTGCCTCCTTTCCTCAAGCTTCTACTGCAGCTCCCTCCTCAGGCAAAGCTCCTGCTACAGCTGCAGCTACTTCTTCTGCAAAGCCACATGTACCTCCCAAAGGGCCGTCGTTGGAGAACTTCTGCGCTTCATTTTCTCCTCCTCCTAACTCCTCGGTTCCAACATCCTCACTGAATCTGGAGGAAGAGTTTTCAATGGATAAGCTCTCGAGAGAACTTCATTCGATGTTCCAAAGCATGGGGATTCTTCAAGCCACTCAGCTCTCAAGCACTCATCAGACTAATGTGCTCCTTCAAAGGTTCAGCACTCTGCAGAAGTACATGGCGAAGGCTCCTCGGACTTCCTCGTCTTCTTCAGCTCATCCCACAACATCTTCAGCTGCAATTGTACCTGATGTCCCTCAGGATGATCATCCCTCGAAGTCCGATCAACGTGAAGAACCTGACCCGTCTCAAGCCCCTCAGTGATCTACCTTTGTCATTTTATGCTCAATAGGGGGAGAACTTGTGTGTGTGTTTCTTTTTAGCTGTAAAGACAATTGCGTGCTTCGTTTTTTTTTTTAATTCGAACAACAATTTGGGCCGCATTTTGGCAACTACTATGTGGTGTAATAGCTAGGTGGTTTCTTCTTCATCTTGTCATTGACGTAGCCATTGTCCATCAAGACTACTGTCAGAAGTTCATTCAAAAAATCGCCTGCTAGTCTCGCAATTTCACACACATGGGATAGGTCAGTATTTTCTTGTTTCTGCACAACCTTAATCCTGATGATTGATGAATAGGATTGATTCATAAAATGCCAAAGGGGGAGATTGAAGAACCAATGTCTGTTCGGTTGGTACATTGGCTATTTTGTGAACTACAGCTGTAACTAGTTCCAGTCTCTTTATATGTTCTAGTTACAGTCACAGTTGTGACTACAGTTGTGAAGGTGCAGAAACCTGCGATCAAATAAGGTTAAGGATTTATTCGTATATTATTCTGGATTGATTTATTTTCATATCTTATTTAACTTCTTTGGATTCGCACGAAAGTCTCCCTGTGGTTACGTATTGGTTGCATGCTTTGTGGAACTACCTCCCAACAACCACGGAATAATAGAAGACGATTAGGGTTGATATAAATATGAAGAATGCGCCTCAGTTCATCTTCAACCCTTCGAGAGAATAACCTTGCGCTCAGTGTTCATCAAGGTTATCAGCTTACAAAGTACGGTGATTTCTTCATCGCTTATTCCTACCTCGTGAGAGGCGTCGACTGCGTTATTGAGAACCAGACTGAAGGAGTCAGTCTAACGTCGACAACATAGCAAGGGGATCTTGCTGAGTCCGATTCCATAAGGGAAGTGACGGTCTTCACGCATCCGGACTCTATCACCAGTTTCAAGACCAAGTTGTTCTATCAGCTATAGCTTCAGGGGGAGTCTTTTACTTTAAGTTATTTTACTATCGTGTGTAATTGGTGCTTGTAAACAATATTGGTGATTAATCTGGGTGAGTGTCCCGCAGAAGTAGATAGGTATCGAATTGCGTTACCAAAACATTGCGTGTGTTCTTTATCGCTTTCACGTTGTGTTTGGTAATCGTAATCATAACCTGCTTAACCGGTAATCTGACTTTACACCGTTAAATATTTGTATTGCTCGTTTTGCTTCTTCTTGCATGGAGAAGCAGATGAATGCAAACCCCTTGCTTACACCGTGATTGACCCTCATGATTCGAGGAGACCCTATATTTCCGCAAGAACTGAAAAGTCGCTTCAGTTCATCCTCTCCCACAGAAGGGTCTAGGTTCTTAACACAAAGTGTTGTGTTCTCCATGGGATCCTTGTCATCTTTCTGGCGAGCAATCTCGAGAGACAACACGTGTGAACCTGCAGATAATTAAAATTAAAGTGAACAATGGCTTCATTCTGAAAGGTCACAGATAACCAGACAGGCATTTTCTAAGTAATGAAAACGTCTAAAAGATATAATAAAAGTAGAAGAATCGCGAATGTCTTTACCTATAAAGAAAGAACACTAAAACTCAAACTTTACTAGACTACACATTTCAAGATCATCAAAGTACATAATGAGAATGGAAAAATATGAAATCCACAAATATTAATCCATTAATTTTTGTTCCGTTTGACGAAGAGAGTGTGAACGACTTGGCATTGAAGGTACCCGTTTGAGATGATGACTTTGGTGAATTTCTCAAACCAAACTTGAGGAGATTGCTTTAAGCCGTACAACGACTTCTTCAATTTGCAGATTAAGTAACGGTTATAGTCTTGTTCAAGTCCTGAAGGCATATTCATATAAACTTCCTCTCAATGTCGTCATTGAGGAATACGTTATTGACATCAAGTTGAAATAATGACCAATATAAATTCACGGCAAGGGAAATGAGTACTCGTACCGTATTAAGTAAGGTCACCGGGGCAAAAGTCTCTTGAAAGTCTCAAGCTTTGAATCTCTTGATACTCCCATCGGACTTTTACTTGACAGTGAAGACCCATTTACACCTTATTATCAAACCCCATCTTTGTTATATGTCCTTAAGCATATCAACGAAGGCGGAGAATCAAGCTTCAACTCCAATCTGACCGCTAAACGGACACTGAGCCCGGCCTAAAATTTAGACTTCAGCCGCTTTAGTGTTGATCTACTTTTCGGCATTGACAAATTCTATTCTTAATTTATCAATTTGGATAATCTTCTCAAGCTTGATCTTAATGAATTATTATACTTCATCAATCGTCACCTCGTGAATACGAGGTCCGTCCTATCACTTACTTTTCATACACAATTTGAGTGAAATAGGCATGCTTATAAAACGTTAGAACTGAGTGTAAAGCTTACACGTGTAAGAAACTAAGCATTATAAACATACAAAATAAAATTAGTATTTTTTTTATTGTTTCTCCCTAGTTTAGATTTAAACAACAAAGTAAAGAAATTAATTTTTCTCTACGTTTTTGGAAAGTTCCAATAATAAGAATAAAGTAATTTTTTTTCTCTCTTTTCTTTTTTTAAGGATTTATAATGCCATTTTACACTGCTGGTGTATTAATCAGATTTATTTCCCTTCTTTTTTCTTTTTTTTTTCTTTTCATCTTAGCCAATGTTAAGTCATGTTTGTCTATTTAATTAAAATCACAACCATATGAACAACATTAAATCCTTATTGTAAATTGCAACATTATATTACAAAATTCCAAATAGTAGTAATTATGGTTCAAATTTTTTTTTTTAAAAAAAATTTCATCCCACTCCTAACCTCTTTTAGTGCTTATTGCAATATAATCTTTTAAAAGACCTAGCAATAAATCATGAACAGTACAAAGCTTTACGAAGAAATTGCTCATAAGTTGCATGAGTTGTGAGTTCACAACATGTGACATGGCTGAGAGAGGAAACAAAATAAATAAATGAGCATTTCAAACAGAGAAGCGCTATCCGGTTTCCGCTCTCGAAGTCCTTCCAATGAATTATTGTTCTTCGTCATTGCCGTCGCCGTTCAAAGACCGACAGCCATGTTCATATAGAGTTGAGCTTCAATACCAAAAAAAAAAAAAAAATCTATTGTTGATGTCACAATCTCCATGAGTGAAGATTCAATGTACACAAATGAGAAACTTGTTTTCTTTTCTTTTTTGTCATGAAACAATGTTGGGTATATGCAAGTGGAAGTGTTAAAGAAGGAACGCGAAAAGAGCTTGAAGAATGGATTTTTTTGGGCCGCCTCTTTTGCTCGTATGAGGAAAAGAGTCACCAGTGCGCGTACTTAACAACCTTTGGGCTCGTTCCTCTCGTCTTCCCTGAAATACGTGCATAAACGACGACACGTATCGAAATCGCCTATCAACTTTTATTGTACAGGTAAAACAGAAGCAGATCTAATGGATAATATGTGGGAGCGTTACCTCTATAGAGTCCCTAAGAGGACCCCAAGATTCCATTTTGTTGTATTTTTGCAAGCTGGAATGGAAGTAAACCCGAACTAATGCGTTGAGTAGCTCCGGATTCTCCGCGAAAAGCAATGAATCTCCATGAATTACAGCTTCGAGAACCTGTGGATTTGTATAAGATAACAAAAATCACTATAAGCAGCGTCACCGGCCTCCAATTCAAGAGGAAGGCCAACAATCTACCCTACCCTGCTTAACTTCAAAAATACCGTAAATAACCCCAAATCAACGAAAATATGAAACCCTAATCAATGCATAATGACTAAATCCCTTGAGCAAAAGTTGCACTTTAATAGGATAAAACGTTAATCATACAAAAGACTAATTATGATTAACACATTTTCTCGTGCCACACGACGAGAGAGGATAAGTTGTGCAATCCTGTACTGACTGAATAAGGTAATGGGTTGATGGAACAGTCCCGAGACTGCATTTATGGAATTGTCAAAAGTACGAGCTGAAAAATCTCATTTCGCCTCATCTTGGTATTTGGCTTCAAAAATCAGAAGTTACTTGTTACTCTGTTTTCTCAGTAAAGCAACTAGAGCCATTAAGATGCTTATAGAACATGTCTAAACCGAATAATAAAAACAGGGCTCAACTCTACAAACAACAAAACTGTAAATCCAGGGTCCTAAAAAGAAGTCAATCAGAGACTAATAGTTTCAGCAAAACACAGAAGGAAACTAGTAAAAGCACAAACAGTAGAATATAAACAACGCTTACGAGAGGCAATTCTTTGGAGAAAATCTGGTATCTGAGCTCGGCCGCAAGTTCGAGCAACAGATTCGGACCGCTCACGAAGCAATGCACGTGCAGGCACATCTCGCCGTTGACTTTTTTCCACTCAGCCACCACGTCGTCCTTTGTATACCACCCTCTCAACTGTTAAACAAAACAAAAAAGAGTCAAAATTCACATTGTAATTGTCACACATCATTTCTCTAACGGCCGCAAAACAAATTCCATACTATCTGAAACTGAGTGACGGTACAAATGCATCTTTCGCAATAGTGTCACTTTTTTTTTCTTTCAAAAAGTAGCACAATGCTCCCTACGTGTACGACAATTACAGAATCGATAACTTGTGCGGAACACATGAACCATTGTATAATACTTTCATTAACTTTATTATTTTTCTCAAATCTTTTGAGACTTTCATATGTTCTTCGACAACTAGACTCCTTGACTTCTTCACAATAGTCTCACAATCTAGTTCATTGATATTGTTCAATAACTAACTGACCAAAAGAACCTTCGATTATGTGAAGCTAACGTCTTTTTAATGAGCCGGGGGAAGTATACTACATTTTTGAAAGAATACGAGGCATTGCTACCAAAAATAAAAATTCAAAAGAAATCTGCACCAACAAGCAAAATTCAAGGGGCATTTGTGCCTATTACGCATATTTTAAAAAGTATCGACCTGCTCGAGATTGATGACATGGGAGATCGTCAAAGTTAGATTAGCGGTGAAGTCGCAATGGGAGAGAATGTAAGTTCTCGGGATAATCCCGGCGTACTTGTTCTTCACAACGACTTTAAGCTTCGACGCTTCGAACCTCGCCGGAGGAACCAACAGTCTCACCGCCTACAAATTTCACCAATCACCTCATGATTATGTCAACAAAAATGTCAATCAATTTGTTAAAACCAAAAATCCGGATCGTCATCGGACCGTTGTTTCAATTCCGAGCCTCACTCTTCTCAAGCCTGGTCTATCTATCCTAGGAAGAATTTAGGCTTAAGTGAATATTACAGAATATATGGTTTACATCATCATTTCTCAATGATTTTGAGTCTCTTGAATAAAGATTAGTTGGTCCACACCAAACATAAAGCCTAATTACCCAAACTCTAGAAAACAATACTCAACCATAAAACATAATTAGGATATTTGCGGCATAAGTGTACATTAATAGTATTTTGGACCGGGCATAATCCCGTTATTTATTTATTTATTTATTGTGCATAAACCCTCAATGTTAAGATTTACGTGGCTCAGTAAGACCCAATGTTGTTCAAATTGGGTATCTAAGAGCCACATTTTTCCCGAACATCGAGTATTTAGGCCGTGATAAACAAACGACGAGATTATGCCGTCCAAAACTAGAGTTTATCCCAAAATAATATAATAATTAAATAGCCATAACTAACTAACTAACTATGATAAGACCAATCTCAAGGTTACCTCGGAAACAACAGTGGTGGAAGAGAAGGCATTCTCGTTGACGGCACAAAGCAGAGCAAGCTTCGGTCTCGTCGAGTACGACGACACTAAGGTTGTCTTGGCGAACTCACATCTCTGCTTGGAAGGCACGAACACGTGAGAAGAGGAAGAGGAAGAGGAAGAAGAAGACGCGCAATGGCAGGCCATGGAAGAAGCATAATCATCGTCTTCCTCCGATTCCGACCATTGTTGGGTTCGAAGAAGAAGCCATTCACGGACCAGTTCGTGGAGATTTGGTGTTCATACTTTTGGATTGGTCGTGTGGTGTGCGATGCGCCGACCCCACCATTGCAATAATATTCTTATTATTTTATTTTATTTTGGAGCTGAAAATTGAATACAATACTCGCTCGGTCACTGGCCAGGAGATCCAATAACGTGCCACGTCATCAGATGGTTCGGTTTCAGATAACTTGTGGATAATGCGGTAATTCCTGCGCGTGCCACGTCGGCATTCTTGTTTTGAATAAGCGACTGTGTGAAGTTACGTGTCTTAGCATGTGCAACTTGAATCTGCTACGTACTCTGTTACTACTTACTACCAAATGCCAATTCTACAAGAAATAAGGTAAACTACTCTTTATTTCTTTAACCATAAATTACTTAGTTTTTAGTTTTTATGAGATAACAACGACGAGTTCCGACAAAAACTAAATTATGTCTCTAATTATATCGGTAGCGACTGGAGTATTCAAGTTGTGTATATTTTTGTTTAGCATTAAAATGGATTAACTGTGAACCTGATTTACGGATCGAGTCTCGGGCCAAATGCGGTGGTCACGTGGGCGGTTAAAGATGGAGTCAATGAAGATTAACTAATGATCGACTTAGCTGGAGGTGAATCTTTCGTCTTCGGCGAGCCTCCACGCTGTTCTTCACGATCCTTGAATCCTCGGCGAGGCCGTCCGCAGCGAGGGACGACCTACAAAAAAACAAAAGATTGATGTTGCACTCCGTCAGTATAGCAAGGCATCCTACGTATATACTCGTAGTCAAGTAGGATCAGGTCGTCACATAGTTCAAGGTTAGTAGTAAACTAGTAATGGAGGAATGACGAGGTGGTTTGTATCGTCGTTAGAGCCGATAATGGCGGCGCGGAGGTGACCTTAGTTTATGACGAGGGGATAACCGTCGAGGCTGTCGTGATAGACTGCGCATGTGTTAACTGACTCGTATGACGAGGGTCTTAACCGACGTGAGGTGAGTCTTGGACAGCGCTAGTCATCCCTTCTGAAAGGCGAAGTCGTATGACTAGTCGATCTGAGAGGATCCCTGGCAGGCCTGTGAGCGTCTTCTTTGGCGAACGAGAGAGTCGATACCAGACGAGCAGGGAAAATCGCCCAAAGGGAGAGAGAACTCGAAATTCTAGAGAGAGAAGTCGAGTTTTAGAGAGATAAACTCTAGGGAGAAGTTGCTTAAAAATGAGGAGGAGGCGTCTCCTATTTATAGGTAAAAAGGTGAACCATTTTTCCCTAATTTGGGGGGACTTGCCACGGCTTTTCATCTTGGTATGGGGTCTGTCAGTTGCTTCTTGGCTCGTCCGTAGCGTCTTTCGGGTGTCCGCGAGCTTGTACGTCGAGTCCGTGGGACTAGGGACCTCCTGAGGATCATCGTAAGCTCGGGTTCGCTCGACGTGTGTAATTATTGTGAGATATACCCCGTCAATGTTATCGACGAGGGGTATGTCTTCGTCGGGATACTTCTTCGCCGGCAAAGGGATTCAGTGCTTGGTGAGGATATTTGTCAAGAGGTTCGTCGGCTCGGTGAGGGTTCGTCGGCCTGACGAGGGGAGGTTCATCGGGAACATCATCGTTCGTCGAGGGAGACTTGTCGGCCCGACGAGAGTGATTCGTCAAGGTCTCGTCACTTAACAAGGGTGATTCGTTGTCTTCTCTCTGGTTCGTCAGGGACCTCGGGGGTCATCGGCTAAGTTCGTCGGGGACTCCCTAGGATCGCCATTGCCTTGCCGAGTTCCACTCCGAGTCGCCGAGAGTCTTTATGGTCTTCATCGCCTTGTTCCTTGGTCGAGGACTTTCCCGGGGTTGTGATAATTTTGTCGGGTCGTCCGAATCCTCTTCTTGGATGTGGATTTCGGTCTTGAGCTTCGTCTTTTGGGCCTTCAGGGTTCTGAGCCTCGCAAATGAGTTGCGTCTTAGCTCTCGATCTTTGACTTTGCTCATGGGCTTTGACTTTCGCCACTAGAGCCCAATTTTTATATAGTCTGAAAAATACGCATAACAAATTGTATTTTGTAATCATAAGTTTCACGAATAGAGTGGCATGGTAAAAAAAATAGTTAAGTGATAGGAAGTAGTCCATACTCTATCAATGACAATAAATTAGTAGAACAATGAGAGAGAAATCTCCTTTCTTATTCATCTCTCAAAAATATATGCTCGCCAAAGGAAAAAAATAAGAAAGAAAAAAGAATCAGGCTTTATTGGGACCGAAGTACACCTATATTCGAGCCAAGAACCCCTACAAAAAAGGCCTCCTTGCGCCCCGGTGCGGTTCGAGTGCAGCCATTCCTAAGACTTCTTTTCCTCGCTTTGTGACTCGAGTCCCCTCTTGTAAATCTTTTTGATATCCTCATTTTTAGGACTCTCGGGAACATCTCTTATATACACCTCCTCTTATAATATGTATAGAAAGCGACAATCAAAACAATTCGACTTACCTTAGCTAACGGACCAAATCATATAAAATTGATCTTAGTAGAGTAAGCACTTGATTGGTGAAACCACATGAAACTATTCTGTGTTACTAAACAATTCAAGTCACTTTAGCTAATTCTATTCAAATGTATATTTCCATCGACTCTTGTTCATTCAAGTTTAATGAAAAATCGAGCCAACAAGTAGATTTTTATTTATCTATTTGAGATTAAATATAATCATTATGTAATTATATAAGCTATAATAAACTCATAAGATTTATAATCAGCAAAAATCGACATCCGCTAACAAGCGGTACATGGAAGACAATAACATATTTAAGAGAATAATAAACTGGCGGATTCCGCCACCTCCTCATCTTTATACGGTTGACTTTTTTTGTAATATTTTTTGTAAAATAAATAAAAGATCCGGAATTAGATAAAAGTTAGATTGGTGTAAAGCTTAAGTCCTAAGTGCACTTAGTCTAAATGATCTTGTGTGTCATAAGGGTAATTACGATTAGGTTGTGACCGAAAAATAACAGATGGTAACATATTCAGTTTATATCCCTCAGGTTTGGCTTGGGAACCCACTAGCTAGTTGCCACTTTGGATTATCATATTGCAAATGCCTAGCCATCTTTTGGAGACTTGATTGAGAACGGCTTCCTTCGTGAGTGTTACGAAAACCATCATTATGTGACTGCTCCTTAGGGGTGAACAAAAGAAATCGTAAACTGAATTTTTAACTGAAAAACCGTTCAAATCGATACCGATTACACCACAACTGCTATAAAAGCGGTTAAAACCGAATATACCGAGAAAAAAACCGAATACCGAAATAGGTTAAGACGGGGTTTTCGATTTTAATGTGAAAACCGCAACCGCTTACCCAGTTTTACCGCTTTAACTAAATCGAATATTATATTTATTATATCATATTTACCATACCTATCAACACATCAAAAAGATTTTTCTTATCTAATCTCTCGGTAAAATATTGTGTGATATTAGTATTTATAATATTTACATTTAGTAGTATGTTTCCGTGTAATATTGGTAGTCAGTTTATGGAGATGTGTATATTAATTAAAAAGTGGTAAATGTGGGTAAAAAACCGATGATACCACAACCGAAAACCGAATACCAATTATACGGTAAATGCGGTTTTCATCTTTAAAAATAAGGCATTCGATTATCATTTCTAAAATACCGAAATGCGGTATTCTGTCTATTATTTGTCAAAAAACACACCGAATACCCACTTGTTCACCCCTAACGGATGTATAAGATTATAAAATATAAAGAGATGAGAAATATAGATGACGAAAAATATAAAGTACAAGAACTTATTCAACTTAAACATTATATAATATGTTAACGGGAAATATAAATGACAGAGTTTAAATATTATATAATAAAAGACGGAAATATAAATAATATAATATAATGAAGAGAAGTATAAATGATAGGAGTTTAAATATTATATAATATAAGAGAGTTTTAGTAAAAAAAAAAAGAGAGAGAGAGATATATATATATTTTCTTATGAACAAATAATATTTTGAAATTGTAAATAGGATGAGAATGAATTGTGTGAGGATGTAGTTTTTTTATAGGATTGGAATAGGGGGTTTTAAAAAAAAATTGAGTAAAATTTAGATTTTTGAATGGGGAAAATTATTAGAGGTGTTACGGGTAAAAACGGGATTGATTTTTATAAACAAATTAATTAAACGGAAATTATCTCAATAAATTCCGTTTATTAATTAGTTATTTCGATTAATCTTTTAATTAAGATTATGAATTAATTAAATCAATTTCAAAACCCAAAACTCCCTCCGGAGGCCCGTTTTCGAAAAACAAAGTGTCCCGGTGTTCGTAAAAATATGAAAAACCCCAAAAACGACATAAAATTAGGGAAAAACGGACACGGGACCCGCTCGGGAGCAAAAACGACCGAGGAAACACCCGCGGGACCCACAGGGGCGGCGGCTGTCAGGGCCACGACACGTGGCGGCACCCTGCACCGCCACCGGCCCGCGGGCCCCACTCGGGGTCTCCTCAGCCCCCCACTTGGGGGCAGCACGCACACGATCACGCCAAATGGCGTGATCTCACCCTTGCGCGGGCCTCGGTCCTCGTGCAGACGCACGAAGGGCCCCGATGGGCCTGATGAAGGTGCGCGGGGAGCAGCGCCTGCCCACTTGCTGGGGCGGGCCCCCGCGGCCACGTGTAGGGCAGGGATTAACCCTGCCCATCGGCCTCACACAAAGCGGGCCCCCCTCGGGGGCTTGCAGGCCGTCCGATCTCGCGCGGACGGCCGGGATCGGACCATCTTTTCCAGGGACCGAAATGTAATTATAAAACTGTCCGGGACCCCCCCTGGACAATATTTTACTGCGATCGGGCCCCTGGACCCTACTATAAATAGAAGCTCAGTTCAGTTGAAACGGTAACTCATTCGAACCTTCTCGACTCGAGTTCTCTCTCTCTCTACCCCCGATATACTCGCCTCCCCTCGAATATTATACTAATGTTGAGCGTCGGAGGTGAATCAGGGGGTACCCCCCCCCCTGTTTCCCCTGACCACGGGTGTTACCTTTTTCAGGCTCGGAGAAGTGAGATAGTTCATAAAAGCGGAAGCCCTGGAGGAATTTTCATAAGGCCCCGACCCGCCTGATAGGCTCCGTTCCACATTGTGTCCAGCCTATCTCCAGTCTATTATACGGCTGCTGGGATAGTCTGGGGACAAGTGACAGGGGCCCACTATTCAGGTCGTAGGGACAGGTCTAAGAAATTCCCTCTAAGATCCGGACGACCGAGGGATCACCCTGAGAGGAACCTCTGGATCTACGTATTGGACGAATGCACTCCCCCGTTCACTGGTACCCCCGATCCGCGTGGACTCCGAACCTGTACAAAACCCGGTCTGGACATCCCCAGGTTCTGCGGTAACAGGCCCTGTACAAAACCCAGCCTGGTCAATTCCAGGCTCTGCGGTAACAGGCCCTGTATAAAACCCGGCCTGGCCATCTCCAGACTCTGCGGTAACAGGTAGCGAGCCACCCCGATCGCTTCGGACCCTGAACGGCCACGAGACCTTCAATCCAAGAAAAATCCAGGGACGCCCACTCAGAGTCCCCGAATCGGCCAATTAAAAACTCACTCCGTCGTCAGAAGGGCAATCATCCCAAAGTCAGCGGGGGTCGGAGGGAACTATCATTGACAGCAAATCTGTCATCCCCGTAACAAAGGCCGATCAAGGCCCACGCAGAAGTCTACCAAAAAAGTCCGCCACGTCAGCAAACGACATTGGGCCAGACCCAAATCCACAACTTGGGCCTCAACAGTGTTTGATCCAAAAAACGGCATCAACATTTTGGCGCTAGAAGGAGGGGGTTCACGAAATCAACCCTCTGGACGATCCCACCAGCAGAACGACGCTCTGATCCCACAAATCAGAGAATGTCATCCCAATCAACGGAAGGCACGCCCTCTCACCCCACAGAGAGCATCGCCCTAAACACTCGAGCCAAGACCCAAGCTCGTCGAAAGCAGGTCCGTATCCTGCCGGAAACAAGCGCCCGTCGTGAGTCAGCTCACAACGAGGAAAGATTGGTCCGAGTCGAAGAAAGTCTTTTCCGGCTAACAGGACTCATCTCCAAACATTTCGAAGGCAAACACGCCAACGAAAGGGAGGAGGAGAGCCCTGAAGAAGCCCTCGAACTCACCCAGAAAGAGGCAAACGAAGAGCGCCCCGTTCCTGAAAACTCTCTGGGGCCAGCACAATCACAAACCACCCGGCGATCAGCCTTTGATCGGCTCGGGGGGTACGAAGGTGCCACCAACAATGCGAGAAGTCGACGAAGGGAACGTCGGCGACAGAGACATGCCCCAAACGACGAGGAGGATCTCCGACACCACCTAGACCACACCGGACAACAAAGAGACCATCGGCAACGCAAAAGCCGAAAAAGGGAAAGATCTCACGAACCCAAGGAATCGGGTAGTGACGGAAGCTCAAGGAGATCCGACAACTCCCGGCGCCCCCGGCACTAGGAGGAAGAATATGTCATCCGCGCAATAGGCACTCAGGCGGCAACCCCGCCATACGAGGACCTCAAAAGCAAGCTCCAAACCCTCGAACGAGAAATGCAGAGGCTCACGGAGGCCCAAAGCACTAACCCCGTGACACGAAGCTTAGCTGAGGGGAACATATCCCCTCTGGCGGATCACCTGCTCGCCGAGGATCTCGACGGAGATCTAAGGTTCCCGCTGAACCTCGTCTACGACGGCTCTACCGACCCAACATACCACCTGGTGCAATACCAGTTCAACATGCGAGTGAAGAAATGCTCACCCGCCACAATGTGTCAGGCTTTCTGCCTCACTCTTGCAGGACCCGCCTTCGAATGGTACCAACGCCTTCCGAAAGGGTCCATCGGGTCCTTCGACGAATTGGCAGAGCGATTCACTTCACGATTCGCAAGCTCGATCTCTCAGCGCAAGCCAAAGTCCTACCTGTGGACTCTCAAGCAGCGCAAGGACGAGACATTACAGACGTACCTAAAAAGGTTCGTCGAGGAATCAAACAAAGTTGCCAGTTACACAGACGACGACGCCATTACCGCCGTAATCGACGGCCTGCCACTATGCGATTTCTCTCGCTCCCTCGTCAAAAAGAGGCCAGTATCGATGGCCGAATTGATGGCAAGGGCAGCCAAAGACATTGCTGTCGACGAATACTTTGGCGGCAGGAACCAGTTCAACTCTGACGATCAGAGTCGCAACGACCGAAAAGGTGGTAGCGGCGTACGCAGAGTAAAAAGCAGCACCCACAGCCCAACTCCGGGAACAGACCACCGTTGAATAAACGGGCGGATAAATTCCGGAAAGATGCAAACTTCACTCCTCTGACGACCTCACCCGCAACGATCTTCAGCCTCCATGGAGATAAGTTCGGGAGACCGCCGCCACTCAAGAAAATTGCCAAGAAAGACATGAGCCGATACTGCGAATACCACCAGGATCACGGCCATACAACATCAGAATGCTATCAGCTGAAAAGGCAGATCGAGCAACTGATTCAAGACGGACAACTCAAGGAGTTCGTCAAGAAACTAGTCTCAGGAGGCGGAAGCACCCACAACCAGAGCCAGCAAGACATCAGACCCCAACGTGAAGACAGCCCCATTCAATCTCGCGCTGGAAAAGCGCCAGAAGAGGGCAGACCTTCCCAGTTCCACGTCATATCAACCATCATGGGCGGACCTGAAACCGGAGATTCGTGCAATCAACGAAAGCGGTACGCCAGGTCCCTCGGGGAAGACTTTGACATCCATCAAGTCAATGTCACTCACCTCGGAGGAGCACCCCACATGCTCCCCAGTCAAGAAATCACCTTCACCGAGCAGGAGGCTCGGAGAATCTCTCACCCGCACAACGATGCCATCGTGACAGATATACTAGTCGCCAACAGCCGAGTTTGGCGAGTTCTGATTGACAACGGAAGCTCTGCCGACGTCATCTTCAAATCCGCCTTGATCTAAATGAACCTCGGAGGGTTGATCCCCACACCGGTGAAGACGCCTCTTTATGGTTTCAGCGGAAAGCCCGTCTACACCGAGGGCGCCATCACCCTACCCACGACATTCGGATCCGAGGGCGGAGCTTTGACCACCAAGATGATCAGGTACCTGGTGGTAGATCAACCTTCGGCCTACAATGTCATTCTGGGACGACCCAGCCTCAACAAACTGCAAGCCATCGCGTCTACCTTTCATCTACTCGTCAAGTTCCCAACGGAAAATGGGATAGGAGTCATGAAAGGTAGTCAGCAGGAATCCAGAAATTGCTACGCCCAGGGTACAAAACCCGGGAAGAACGAGTCGGTTATCAACACGATATGCCAACTCGAGGAAGAACTTCCCGAGTGCCCCAGGGACGCAAGGATGTTTGGTGAGTTGGATCCTCGGGATGACAGGCGCAAGCCCACCATGGAACCTTCGTCGGAAGTGACGCAAATCCCGATCTCGGTAGACCGACCCGAAAGGACGGTCACAATCGGGGCCCAACTCCCGATCATGATCAAGACTAGGCTGATCGCATTCTTAAGAGAATTCAAGGATGTGTTCGCTTGGTCACATGCCGACATGCCCGGCATCGACCCTGAAATCGCCGTCCACCGATTAAATATCGAAGCGGGAAAAGCGCCGAAGATCCAACGCCGGCGCGCCTTCAACCCCGAACGATATCAGGCGATCAGCGAAGAAGTCAACAAGCTCATCTCCGCCGACTTCATCAAGGAAGTGACGTATCCCGACTGGGTATCCAACGTGGTAATGGTGAAAAAGCCCAACGGAAAGTGGAGAATCTGCATAGATTATTCCGACCTCAACGCAGCATGTTCTAAAGACTGCTTCCCACTACCAAGGATCGACCAATTGGTGGATGCCACCGCCGGCCACCAGCTCATGAGCATGATGGACGCCTACTCAGGGTACAATCAAATCCGAATGCACAAGCCTGACCAGATACACACGACATTCGTGACTGATCGGGGACTTTATTGCTACAAAGTCATGCCATTCGGACTCAAGAACGCCGGGGCCACGTACCAACGCCTGGTCAACAAGATCTTCGCCCCACTAATCGGGAAGACTATGGAGGTATACGTGGACGACATGATTGTAAAAATTCTTCGAGAAGAAGACCACGTCAACGACCTGCGAGAGACATTCCTGTTACTGAGAAAGTATCAGATGAAGCTAAATCCAGCCAAGTGCGCCTTCGGAGTCGAGTCCGGGAAGTTCCTGGGATACATCGTCAATAGACGAGGTATTGAGGCCAACCCTGAGAAGATCAAGGCCCTCCTCGAAATGAGAAGCCCGCAACGGATCAAAGAGGTGCAAAGCCTGAACGGAAGAATCAACGCTCTAGGAAGGTTCGTCTCAAAAGCCACGGATCGATGCCAGCCTTTCTTTCAAGCCCTGAAGGGTGGAAAGAACTTTGTCTGGAACGAGAAGTGCAAAGCCTTCCAGAAGCTGAAAGCCTACCTCGGATCACCACTCTTACTATCAAAACCAAAGGAGGAGGAATCACTCTACCTCTACCTCTCGGTGTCAATACGAGCAGTAAGCGCTGTGTTGGTCCGGGAAGAAGACAAGAGGCAATTGCCGATCTATTACATCAGCAAAGCCCTCCTTGACGCTGAAACGCGTTACACGCAAATCGAGAAACTGGCACTAGCCCTGGTCACCGCCGCGAAGAAACTCCGCCCGTATTTCCAGGCTCACCAGATAGTCGTAAGAACGGAGCACCCAGTCCGAAAGGCACTACTCAAAGGAACCTCCTCACGAATGGCTATCTGGTCGCAAGAGCTAGGAGAATACGGCGTCGAGTACCAAGCAAGGGTGGCCATCAAAGGCCAAGCCGTGGCAGATTTCATCGCCGAGTTCACATACGACGCCGAGGTCGAAACCGAGGAAGAAATGAACGAAGCACCCAAGCCACCAAAGAGAAAAAGTACCCCCGACGGCCCGACCTGGAACCTCCACGTCGACGGTGCCTCAAACATGCGCGGGTCAGGGGCCGGGGTGGTCCTCACCAACCCCGACGGCGAAAAACTCCGTTACGCCCTCCGCTTCGAGTTCAAGGCTTCAAACAACGAGGCTGAATACGAAGCACTGCTAGCCGGACTGCAAATCGCACACAAACTCCAGGTGAAAAACCTGCGAATCCACTGCGACTCCCAGCTGATAGTGAAACAAGTAGAAGGAGAGTACCAGGCAAAGGAAGCTCACATGGTGGCATATCTGGCAGAAACGAAACGACGCCTAGAGCCACTATCCTGGTATGAGGTCACGCAGATTCCGCGAGGCGAAAACTCGGAAGCTGACGCCCTGGCAAGGGCAGCTTCCGGGGCGAGCGACGAAGGACTGGAAAAAGTCCCGATCGAAGCCCTCAGCCAGCCTTCGATAAAGAAGCCCGAATCCTCTGACGTTGCAATCAAAAAAGAAGTGACGAAAGGGCTCGAGAAAGAAACAACCCCAACTACTGACGGGGAAATCCTCTCCCTGGCAAGCGAATCCGGCGAAAGCTGGATCACCCCGGTGAAAGAATACCTGAGACACGGTACTCTCCCGGCCGATCGCAAAGAAGCCAGACAGCTCAAGCTCCGAGCAACGAGATATGTGTTGCACAACGGAGAACTCTACAAACGAGGTTTCATGCAACCTCTCCTGAAATGCCTCGAAGAAGAAGACGCCAACCTAGTCCTCCGCGAAATCCACGAAGGAATTTGCGGAAACCACTACGCTGGACGATCTCTGGCTCTGAAGGCCCTGAAACAAGGGTACTTCTGGCCCACTCTCAAGAAAGACTCCGCCGAAATGGTGCGAAGATGTGACAGATGCCAAAGGTTCGCGCAAATCCCGCGACAGCCGGCGGTCTCACTCTGCCCTGTGATGGTCCCCCGTCCCTTCGCAAAATGGGGGATCGACCTGATCGGGAAACTCCCAAAGGCGCCGGGAGGGGTGGAATACGCCATAGTTGCCATCGACTACTTCACCAAGTGGGTCGAAGCAGAACCAATGGCAAAAATCACTCAGACAAACACAACGAACTTCATCTGGCGCATAATAGTGTGCCGACACGGAATCCCCGAGTCCATCATCACCGACAACGCTAAACAGTTCAACAACTCGGACCTCCGAGCGTTCTGTCAAGACCTCGGAATAAACAACACTTATTCCTCCCCAGTCTATCCACAAGCCAACGGACAAGTCGAGTCAGTCAACAAGGATATCAAGGCAATCCTGAAAAAGAAACTTGACGAAAAGAAAGGGAAATGGGCCGAAGAGATGCCAGCCGTGCTCTGGGCGTACCGCACCACCGCCAGAAACGCAACGGGCGAAACTCCATTCGCTCTAACATACGGCGTCGAGGCAGTCATCCCCGCGGAGATCACAGTGCCATCGCCACGGGTCGAACTCTACGACCCGGAGCGAAACTCCGAAGCACTAAGAGCCGAGCTTGACCTCCTTGAAGAAAGGAGAAACGACGCCTATACCCGCCTAGCGGCCCAAAAGCGAATTGTAGAGCGATACTACAATTCGAAGGTCAAAGCAAGACGCTTTCTTGAGGGCAGCCTTGTCCTCAGGAAAGTGGGGCAGAACACGCAAGCCCAGGGAGCCGGAGTCCTGGGGCCCACCTGGGAAGGTCCCTACCGCGTCACCGAGGTCATTAGAGACGGAACTTATCGACTAGAAGAGATGGGGGGTAAGGAGATTCCCCGTCCCTGGAACGTCGAACACCTGAAGCAATACTACCAGTAAGCCGGCGCGAGACGAGAAACGAGTCGTACACCCGGAGCAAAAAACCTGCGAAGTACGGAGCCAAACGAACTAAGCAACGACCGGGAGACCGACCAGTCTAGGGAAAATCTTCCCTGGAATGTTCCGATCCAGGTTGAGGCTAAGAAAAAACAAAAACAAAAGGCTCCAACACAAGCAGAAAAGCTCACAGGGAACACGCTCGACACCATCGTCTCCGCCGCAAAAACCCCAATCGGTCCGGAAATAGCTCCGATGTACCAGTCTATGTAAAAGAAGGCACCACAAGAAGTGCCAAATCAATAGAAAATTGTCATTTCGACTATCACATATGTCTCTACTTGTATAGTTTTTTTCCCAACCCTAACGGATTACTCAAAAACTGGGGGGTTAACGGGAATAGGCAAAGAGACATACAAAAAAAAAAAAAAAAAAACTATACGGAGAGTCTTAACAAAGCCCGGACCTCGGTCCCGCTTGTTCAGGCAACTAAGTCCGAAACTATAAGCCGCCCTCCCAGGCGCTGACCTCGGCACCCGAGACAGTAAGCCGCCCTCCCAAGTGCCAACTTCGGGAAGCCAAACGCCTCACAAGCGTCCTCCAGGCAAAAAAGGCCCTAACAAAGCCCGGACCTCGGTCCCGCTTGTTCAGGCAACTAAGTCCGAAACTGTAAGCCGCCCTCCTAGGCGCTGACCTCGGCACCCGAGACAGTAAGCCGCCCTCCCAGGTGCCAACTTCGGGAAGCCAAACGCCTCACAAGCGTCCTCCAGGCAAAAAAGGCCCTAACAAAGCCCGGACCTCGGTCCCGCTTGTTCAGGCAACTAAGTCCGAAACTGTAAGCCGCCCTCCCAGGCGCTGACCTCGGCACCCGAGACAGTAAGCCGCCCTCCCAGGTGCCAACTTCGGGAAGCCAAACGCCTCACAAGCGTCCTCCGGGCAACAAGTCCTAGAAAAGCCCGGACCTCGATCCCGCTTGTTCAGGCAACCTAAAGTCCGAAGCTGTAAGCCGCCTTCCCGGGCGCTGACCTCGGCACCCGAGACAGTAAGCCGCCCTCCCAGGTGCCAACTTCGGGAAGCCAAACGCCTCACAAGCGTCCTCCAGGCAAAAAAGGCCCTAACAAAGCCCGGACCTCGGTCCCGCTTGTTCAGGCAACTAAGTCCGAAACTGTAAGCCGCCCTCCCAGGCGCTGACCTCGGCACCCGAGACAGTAAGCCGCCCTCCCAAGTGCCAACTTCGGGAAGCCAAACGCCTCACAAGCGTCCTCCAGGCAAAAAAGGCCCTAACAAAGCCCGGACCTCGGTCCCGCTTGTTCAGGCAACTAAGTCCGAAACTGTAAGCCGCCCTCCCAGGCGCTGACCTCGGCACCCGAGACAGTAAGCCGCCCTCCCAGGTGCCAACTTCGGGAAGCCAAACGCCTCACAAGCGTCCTCCAGGCAAAAAAGGCCCTAACAAAGCCCGGACCTCGGTCCCGCTTGTCAGGCAACTAAGACCGTAACTGTAAGCCGCCCTCCCAGGCGCTGACCTCGGCACCCGAGACAGTAAGCCGCCCTCGCAGGTGCCAACTTCGGGAAGCCAAACGCCTCACAAGCGTCCTCCAGGCAAAAAAGGCCCTAACAAAGCCCGGACCTCGGTCCCGCTTGTTCAGGCAACTAAGTCCGAAACTGTAAGCTGCCCTCCTAGGCGCTGACCTCGGCACCCGAGACAGTAAGCCGCCCTCCCAGGTGCCAACTTCGGGAAGCCAAACGCCTCACAAGCGTCCTCCGGGCAACAAGTCCTAGAAAAGCCCGGACCTCGATCCCGCTTGTTCAGGCAACCTAAAGTCCGAAGCTGTAAGCCGCCTTCCCGGGCGCTGACCTCGGCACCCGAGACAGTAAGCCGCCCTCCCAGGTGACAACTTCGGGAAGCCAAACGCCTCACAAGCGTCCTCCAGACAGCAAAGCCCTAACAAAGCCCGGACCTCGGTCCCGCTTGTTCAGGCAACCTAAGTCCGAAACTGTAAGCCGCCCTCCCAGGCACGGACCTCGGCACCCGAGACAGTAAGCCGCCCTCCCAGGCGCCAACTTCGGGAAGCCAAACGCCTCACAAGCATCCTCACGGCACAAAGCCCCGGCAAGACCGGGAACCCAACCTCACCTGCTCAGGCATCTAAAAACAAAGTCGGAGACACAGCTCAGGCAGAAAACCGGATAAAGACCGCCCCGAAGAAAGCTCAACAAAGCCCGGAGGGTCGAAAATCTATCTCGAAAGGCGCAAAGTACGTCAGACATGTCAAATCCACCACCAATGTAAGAATCAGAAGCCGAGACGAACCGCCTGGGATAGTAGATACCTGCAGTAAAAGAAAGAATGGGTAAAACCGAGAAAAGCGGAAACCAACGCGAACAACGAAATAAAGCCGGCGCAACCTCAATCGAGGCACGAAAAGACGTGATATACAAAATGGCAACTAAAGTCAGATATATACAAAGCCGTGCCCAGAAAGCGTCAGTCAAAACCCCACAACAGGCGGTGAAGACTACAAAACTCCGAAAAGAAAAAGTACAAAGAAAAGCGCTACTCTACTCCGTGGCCCCCAAAGTGCGGGAAGTCGCCCGTGCTGCTACCAGTGGCATCATAAGCACCTATGTAGCCGGCGGCGGGATCTCCAAACCCCGCCAGCGCTGTCAGAGGATCGGGATGGACCGCCGGAGGAGGAGCCGGAATCGCCGCCACATAGGGCTCTAATGTCGCCCTAACATGAGCCGGGAGCTGGTACTGCTCCGTCAGGAAGGCAACAGAGAGCGGGACTCCTTGGTTGGACATCGCCAAGGAGATGAAGACAGAGACGAAGCCCTCCCAGAAACGGGTGTCTGCAACCTCCGACATGCTGCTCCGCGTGTCCCGAAGCTCGGCCTCCAGCGCTGCGATACGACTCCGCGTTGAGACAAGCGCGGAAGCCGTCCAGTGATACTCCACGGAGCCACGAGCCAGCTGGCCCGCCAATCGCTCCCGAGTCTCCTGAGCCTCATGAAGCAAGCGAAGGGCAGTTGTCATCCCGCCCTGTGAGATCTCGGCTCTGGACCGATACTCCTGGTTCTCGCGTTCCAGGGAAGCGTTCCGGGCGCGAAGAGAAGCAATCTCCTGCATATACACGGCATCCACCCGGAGATCTCGGGGTGGAACCGGAAACTCGGTGCCGCTGGGAGGAAACACCGAGGGTACCTGCAAAAAGACAAAGGAGGATGAGCCAAAACAAAAAGACGAGAGCGACTGAACAAGTCGTGCAGAGAAGCAGAAAATACCGGGGGCAGAGTCTGCCCGGCCACGTCAAGCTCCCCGAATGGAGGAGCATAGTCGAAAATGGAGGACTCGTGAACCGCCGCATGCGACGACGACGCACCCGCGGCAGTACTCGGGGCTTTCCCCCGGGAATGGGTCCCCCTCACCGACGTCGCTCCTCATCATCCCCAGTGGCCCGCGCCGGCCGACGAGTTCGGCGCACCAAAACCCCAGAGACGGTCCTCCCAGAGTCGCCCGTGTTGTCTTCTCCAGCCATACCTGCAGAAAGCAAAAACAGAGTTAGAAGCAAAACGAATCAAGTTACAAAGCAACCAGCGAAGTAAAAAAGAAACCGTGAAAAGACTGGGGCCCCTCCAGAGAAGCCCAGCGCGGTACCGACAAACGATTGGCCGGAAGCCACCCCGACGAAACCCACGCCGACCGCTCCAGAAACGGAGCGAAATACTCGGGAGTCAACAACCTTGCCATAAAAAGGCTGCCGAAGTCAAAACTCCCGAAAGTCGGGCGGGAACGAACCGGGGGCGGAACTAGGCGCTGGGGAACAGACCCCAAAAGACCGCACGGGACCCACACCCAGCGACTATGCCAGTCAGGGTCCGAATACTGATGAAGGCCAGCAACGCCAACGCCCTGATCAGAATCCAGGACACACCAGTTTTCGAGACCCCGCGTACCCCAATAGAGGCGGAGCATGAAGAACTGAAAAAGCTGGTCAGCCGAAAGGGCGCGACCACGTTCCTCCCGCCACATCGAGTAACACCCGGCAATAAACCGGCAAGCATCCGGGCCGAGCTGGATCGGATGCAAGCCGGTGCGGATCAAAATATCCTCCAGCAATGGAGGGACTGGGAGGGTAAATCCAAGGCGAATGCTCTCCAAAGGCACCGCCACCATCCCGTCGGGAGGACGGCTGGGCAATGAACCCTCCGACGGCGCACAAACGCCCTCGACAGGGGCCAGCTCCTCATCCCGATAGAATTCCGCCAGATCATCGGGGGAAACGACGCTCGGAACATCGATATCCGAGCAATCCAAAGGCGGATCAAACCAAAACCGGGTAGGAGCCTCCTGATCAGGATCGACCCACCTCCCCACATTCCGATGAAAAATCGGACATGACCCACCTGCTATGACGGCTCTATGACGCGATCTGCTCGCGCCAACGGCCATAGGGCGGGTACCTGCACCAACCAGACGGGTATCCGGCTCCGCCGCCGGAAACAACAATGAAGAATGCCCTCTCGGAGCCCCGCCGAGAGGAGAAGAAGATGGCCCGCCAACGCCAGCCGAAGAGGCTAGCGCCGAAGGCCTGGCCCACCCGGAAACTGAAAAATCCCGGGATATTTTCGGAGCAGAAATTTCGAATTCTGCACCCGGACCAAGAATCAAGGCGCGAACCCCACCTGAAAAAGGGGGAAATAGAATCAACGCGCCCTCACTAACAGAAACTCGCCCGGAACCCAAACTGAAAAAGTTTGGGCCCACGGGGAGCCCGGCGGGACCGATGGCTCCCGAAGAGGGAACCTCGACACCACGACCATCGGCCACCCTCCCAGAGGGTGGCCTCACCACGGACCAAGTCACGCCGCCTCCCCGGACCTCGGGGAGGCGGACATCGGCGGGAATGGACCGTCGGGTCCCACCTCGGGCGGCCTCGCCCTCATCGGACCCGCTCGGGGCCCCCTCGCCCCCTCCGGCATCGGAGCAACTCCTCGCCGCTCCCAATCGGATCACCCGGGCCTCCCGAATCACGACAGAACCAACCCCGGCAAGGGGAGGCCCCGCCGTGCCTTCGTCGGCCGCGTCGGAAGCCCGCGAGGGAACCGACGCCGACCGACTTCCCCCAACGGCGCACGCGGGCGGCGAACCCGCAGACGGGGTCGCCGGAACCCCTCGACCCTCGGAGGACCTCGCGCCAGCCACGGCGGCGAGATCCGCTCCGACAAGGGCAAGCTCGGACTCGCACGACCCGCGCGAGGAGCTCGGCCCAGCCCGACCGCCACCGGCCGCCTCGGCTCCAGGCGACCACTCAGACAAAGTCGCCCGGACCCCCCGAGCCTCGTGCGGACTGCCTCCGGCGACGGCGGGCTCCTCCGCGCCGGCGAAAGCGAGCTCGACCTCGCCTAGAACCCGCGGGAGGTGCAACTCCGCCCGCTCTCCACCGGCCTCACCACCGAGTGCCACCGGCACCGACGGACTCGCAGCGGCCCCCCGGACCTCGCGGGGCCCTCCTCCGTCGACGGCGAGCCGCGCGGCACCGCCTAGGGCTTGGCTGGCCTCGCCAATCGCCCGCGCAGGCGAGCCCGCGGCTCCCTGCTCCTCCTCGCAGCCACCGCTGCCCTCCTCCTCCACTGGCCTCGCCGGACTCGGATGACCCCGACGAGGGTCTTCTCCGGCGACGGTGGACGCTGGCTGGGCGGCTGTGGCGTCGGTCTGGTTCCCCATGAGAGCCAGAGAGAAGTTCGAAGACGGTTTTTTCTCGAACCAACTCGACTTCCACTCGATTTTTACAAAAATCGATCCGAAGGGCATGTTATAAAAATCGAGCTGCGACAAAGACCACTAAAAGCGCAACACTCCGGAAAAAACGGTGCGTGAAAAGGGTAACAAAACAAAAAGTTACTCAGGTCTGAAAGACTTACTTCGAGTAAAACCGCAGATCTCGTCTCGCCTCGGAAATGAGAAAATGAAAGGGCCCACCTCGAATTTATAGAAGTTTCACGGGAATCACGAACTTCCGTAAAACTGGGGGGTTAATGTTACGGGTAAAAACGGGATTGATTTTTATAAACAAATTAATTAAACGGAAATTATCTCAATAAATTCCGTTTATTAATTAGTTATTTCGATTAATCTTTTAATTAAGATTATGAATTAATTAAATCAATTTCAAAACCCAAAACTCCCTCCGGAGGCCCGTTTTCGAAAAACAAAGTGTCCCGGTGTTCGTAAAAATATGAAAAACCCCAAAAACGACATAAAATTTGGGAAAAACGGACACGGGACGCGCTCGGGAGCAAAAACGACCGAGGAAACACCCGCGGGACCCACAGGGGCGGCGGCTGTCAGGGCCACGACACGTGGCGGCACCCTGCGCCACCACCGGCCCGCGGGCCCCACTCGGGGTCTCCTCAGCCCCCCACTTGGGGGCAGCACGCACACGATCACGCCAAATAGCGTGATCTCACCCTTGCGCGGGCCTCGGTCCTCGTGCAGACGCACGAAGGGCCCCGATGGGCCTGATGAAGGTGCGCGGGGAGCAGCGCCTGCCCACTTGCTGGGGCGGGCCCCCGCGGCCACGTGTAGGACAGGGATTAACCCTGCCCATCGGCCTCACACAAAGCGGGCCCCCCTCGGGGGCTTGCAGGCCGTCCGATCTCTCGCGGACGGCCGGGATCGGACCATCTTTTCCAGGGACCGAAATGCAATTATAAAACTGTCCGGGACCCCCCCTGGACAATATTTTACTGCGATCGGGCCCCTGGACCCTACTATAAATAGAAGCTCAGTTCAGTTGAAACGGTAACTCATTCGAACCTTCTCGACTCGAGTTTTCTCTCTCTCTCTACCCCCGATATACTCGCCTCCCCTCGAATATTATACTAATGTTGAGCGTCGGAGGTGAATCAGGGGGTACCCCCCCCCTGTTTCCCCTGACCACGGGTGTTACCTTTTTCAGGCTCGGAGAAGTGAGATAGTTCATAAAAGCGGAAGCCCTGGAGGAATTTTCATAAGGCCCCGACCCGCCTGATAGGCTCCGTTCCACATTGTGTCCAGCCTATCTCCAGTCTATTATACGGCTGCTGGGATAGTCTGGGGACAAGTGACAGGGGCCCACTATTCAGGTCGTAGGGACAGGTCTGAGAAATTCCCTCTAAGATCCGGACGACCGAGGGATCACCCTGAGAGGAACCTCTGGATCTACGTATTGGACGAATGCACTCCCCCGTTCACTGGTACTCCCGATCCGCGTGGACTCCGAACCTGTACAAAACCCGGTCTGGACATCCCCAGGTTCTGCGGTAACAGGCCCTGTACAAAACCCAGCCTGGTCAATTCCAGGCTCTGCGGTAACAGGCCCTGTATAAAACCCGGCCTGGCCATCTCCAGACTCTGCGGTAACAGGTAGCGAGCCACCCCGATCGCTTCGGACCCTGAACGGCCACGAGACCTTCAATCCAAGAAAAATCCAGGGACGCCCACTCAGAGTCCCCGAATCGGCCAATTAAAAACTCACTCCGTCGTTAGAAGGGCAATCATCCCAAAGTCAGCGGGGGTCGGAGGGAACTATCATTGACAGCAAATCTGTCATCCCCGTAACAAAGGCCGATCAAGGCCCACGCAGAAGTCTACCAAAAAAGCCCGCCACGTCAGCAAACGACATTGGGCCAGACCCAAATCCACAACTTGGGCCTCAACAGTGTTTGATCCAAAAAACGGCATCAACAAGAGGATTAAACTGTTAAAAAAAATATTGAATTCAAGAGAGGGAAGTAATTAATGTATGATATCATATAGTTGAATTTCGGATAAAAAGTAGCGAAATAATTAAAGTTGAACAATATTAGATAAAAATGAATAAAATAATTAGTGTATCTATTAATGCCGCAGAAGAATATTGGTAAAAAAGCAAGTTTTTACTCCGTCGTGTGTTGCTTGCTTGCGAGTTGCTGCTTGGCTGCCTTCCTCTACCACGCGTCAACGCAGAGTACGTCACGAATGCGTCGCTTCGCGTGGAATGTGCGTCGCCACAGCGAGGTGGCGTAGGTACGCGAACCGGCACTCGCATTGGGGTGCTGGACGTGTAGGAGTTACGCGTATCAAGTGCCCAACTTAACCACCGGTGTAAAAGCTAAATTAGAATAAATCATTTAATTAATTCCTTTATTTTAATATGTTGAATTTTACTATGTTGCTTTATTAATGCTGATTTCATAAGAGGAAGTGCGAGTGAGTTTAAGTAAGAAGAGAAAAAAAAATAGTATGAGTATTTGATTTTTAATACAAACTTATATGAAATTTCAGCTAAATTTATTCAATTAGTAATTTGTATTAAAAATTGAATATAACCGAATACTTTAAATTCTTGATGAGATGAGAGATTGGACTACTGGTCATGAGTTTTTTTTTTTAAGGATTGGATTAAAACCCAATTTCAAGAGAGACTCGTGGTTTCAACTTTCAATCATCACAAATTCAGTGTTGAAATGCCAAAATGATTGACTAAAGTGGTCTAATAATTCAGATGCTCTTTATAAACTTGGGACCATTGACAACTCCTACTAGACGATCTGTCTGCTTTCAGACTTTATATCCATACATAAAATAGCTTTCATATTGAGAATAATAACAGTGATTATAAAGACAAAGCAACCACTTTCTCAGCTAATACGCTTTTGGGCATTTTTTGCTGTTAATCAAAGTACTCCTTAACCATACTATTGATGGAATTAGTCTTGAAATATAATAACATGATTTTTTTTTTTATGGACGAAATTGAGGGTTACATATTTTTGTCGGTGAATTAAAAGTATATGGCCCCAAATCCGTAGAGCAATTGATTGAAGAGAACTCGAATGTGACGCAAAAGTGTAGGAGATAGAGATTTGTTTGGCCAAATTTTAGTAATTCAAAAAATATAGGCAATGCAAATTTAATTTTTTTGCAGTGTTGGCCACATTGGGTTTGACTTTTTATTTTATAGCATTAAATATTTATGATTAGAAAGTTTTATACTAATAGTTTTATTCAATTATGTTTTTAAAAAGGATAGATATTTTCATTAACTAGTACTACAAATAATAAAAAATCCGGAAATAGTGTATAATGTTTCTAAATTCAAAAACTAGTGATGTTATGGATTATACACCAAAATACCCTAGTCAATATATATGCTTTAAAAAATTGATACCCGTTCGAAATCAATTTATATAGTTTTGTATTTTTATCATAATCCACTCTCTCTTTTTTTTCTAAATTTTACAAACGATCTATAATCGAAAAGTCAAAAGACAGATCTACAACTTTGTTATTTTACATTCTGACAAATAAAGGCCAAAAAAATCAAAATATATACTGAAACGTAAAATTGAGTATTAATATATAATGAAAAATAGTTGTTGAGGATTTCATATTAAAAAAACATTATGATTAAACATAAAATTATAAAATTGTAGATCTATTTCTAATTACCTTTCCAACTATAAATCCGTAGTTTGTGATAACAACCTCCCATATAAATCCGTAGTTTGTGTTGTGACAACTTTGATATACTTGTTATTGAAAAAACACTTCAGCTATGCGACACAACTAACCCTAGTAACACCTTATACTTTTGTATTTTATCTTTATGGATTTTGTACTCATTTTAACTTTCTAGAAATTTATCGTGTTACTCATGAAAAATTAAATAGAGATAAAAAAAAATCAAATTTAAAGACAAATAAGGAAACACATATTAAATTGAGATCTAGATAAAGATAAAATTTGAAAGTGCAGAGCTATATTGAATAAAAGGATTATTAACGTAAAAATATCTAAATTATTTGGAAATAAAATAACATAGAGGTAATTAAAAAATTATGACAAAGTAGATACTAATGTACAGTATTCTTCGAGAACAAAAATAATCAATAATTAATCACTAAACAGCAAAATCAATATACAACTAAAAATAAAAATAAAAAATGATCTTTAACACCATAACTACATACTGTTTAAGCTTCAATATTATTTTTGCAAATTACTCGTTGAAATATTAATTTATCTTTCACATTAACTAATAAAATTTTACACGATTAATGAACATTCGATATTTTTTATTAAATGTGTAAAACATAACATTTTCTTTATAAAAAAAACATAGCAAACACGCTCACGTGTAGTTCCGTACGTGGCAGTGTCGGTGCATGTTCTTGTATTCTCTTTTTCTCTGAAACTGTGATTTATGAATCATTCATTATTCGAGAATTTATTCAACTAAAATTATTTCAAAAAGAAGAAAAAAAAAAGTCTTGACACGTCACGAATCCCCATTACGACCATGATTCGCTTTGAATATCTATTATCACCCCAACTGTTTTAACTTTTTAAGGTAAATGTTTTAAGAGAAATTGTCTTTAACGCCCTCCAAAATTTAACTGCTTTTTAATTTCATCTCTAAATTTTAATTTTTGGCATCACTGCCTGTTATTCTTTAAAATAATAATAATAAAATATACACAGCTCTCCTAAAAAACCTACCTTATTTTTTTATTTTTATAATTTTAGTCTAAATTTATAATAAACAAGTTCGGCCCTGACCTGTTAAGTAAAGTAAGAGATCTAGATATTAGATTAAAAATAGAAGTTAAAATTTTCAAGTTTTTAACGAGTAAAAATTATAAACTAAAATTCACGGTAGCCAATCATTTTTTAAGTTTAGCTTAAGTGGAAGCTATATACATACATATATATATATATATATATATATATATATATATAAACCCTGAGTTAAAATCTGTGAGTGCTCATTGGGTAGCTCGCAAAGGACAAAGCAATTTAAAGCTAAGCCCAAGCTCTGAATATAAACAAGCTCTTTCTCTAACTTTCTCTGCAAATCATCCATATGGGTATGTATGTATCTATGTATGTATGTTGATGTTATACACTAACATTGGTTTTAGCTAGATTCATAGATCTTCTTAGTTTTCACTTTCTTGCTACTATTCTCTGATGGGGTATCTCTGAAAAGCTCAGTAAGTGGCTAAAGTTCTCAACTTTTTTGTTCATGCTTACAGGACATTGACACAAATACGCATCTGGGTCTATGAGCGTTTAGCTTCAAGAGGAAAGTAAAGTTCAACAATGGCGTTCGGGAATTATTCACGCGTGGATGCCAGGAAGTCGAGGAGTGGCTGCTCGACGGTCAGCGTCGTCGTGTTCGTGGCGTTTTCACTCGTCGGAATCTGGGTGTTCATGTCCTCGGCCGTGGAGGATCAGGAGCTTCCGTCCGAGGATCCGGTGAGCGAGGCGAAGCGGCACCACGTCGGCACTAATGCCAAGCAATTCGAGGACATTTCCGGGGATGCGCAGATGCCGGAGGAAGTCCAGCTGGAAGAGGCATCTCCGGGGGGCGGAGAAGCCGAGTCCGGCGAGAGCGCGGCCTCGGAAGACGGGAACGGTAATCCGAGCGACGAGGAGCCGAACAAGATGAGTGAGGGTGAGAGGGCAGAACCGGAAGAGAGAGAGGAAAGTGTGGCAGAAACAAAAGAGGTTATAACCTGACTAATTATTCAAAGTCTCAAGATCTTTAACATGTTTAATTATCCAAGAAGAATTGAATACATGTGATTTAGTATATGATTTAATATTTTATATACAATAAACATAGATTTTATTCTCTAGATAACAGTTAAGTTGTATTTAAATAAGGCATAACCTTAAATATATAAACTTAGTTTATAGGGGTATTTGCGGCAAAAATGCTAGAAGGTCAAGGTAAAAGTAGTGGCATGTTTTGATTTTGTGTATATTACTGATGTTGTTGAAAAGCGTAGATTGTAGGTACTCAATGTGTATATTTTTCGTACTTACGATTCACACTTTTGATAAAATTGGGAATATATGCCCGTAAAAATAGTGGAATATGCCGCTACTTTCACCTAGCTTTCCAATATTTTTGCCTCAAATATCCTTAGTTTATGTATTATTCAGCCTGTTATTAAATCTGTAATCTATTAGTATCTACGTAATATTCTTATGCCAAATATATCCTTATGTCACTTTAATTGATCACTTATTTTTAGAGTTAATTAATAGTAACACATTCCCAAAATAGATAAATAAGTTAAATTGGCATTTTTATAAATACAATGCAATAAACTCTTACGAGCAGGATCAATGGAAGCTATCATAAGAAATCTAATCATAACTTACATCCAATCTTTTTAATAAGTGCTGATCCGTTGTATTTGATTACGTGCATAGCCTCAATTCACTGATTATTATTGAATTTAATCCAGAGTTCTTCGGAGCAAAATGACGAGAAGGAGAGTGGGGCCGCCTCCGAGCTTCTGGAGGAGAGCAAGGCCGAGGAGGGCGGGGCGTGGGCCACTCAAGCTACAGAGTCTCGGAACGAGAAGAAAATGCAGCGGAAATCACAGAGCAGCCAAGCTTGGAAGCTCTGCAATGTCACTGCAGGGCCGGACTATATCCCGTGTTTGGACAACTGGGGAGCCATCAGGCAGCTCCGGAGCACAAAGCACTACGAGCACCGAGAGAGGCATTGCCCCGAAGACCCTCCCACCTGCCTTGTTTCTCTGCCCGAAGGGTATAAACGGTCAGTCAAGTGGCCAACGAGCAGGGACAAGGTACGTCATTTGTCACTTTCATGTCGTACAATGCAGTTCAAAAGACTATGCTGAATGAATGAAGATTGTTCCAGATATGGTACAGCAATGTACCTCACATCAAGCTCGCTAAGGTCAAGGGTCACCAGAACTGGGTCAAAGAAAGCGGCGAGTATCTTACGTTCCCGGGCGGCGGGACACAATTTAAACACGGGGCGCTTCACTACATTGATTTCATTCAAACTGTGAGTCCCTCACTAAGCCTCTCTTGTTCTTGGTACATTTTGAAACTCGTGATCGCCGGCATAAAAATTGGACTTTTATGACTCTATGATGGGGGTTTAGGAATTTGTTTAAGTGTGAGATTAGATAAATGCGACAATAACCGTCACGTTTTACTTTTAATGTTCTTCATTGTTATAATCAACTTTTGAAATTAGTGGAACATTCTCCTCTACCCGTGAATTTTTCTAATTTGAGTTTCCCGCGTGAACTCTTGTGTTCACTCTGATTCTGTTAATTTGCTCTTTTATGTTGTCCGGTTTTCTGATCTCATTCAGACCGTGAGTCCAGTACCGATTATTTTCAAATATCCAGTGAACATCTGATCGATCGAGCCAGCTAGTTTGCCAAAGCAACGAGATCTTTGTGACACTCGGTAATAAAGGGGAATCGCTTTTCAAATTTTGATCACAAATCTTGCAGACTCTTCCTGATATTGCGTGGGGAAAAAGAAGCCGCGTGGTGTTAGATATTGGCTGCGGAGTGGCGAGCTTTGGTGGCTATCTCTTTGAGAGAGATGTTCTGGCAGTGTCATTGGCTCCCAAAGACGAGCACGAAGCGCAGGTCCAGTTTGCCCTGGAGCGGGGGATTCCAGCCATATCCGCTGTTATGGGCACAAAGAGACTACCCTTTCCCGGGGCCGTCTTTGATGTCGTTCACTGTGCACGCTGCAGAGTTCCTTGGCATATCGAAGGTCATATCAGAATTTCAATTTATAACTCCTTTCCTCGTTCAATGAAGCTTTCTTTCTTTACCTTATCTAAGAGAATCAATTTCAAAATCAAACTATTAGGGCTGAAATTCGTCAGGATTTGACCAGTTTTCGGACTGAACCGTTCGGTTATCTAAAAGTGGGACCAAAGTTCATTACAATCGGTATGCTTATTAACTTTTTGGTTAATGAACCGCCTTAAAATATTTATCCAAATTCAGCCAGATCAGTTAAAGATTCTATTAACTTAGTTATAACCTGATTTGATATAATATTTTTTTGAAAACCAACATAAAATTATGTATGGAAAAGAACATGTTAACAATAATCCTATATGATCCCTGTAGAATCTGTCTCGGCTATAAATCGATAAACCGGTCTTGATGACCAATTCGTTTGACAACCGGTGATAATGAATTGTTTTGGGTTTTTTCTATTGCCGATTTTGCCTACATATGCAGTTATTTTTGTCGAAATTCGGACGTTTTATCTTCGCCGGTTTTATAAGAGCACTTTAAATTACAATACAGGTGGTAAGCTTCTTCTTGAACTGGACCGTCTATTGCGACCCGGCGGTCACTTTGTTTGGTCTGCCACGCCTGTTTACCAATCGCTTCCTGAAGATGTTCAGATCTGGGAAGGTAAAGAAAAGCACGAGTTTTTTTTTAACTCGGGAGACTGAATTGACCGGATTTTAACATTTTGATCCTTGGTTTGAAATGATGACAGATATGACCAAGCTGACAAAATCGATGTGCTGGGAAATGGTGGCGATGAGAAAGGACAAGCTTAATGAAGTTGCCGCTGCGGTGTTCAGAAAACCAACCTCCAACGAATGCTATTCCAATAGGCCTGAAAACGAGCCTCCACTCTGCAGCGACTCCGATGAACCAAACGCAGCCTGGTACCTTTTATCTCTCTCTTCGGAATATTGAATGGTTATTATGGTCCCATGTTCTGGTTCTTGCAACGTAATGGACCGGACACGAACCGTAACACATAAATGAACATAGATAAAGTCACGGTTCGAGAAGGACTAATTGGCTTCATGACGCTACATGATCAGGAACGTGCCACTAGAGGCGTGTGTGCACAAAGTTTCCGAGGGAAGCTCGGAACGTGGATCCAAATGGCCTGCACAATGGCCTCTGAGGTTGGAGAAGCCACCTTACTGGCTGAAATCTCAGGTCGGCGTGTATAAGAAGTCTGCGATTGAAGATTTTTCTGCGGATTATAAGCATTGGAAGAAGGTCATATCCGAGTCGTATTTAGAAGGCATCGGAATCAACTGGTCTTCTATAAGAAATGTCATGGACATGAGAGCCATTTATGGAGGGTAAGTAGTATTTTTCGACCGTATATTCATTCAGTTCTATCGTATAATTTTCAGTTGAATGCGTCTTCATCATATACGTTATCTGCTTCTAGGTTCGCCGCTGCATTAAAAGACTTGAAAGTGTGGGTTATGAATGTGGTGCCGATCGACTCTCCCGACACTTTGCCGGTGGTATACGAGCGTGGTCTGATCGGTATATACCATGATTGGTGTGAATCCTTCAGTACATACCCGAGAACTTACGATCTCCTCCATGCCGATCACCTCTTCTCAGCCATTAGAAACAGGTTTGTTCTCTACTTTGAGTCCAGTTAATAGCTTAACATAGGAGTGGCCAAGAAAAACCGTAAACCAAATCTAGAAGGTAAAAGCCGAATGCACCGAACACCATCATATCATTTTGTAGCGGTATTTCGTTATTATTTAATAATTATTTTTAATATTGAATTGGACAATGTATTGACCTCGACTTATATAATACTTATAGCGTTTTCTTGTCTCTAATCTATCTTTATCGTCATTTTCTTACATAATGACTATGTGAATGGAACTTAACATATATGTATTAATATTATATTGATTAATGTTTTGACTCTATTTGGTCATATTCTTTGAAGCAAACGCGGTTAAAAAAACCAATTTTACCGGTACCGAAAACTGAATACCAAATGTTCGGTAATTGCGTTTTTGAACTTCAAAATACAGTCGCTTTTTTTATAACACCGAAAAGCAATATTCGGTTAAACTCTTACTGAACATTATTGGGGGAGCTTTCCTGGTCAAACTCTTGAATTTTCAAGAATGGAGAAAGTATTCTTGTTTCTATTTCAGATCCTATTAGAGTGGCTCTTAACATCGGAACGGTAAACGGTTGTTGTGGACGTTTTTCAGGTGCAAGTTGAGGGCAGTGATTGCAGAAGTTGACAGAATACTGAGGCCTCAGGGAAGTCTGATCGTCAGAGACGATGCTGAAACGGTGAGCGAGATCGAAAGCATGGCAAAATCTCTCAAGTGGGATGTGAAATTTAGTTTTTCGGACGAAAAGAAAGGTTGGCTTCACGTTCAGAAGTCGTTTTGGCGCCCAAAGGAGTCGGAAACCATTTTGTCAGCCGTTGCTTGAAACACAAGTTATATGTTTAAGTATATTTTATTGTTGTTTGGTCTAACAATTACAAAATAGCATATCATATAAATCATATTTACATGTAGGTCTTCATTATTTATACATAAGCAATATTCCCCTATATATGACTATATTACATGATCTTATGTTGCTAAGAATAAGATAAGTTGCCCTTTTCATTGGAGAGGAAATCGGGTCATGATTTTTGCTTACATTAGTGTTAATATACCACTTTCACTTCTGTTCTTTCATTTTTCTCCAGCTCATTAATATGGGAAAATTTGCGGCAGAAGTTATAAATTCGTTTGGTTTGTTGCAGTTAGTGACTCTCTTTAAACATGACTATTTTGTAGTAAAAGTCCCTATCAGTATACTTTTATATTTTAATCAAACTTTTTGTTAACTGCCACGTGATTATCTTATGTGTGCCATATCAGATACATGTGTATAATAAAAATAAGGGTTAATTGCGGCAAAAGTACCCAACCTTTGGTCAAATTCTCTGCTGTGTATACAACCTCCGTAAATAGCGGCAAAAGTACCCAACCTTAGCATTGGGGAATTGAAGGTTGGGTACTTTTGCCGCCATTTACGGAGGTTGTATACACAGGAGAGAATTTGACCAAAGGTTGGGTACTTTTGTCGCAATTAACCCTAAAAATAATAGACGCAAAAGTACCATATATTTTATACAATAACAGTTGAAGTATTCAAAAAATTGGGTGAAAGTTCATGATATCATATATTTCCTTCCCCGTAGCATTAAAAAAATCGAATTTAAACTATGAGAAATTGAGAATACAACTCACAAGCTGACAAAACAGAAAAAAAATATAAAATTCAGTACTTTCAAGCTAAGCTATTTGGAAAAAGAACACGGTATAACTCTTCCTTTTGTTGTTTACCACCTTTCAGTTTCAGTACTTCCATGAGGCGTTGAATAGTTTCAGGACACCCTGCACCTTCCATGAATTTTACATGTACCTTCTAGGAGCCGTTGAATGAACTGAATTTGCGTATCATAACATTTTCGCATAAGTCCTATTAAAAATGTTAAAACATTTTCTCACAACAAGATTTTTTTGCCCACTGCCCATTAAAAATTATTTTTATACTGCAAATGACAAGGAATGTATGAAAATAAAAAGTGATCAAGATTAGTTTTTTTACCTTTTTCTGCTCTCTTCTGTTTATCTTCTGCTCGATGTGACGTTGATATCATGTTTTATAGAAGAACAATGTATATGAAACTGTGTATATAATTGGCTTTTGTCATAATTTTAAACCGCATGCATTACAGAACACAGAGATCGCTTCTACGAAGAACAAACTTTTATTAGTTAATGTATACGGAAATAAGTATATGCATATTAAATTCTTACATTGTAAATTTGTGAGCTTAATACTTTTTTTCCTTCTTTATTTATATATATATATATATATATATATAAGGATCTTTGGATTTCACTCCTACCCGCATGGTGACTCGAACTCAAGACCTCTAATGTCTTAAGTGTGAGCTTAATACTATAATGCATTTTTTTTTCTATTTAGAAGAAATATGATGACACTTAAAAGATTAGTGAAGTTGTTCATATTTTCTCTTATTCTTATTCTTATACTTATATTTATATTTATATATGTTTGTGTATAATATTATCTACTGAGCTGATTAGTGATTGCACATTATGACATGATATTTTTTATTTTTATTTTTAACACACAATAAAAAAAAAATTATTAAAAATTCCCGTTTTTATAATCCTCGATCCAGCGATTGATCGGTAAACAAACGATTAATCCGTCGAAAACGACATTTTGAATCTTGGTCATCAACTTTCGAAACTAGTTGAACTTTCTCATCTACCAATGAATTTTTTTCAATTTGAGTTTCCCGCGTATATTCTTGTGCTCACTCTGATTTTCTTAATTTGCTCTTTTATGTTGTCAGGTATTCTAATCTCATTCAGACCGTTTTCCAGTGCCGATTATTTTTTTAAATATTCAATGAACATACTGATTGATCGATCTATTTAGTTTACAAAAGCAACGAGATCTTTGTGACACTCGGTAATAAAGGGGAACCAATTTTTAAACTTTGATCACAAATCTTGCAGACTCTTCCTGATATAAGCGCGTTTGGTTCAACTTAAAATGTCTTGTTTTTGTTTTATAAATAAATTAAGCTGCTTTGTAGGTATTTGGTAAAAATGTTTTGTACATGAGTCGTAAAAGCTAGGATCGTAGTTTTTGGTTTTTTGTAAAAACAAAAATACGGTTTTTAGTCTATTTGAGTCTTTTTAGCCTAAATATTTTTTTTTTATCAATAGCTAAACCAGATTTTATTACCAACAACAATTGTTATATGAATAATTTACCAAACACCCGTTAGTTAAAAAAAAAACAATTTTTTTCTTAAATTGAAACTAAAAATAATTATTTTTTAAATTAAGCTATGCCAAACGGGCCCATTGTGTGGGAAAAAAAAAGCCGTATGATGTTAGATATTGTCTGCGGAGTGGTAAGTTTAGGATTGTGATTGCAAAAGTTGACAGAATACTGAGGCTGCAAGAAAGTTTAATTGTTAGAGACGACGCCGAAAGGGTGAGCGTCTGAGCGAGATCAAAAGCATGGTGAAATCTCTCAAGTGGAATGTGAAATTTAGTTTTTCGGACGAAAAGGAAGGTTGGCTTCAAGCTCAGAAGTCGTTTTGGCCCCCGAAGCAGTCGGAAACCCTTTTGTCAGTCATTACTTGAAACTAGGGGTGAGCATGGGTTGGGTTGGGCCGCCCCGATGCTTTTTATGGACCCGACCCGATCACTTCGAGTTCTTAAAAAATATCCCGATCCGACCCAAATTTTTTTAATGCCCGAAGCAAACCGACCCGATAAAAATCGGGTTGGGCTGGTTTGGGTCGCTATGGCCCGATTAATTAACATTTAATCTTATATAACAAAAAATATTATTAAAAAATGCATCAATATGGCCCGATTAATTAACATTTAATCTTATATAACAAAAAATATTATTAAAAAATGCATCAATATAACTCAAAATTCAAGTAAAAATACCTCAAAAAAATTTAATCAAACAAACAAGTACCAAACAATGTAAAACATGAAAATGAGAGATTAAACGGTCTTTGAATGTAAATAAAATTTATAATGTGAAGTTTTAAAATATTAAAGATTGCACTACTTGAAATAAATATCAATATGGAATATATATTAATTATATTGGTCGGATCGGAGACCCCGACCCGACCCAAGGTCTTGGACCCGACCCCGACCCGAATAATAGTCGGGTACGACCCGACCCGACCCAATTTTAAGCGGGTTAGATTGGATGGGTTAAATTAGGGTTGGGCTATCGAGTTGGGTCTAAAATGTTCACCCGTACTTGAAACACTAGTTATATGTTTAAGGATATTTTGTTGTTGTTTGGTCTAACAAAATAGCATATCATATAAATCATATTTACATGTAGTTCTTTATTATATATGACTATATTACTTCATCTTGTGTTGCTAAGATTAAGCCTTTTCAATCAACAGGAAATTGGGCCATGAATTTTGCGTACATTACTGTTTATATCTGTTCTTTCATTTTTCTCCATATTAATTGCGGCGGAAGTATTTAAATTCGTTTGGGTTGTTCTAGGTATGTCTTTAAACGTGATTTTTTGTGGTAAAAGCCCATATATATTATATATATATATATCGGGACACTTGTGGTATTAATCAAAATTATGTTAACTGTACTGTCGCATGATTATCTTATAAGCACGTGCCATATTACACACGTGGATCAAGATCTCTCTCTCTAATATTTTTTCCATAATATTTGTATATACTTAATTAGAGTCAATTTCTCTTGACATTAAATTGATACATAAACGCGTATATATTATACATATATTTTACCGAAATTATATATATATAATATAAGAGTGCATGAAGCACTTGGAAGTTGGAATATATGCAGTATATGCAAGTTCCAACTCCTCTTGTCCCAACAAATAGATTACATGAAATTGAAAACGATTATCTTTAGTCGTTTCAATTAATTATTCACAATTTTATATTTGTGAGCCGCAGATGTGCTTCACTTTTGTCTTCTCATTTTATTTCTTTTTTGGCTTACCAATCCTTTTTGCTGTATTTGACTGCGTTGCACAATTTTTTTTTATCATTTAATAAAAATACTTTTAAATATGTGAAAGTAAGAGATATTCTACTTCTTCTTTTTATGCCGAGTTATGTTCTTAATGTTCTCAAATGTTATACTCAAATAATAGTGTTTGGTAATATTTTTAATTTAAGTGAGATTTACACTTTTGATAACTCTGTCACTCATCTTTATGGATATTTTTTGTATAAAAAAGATCGGAATAATGATAATTCAAGAGAGAAGAAGAAGACTACTATTGGTACGATTTTTCGTTTATAAATCGCATCTCTCAGAAACTCTCTCCGTCCCAGATCCACTCGCATCTACAACGAGAGCCAACAATCTCATCGTTTAAGAAAATTAGAATTACTATGTGTATCGGTTAGACAATCGGTAACCGGTGACGATTTTTTATCTCTAACAATTATAATCTTATATTATAATACATGATAATGCTCATTGCACCTTTTTGTGGTTTTGGTTGCTTATCTCACTAATCTCAGCACTGTCCCATGACCCCACCGGACATTAATGTCAGTGCCATATCATTTAATCCTTAAATAATAGTAATAATTAACTAAAACACCAAACCTCATTGCTAATCTTATAATTATATTTTTGTCTGCAAAAGAGCTTACACAAGTGTCAAGATGCTTCTTGAGATTTCTTTAATGAATCATCACTTGCCTTTTAAGCCGTTTGAAAACATCAAAAGAGACAGGCTTCCTCGTGTTTGCATGATTGAAATGAGTTAGTACAATAAGCATCATAATTAACGCTAGGGTTTAGGCGACCCCTCAACAACACTAGAGGTCCAAGTCTTTTAAGGAGGACACAAACACACACACGCATGAATATGTATATATATATATATAACATATTACAATATTGTTGATGGTATTATCATATATTATGCTAGCAGGGTAAAATGATGCTAATTTGATGGTGGTTAAATTAATAATTAGGGTTAAATTATGTGTTGAAAAGACTGAGTACTAAAAAAAATTAGGGTAAATTTGAACAAATGTTATTGAACTCGTGAGAGGGGGCTAGTTGTTCAAGCTTAATTCACGGAACCATTATAATGAAAACGATTAGCAAACGGCAAGCGAACGTACCTCACAAAAGCGAATTATCATAATTCTCTTTTCGCTTTCACACTCTTTGGTTCTAGTTTACTTGTCTGGTTTTGTTACTTTGTATATATATTACAAATATATACATAATAATGTATTACATAGTTGATCATCAAGTTCACTTAATTAATTGTCATATATACATGCTTTGAATTCTGTATGCGCATGCATGCATGCATGCACTTACATGTGTAATTATATATGTACATGAATGTCGCATGGTTTTTATTATTTATTTGCATGCATATATACTAGTAGATGATGACGAATATGACCTGAAACAAGTCTCTTTTTTATTATATATAATATCTAATGACAATCATTATCACTTCGAACAACTCTGACAATACGGTACTCTTGATCACCAGACACCCAACGAAAGATGGGTCCAAAGAAGCCATTAAACAAACCCTAAAAACCCCTCACTTTTCACGTAGACAACGAGCAGATTCCAGCTCTGGCAGACAGTGAGAATAACAAATAACCACTTGTCTGCCATTGACGCACCTTTCTTAGAGCACACGAGTTGTCATTTTCCTCCCTTCACTCCTAATGTCTCCCTCCCCAGCCCCTCTAAAGCTCTTACAACAAACCCGAAACTGCATCGAACCCGAAACTCGAAAATCGAAATTGATTTATTCTCTCATCAAACATGCACAGTTCTTGGAGGAGCAAGTGCCTGCTCGTGGCTCTCCTCCTCACGTGCCTCGTCGTCTCGGACGCAGCGCGATGGCCGAACTGGGAGCAAATGCTGCCGAAGAAGCTCCCCTCGCACTCCTCGGCGCCCTCCAAGGGGACGAACTCGGTGTCCGTTTCATCATCCTCTAAAGCCGTCGTGGTAGATTCGAACCTGCCCTCCGCCGACGGCAAGGTTTAACCGCGAATTAAGCGCGCTTTTCTGATCATTAACTTACTGACATGGATCTGAGGATGTGTATCTTCTGATATGTTGTATAGTCTCTGTGTAAAGATATATACTCGAGTATAGCTTCATGATCGCTGATCAGGATGAACATATACGTATCAGTTACATTTTTGGGATGAAACGGAATAAATGTCTATAAATACAACTTTTGATACTCAGAGAATATAAATATAATCTACAAATTGTAGATGTATATTACTTCTATCAAGATAGTCTTTTGTACTTTTTTTTCTTCTTCTTCTTTGTGTCTAAATCCTCTGAGATTGAGCTCTGTGTCTCTCCGACCCGAGAAAAACTCGGAATTATATTACAAAATAGCCCGTGAAGATACAGAAGTTTAATGTTGGGATCATGAAAATTTGCGCCTCCCCAATTAGCGGTGATCTCGACCGACATTGAAGTTTCTAGAAATTTGCGGGTCTCACTTGTAAAAATCGCAGTTATGCCACTAAATTTTCGCAAACCGGTAATTTTAATGGCTGGTAAACTTTGGAAGTGGATTTTTACTAGTGTCTTTGCATGAATTTAATGTTGGATGATAAGTTTTACAATATTGTGCTGCAAAAATATAAAACGTGGATGATTAGATAGAGTAGAGATGATGGGCAATTCAAGTCCAGACAAGACTTGGAGGAAATAAAATCCGGGCTGTACAATTTTAGAAAAATTCTGTTTGTTACAAGTAATTTTGAAGTCATTTTGTTTCTTACAAAAAAAGCCGATTATTAATTATTATTATTATTATATTATTATTATATTATTATTTCTGCATCGGTCAAAGCTATATACTCGGCTTAGTCATTGATACATGATACTGTATTAACATATTGTAGGCTAGATTTCCGACTTATAGTGTGTCCTCGGAGCGCAAAAATATAATTTGAAACCGATTTTTATCGACGGCCTCGGCATACCCAAATCCCCTTGACTTTGAATTTTGAATGTTTACTACAGAATTCAGTAGAGAGTAAAACGAAGAACACAACACATGTCTACGACAGGCCTTGTGAGAAAGCGAAGTAGGCGAATCACTTTGAGCCCGAGATTGGGAAGATCTTTACTAATGTCCCTACCTATTTGGAGTCGGGCTCGCACATCCACGAGGATCAACGAGTACTATCAACGGAGATTAACTACCGAGTCACATAACAGCCCCACCAAGGCGCCAACTATCTAACTACCTTCTACTTTAATGAGTAATTTAATCAGCATTTTCAACTGATTCAAACTGATTGTTTGCAACAGTTTATACTTTAGAGTTTAGTTCAATGAAGTCATTTTCACTTGCAATTCAAATCCGAGGCTTAGGATTAACACCAAGTGAAAACCAAGCTCTTTTTTCTAAGGGTTATAAAGGTCAATTTTTCTCACGGCAAGGCATGGTTTGCTTGTATAAGTTAGCAAAGGAATCCTAAAGAACTCTTAACACTCACAATACACTAATGACATTATATTACATTTCAAGAAGAACGAAAATCATTCTTATTTCATTTGTTAAAATATAATATAAATGAATACATTGCCAGTTTTTTTTTTCACCTTTTTAATTTACCCACATTGATCTAAAGTGTTACTGGGTTCCGCCAAGTCCAGAAGCCTAGTCAATATCCTTTACAGCATCCTGCACCATAAGCAGAGAAACGATGACGGAAATCAGAACGGAGCTTGGAAAATACGGTAACTTGGAGAAAAAAACAGACGCACGAACAGTTTATACCTTTGCAAGCTTTGTTACGTAAGTTGCAGCCAGTGCCGTGGCTAACAATCCCACGCCGAGCGTCCAAAATTGACTGTTTCCTCCCGCAAAACCAGCCCCAGCTTCCTCTTGCTGAAACATTGCCACGGTTATACAAGAAGTCATCAAAGTGCGTGAATGAAAATTATTAAATAAAGATAAATTCATTCCCGCTACCAATCAATGGCTCAAGATAGAAAGAGTAATTAGAGAATATCCCCCCGTAAACTTGTCGAATCATCTCAGTTTGCCTCTTGAACTAATTGTCTCTGCTATATATTTAATGACTTATGTAAAAATTAAAGTCAGGTGCGTCGGGCCAACCGTTTAATTAGGGTGTAAGCTGTTTGATATTTGAAGAAAAGGGTGTAAACTGATACAATTTATAAGTTCAGGAGACAAACTGATAATTGATAAAAAAGATCATGTCGAAAACTGAGAAATGTGAGTAATTCGGGGGGCGCAAATTATAATTACTCAAATAGAAACATTAACCACCAAAATGGAGAAAACCACTAACGATAATAGCTCGTCCAAATGCACCGGCACTAACATAAGCCCATGTTCCGGGAAGCATCCCAAGCCAACTGCATCATCGCATCGCAAAGTGTTCTTAAGTAACATTGAAGCCATTCAAGAATAAACAAACGCTTTCGGTACAAGAAGGGCGATGTGACTGACCTCCCCAATACATAAGGCACGAACTTCACAGAAGTGAGCCCGTAAAGGTAATTCCCCAGCGAAAACGGAAGCAACGGGCTCAGACGAAGAAGCGTAACTACTCTGAAACCGTTCTCGCCAATGGCCTTATCAATCGCAAGGAACTTTTTGTTCCCTTCCACCAATTTAAGGATCCGCTCACGGGCAAAGTATCTCGCAATCAAGAATGCAACACTTGCAGCCACCTAAAAACGGGCCAAAATTCCATTCTTATCACCGAACTAACCTCAACACCTTTACTCGTTATCTAAACTCGAAAACAAGTGGGAGAAACTAACTCACTGTTCCGCTGATCGAGACGATGATGGTGCCGATGACCGAGCCAAAAAGAAGACCCGCTGACAGCGTCAACGGAATTGCCGGAATGGCGAGAATCTAAAGGAAATACATAAACAAATACAGTCTATGAGCAGTGACACAATATTCCTCAAACTCATACATGTATATACATATAATATGTATATGATTCTAGAACTAAATTGGATTCGAAAGTGATGATAATGGAAGATTCAAAGGACGTACTTCCAATCCAGCATATACAGCAACGAATATGGCATACCCAGCCGGACCATAACCTGTTCATCATCCAATCAAAAACGTCAATTCTCGAATCAAATCACATCGAATTCACAGTTCTGTCGAAAACGACCTTCGATGAAGGTGGAGAATTGGTTGAGGAACGCGTTGATTTGATCCCTGTAGATGTAGCCGACCGCGCCGAAACCGCCGACGACACCGACGAGCAGGAGCCCGGCGAGGATCGTGCCTTTGAGGGCGGCGCCGGAGTCCTCTTCCTCGGCGGCCGCGGCGGCGCGGCCGGTCTTGTCGTCGTCGTCGCCGGGGGACTTGGAGTTACTGAAGAGCCTCCTGAGGCTCTGCGGCGAGGGATTCTTCTGGAGGACGAGAGGCTTCTTGGTCTGCTTGAGGGAGGAGCAGGGGCTGAGGAAGTGGAAGTGGAAGCGCTTCGCCGGACGGAGTCGGAAGAGGAGAGAGGAGGCGGCGGAGGAGGATAGACATGGCGGCGACGGCGATGACGGCGGCCTGAGGGTGAGGAGGGTGCGCATTTTAGGGGGGAGGAGGGGCGCAGGATAGGAGTGAAGAAGAGTCCTGCTCCTCCTTCACTGCCATATGTGTGGATTCGAGAGTGTCACGCTCATTTTCTCTATTATCTTTCTTTTTATTTATTTTATTTTTATTTTTATTTTATTTTCCTTTGTTTCTGTGGATTTTGGAAGCGACCAGAACAAGAAGGAGTAGTGTGTGTGTCTCTCTCTACAACATTTACGTGTTGAATTATCGACCCATGTTGTATAAAATCGACACATACGCTCATCGTTTTAAAAAATTGTAATATGAATACATAATAATTCTTGAAAATCATTTTTAATTGAATTTATTTATAAAAAATTTAATTATATATCGAACTCTCTAAACGATTTTAATTCATTGACTCGATTAAACTCTACTGACAAGTAACCTGACCTCTAACATAAATCCTAAACTCTCTATCTACGTCACATTCTTAAAGTAATATTATTGTGGCAAAATATTTACAGTTTACTTAGTTTTCTGCAAATTAGAATTATCCATGGCCATGCCAAGAACTAAATAATCTTTTACTAAAATTTTGAACTAAAAACACAAAATACACGGATCAAAATCAGAAAGTACAAGAAATATTTAGTGTAAATAAATTGACAAGAAAAAATATACCACATTTAAAGCATGTAATTGAGTCTAATATTTATTATAGACTTTCTATTAGATTATGATGTATTAAACATTATTTATAAAGTAATTCTAGGTTTTGCTAACCTTTATAATGGAACTTCATCATTTTAAACTTCCATCTTCGTAATATTGCTTAAGGATTTGACTTCTTAACTGAGTAAGAAAAATCTCATAATTTAGTACACTAATTGTAATCGGTAACTAAATATTAGAAATACTCTCAATTTAATCATTTGTGACGCTCAAATTAACATTTAAAAAATAATAATTTTATGCAGCTTTATGAAAATCTATAATGTAAAATTCATAGAGTAAATTATATCAGCATGAATGCCAATTTCTCTTTGTGATGTGAATGGGGGTAGAAAGAAACTAATATCACCAAAAAAAAGTGTGGCAAAGAGAGTGCCACGTCGTCCTCTTTATATTTCCTATATATATATATATTAATGGTAGTAAATAAACCATAACGAATTATTCCACATCAAAACAGAATATTCAACGTCATTTTTTCCTCGGTAAATGATCGAAATGTCCATTTGTGACTCAAGGTTTTAAAAAAATATCCAAATTTATTTTTGGTAATTAGAACTACTAACTAATTGAAATATGGACTAATATACCTTTATTTTTTTAAATATCAAATAATTAACAAATAATTAATCATCCTTAATTATAGCAACAATAAGGATTCACCACATTATTTAAATATAATTTATTTCTTTTATTATAAATTAATTACTAATCTCCCTATACTTATTTAATTTTATTCTATTTACATATATATTTACGCATGTATTTTCGAAAGAGTTCTACAATTATGAAGTTGTAACTATATATACGAAACTGTAATAATATTTACGTATGTATGTTCGAAAGAGTTCTACATTTATAAAGTTGTAACTATACATACGAAACGCATAAAATTCGTAATCATCTATACGATACTAGTAACTATAAATATAAAAGTGTAATGAATAATGTACTTGTAAATTTAATTACGAAGTTGTATACGAAAACTGTAACTATAATTACAAAACTACGATTCGGTAATCGTATTTATCAAACTGTAACTTTATATACAAAATTCTAATTCGGTAATTTTAATTACAAAACTGCAATTAGGTAATCGTAACTGTAATTACCAATATACTTAGGTACTTAGCCCAAAATCTCTTGCACGTCGAGCACAAAACATCGACGGGTTGAGGTAGTCGCGGAGGCGGAGCTTGAGGTTCTCGACGATGGGCGAGCCTCGTGGGGGCTGTACTGGCAGATGATGGCCTAGGCGAACATGAGGGAGGCGATGGTGGAGCTCGTCGAGGCCCAGGTATCCGCCATTGGAGAGGAGACCAAGCTCTGGATCGTCTTCTTCTTGCCGAGCTTGAAGCGGTCCATGGAGAATATGAGCATGGAGAACGATGAGAGGTAATTGAAGAGAATTTGGAGAGAAAAGGTCGAGGTCGAGCAAGAGCAGGATTTTGAATATTCGAAGAGAATGAATGGGTTTTGACCCGTCAAACTACATAATTTAATTTTTTTAAATAAATAAAGAAATTATCAATTACCATAATTATAGGAAATCAATTTCGAAAAAAAATATTAATAAATACTAAATAAACGAAAATTAATAACCAATAACTAATAATAGGGGTAATATAGTCCAAACAAATTTATTAATGGGTATAAATAAATTTTATAAAACTATGGACATTTCTTTTAAACATTAGATGTTATTTGAGCATTTTGTGGGTTTTCTATTTTTTCCTGAACATCATAGATTTGTTTTATAGTTTTAGCCCCGGAAAGTTTAACTTAATATACATGAAAATCAATTTACTGCATATTTGAATTATTTATATACATAAGATCCAAACTTATTTATGTTTATTTTTTTACAGTCAAACAGTGAGCTTAGTCAAACCAATTAGCCCAAAGCCAGATTGTTTTTTTCCTCAAGAACTTTAAGAAGAGCTTAACAAATGGGTTTTCGAGTCAGTATTTGATAAATAATAAATCGAATACTGTATTTCAAAATCTTTTCAATTAGGATATGTAACTCTATGATTAAACTCCAAAAATTAAATTTTGAGTGCTTTTATTAAATTAGAGACTGTATGAATATAAATTGACATGGACAGTATAGGACCTCAACATTATTTTGTGATCTTTGGGTACTATCACAACTAAAAAACGAGATTAAGAATGTGTCGGCACACTTAGTACAAAATTGCATTCTTATGCCATAATTATTATTCCTATAAATTACTAAACTGAATAGACTTTCTATCATCAACAAAAACACAGATACCACTAAGTTAACTTGAACTGCACAAAAATAATTCATAATGTTCCATGAACACTCCTTAAATGTTCAAAGCTGAGACAACCAACCAGTAATTTACTGCTTTCCTACTTGGGCTTCCGAATTATAACGTGCATCCTCGTCAGAATAAACAGTTGCTTTCTGGAAAATATTACCGAAGTCCCGGATTTTATGAAGCTCGTTGCTTAGATTGGCTTGGAGTCCCTGAGGCAAAAACAGCTCCGGCTTTTCAAGCGCTTTCACCGCTGAGCTAGCTGCAACATTGATCTGCAGATAGAAATGGAAGGGTTAGAGAGTTACAAACTAAATAGGTGTAAACGGAGTTTCATCGTTCTTTTCCCAGAGGCGCTCAGCGTTCCTCCCGCATCACACTCGAAATGGCAGCCACATACATCAAGGAAAATAAAGCGAAAAGATTGAATATGGCATAAGAACTGAGAAAAGATTTTACATAAACGAACAAATAACCAAACTCAATGTTATGAGACAATATTTAAATTTAGAGATGAGTTTGAATTAAGGAACCGATACGGCACGTGATCGAGATTTAGTGACAGGAGCCGTAGTAATGGAACGGGAAACACCAAAAGCTAACCAAGTTTACTTGGTTAAAAGATTATCTCCATTAACGAGAATGAAGACGCTCCACTCATGAGACCGAGCATGCTAGTCGCTGGGCCCAATGACGCGTCCCGTCTTTGATAAATTTATCTAAGTACGGGAATGTATCAGGAAATAACTATTCCCGAATCGTATAAGCACGACAGTATAACCCAACACAGATCTTCAAGAAAAATTGTAATCTCAATAACCCATAATAGGGAGATTGAAGATCTCGAGCAAAACCTATAACTATATACCCAACAAAGTAAAAATGTCTACATTTCTTCTTCCATCGTATAATTTTTCTCGGAACCACAATTTCGATTCCGGATTCGGATTTTGAAAACCGCAAAAATGGCCTCGTAGATTACATACCGATTGTGAAGTGATGTTCAGCAGAGCTCTGGCGAGAGGCACTATGCAGAACCTAATTCGCATAACAAAATCACAATCAGTAAAACCCTAATCGAGAAGAAACTAATAAACTTGTCTCCTTCAAGAAAAACACTCCATTAAACCATAATAGAAAAAAGAAACTAACATTCCTCGGCTACCAGAGAGGGCTTCTTCCGATGGGTCCTTCCACTCGTCGATCCTGTAATGCAATCGGAAAAGAAAACGTTTATTTTCTCCGAATTATAATCCCGTCGAAGTGAGTGAGAGAGAGAGAGAGAGGATTACACCCATCCGTAACGACGGTCGAAGAGAAGGCGCTTCGAAGCTGGGGCGGAGCTGGAAGTGGAGACTGTTGATGTTGCCTTCATTTTCCACTTCAACTTTCTCGGTAACCAAACAGAAAATTACGAGGTGATGATAAACGTTACCGCCAAATATATCTTCAGCTTTCAACCCTTTTTACTTTCATTCTCAATTTTTCATTATTCAAAATGAATTTAAGTTTTATTCTAAGATTAATAAAAACAAATAATACCAAAAATCTGCAGTTACTTCATGAATCTCAATTTTATGTGTTTGTCTCTTGTGAAAAGTTATGTAAAATTTTCGTATATAAATTAATCTCTCTTTTTTTTGTCAAATATTTTCATGTTACTAAACTATGAAAATAGAGGACAAAAATGTAAAAGGAGACATTATTACATGGGTAAACTGCGGCTAATGTACCCAATGTTTGATTTTGTGCGGATTATGTACTCAATGTTTATTTTCGGCGGCTAATGTACCCAATGTTTGATCCGTTAGATAATTGTAGGTTTTCCGTCAGTTGACCGTTAGAGAGTTATCCTCCTCTATATGAAACTTTTTGTATTTTTTACATAAATCACTCATTTTTTGTCCAATTTTTATGCACGACCTATGGTTGGAAAGATAAGAGATAGATCTATAACTTTGGTGCTTTAAGTTTTGTAAAATAAGTTTTTAAAAAATACGAAATTTCAAGTACAACGTAAAACTAGACATTAGTTTAATGCAAAATATTTTTTTCATCAAATTTTAATATACTTAATGACTTTTTATGATGAATCGTAAAAGAAAAATGTTATAGATAAATGTTTTATCTTTCCAACGGGTGTTTATTTATAAATTTTGGATAAAAAACAAGTGAGTTATACCAAAAATATGAAATATTATTTCACAGCACATCTTTCATATTTTTGGCATAACTCACTCATTTTTTGTCAAAAATTTATAAATAAACATCCGTTGGAAAGATAAAACATTTATCTACAACTTTTTGCTTTTACGTTTCATGAAAAAAAGTCATTAAGTATATTAAAATTTGCTCGAAACAAATATTTTGCATTAAACTAATGTCCACTTTTACGTTGTATTTGAAATTTCGTATTGTTATAAAACTTATTTTACAAAAATTAAAACACCAAATTTGTATATCTATCTCTTTCTTTCCAACTATAGGCCGTGCATAAAATTTGGACAAAAAATGAGCGAGTTATGTCAAAAATACGAAAAGTGTACATAAAGAGGAGAATAACTCTCTAACGGTCAACTGACGGAAAACTCAAAAATATCTAACAGATCAAACATTGGGTACATTAGCCGCTGAAAATAAACATTGAGTACATAATTCGCACAAAATCAAACATTAGGTACATTAGCCGCAGTTTACCCTTATTACATTATAACACACACACATATATATATATAGATATATATATAAATTCATGCTAGAAAGCTCAGTTTCTTTCCCGCTTCGCACATGGCGAATTCACAATCCGAGCTCAGCCATTCTGGTACATCACTCTCTCTTTCTCGTCTTCTCTCTGTTCTTACTCTTCTTGTCTGCTTGATTCATCAAATCCATAGCTATGACCTCAGATTCGGTAATCTGATCACGGAATCTTTCTCTCCCTCACTGAATTTTCTCGTCGCACTTCCAAGAGCTTTCTCATTTCACAGAAATCTCGATGATCCTTAGTGTTGAATGTTGATGATCAACTATGAAGGAATCTCAGGGAATCAAGTTCACCGATGCAATTTTTTTTCAGAAATGAAGAAGCGATCGTGATTCTTCTTCTTCTTCTTCTTCTTTTCTCCGAACAGGAATTGCAGGTGTTTGTATGATGAGCAAGGCGTGGAGAGAAGAGCAACATCCGTCTTTCATCAACTTCGTCTCCGCCTTCCTCGCCGCGAACTCGTTCCGTCTCAATTTTGTCGCCATCGCCCCGGTAATTAAGTTCAAACTCCTCCGCCTGATCCTGACGGAGCTCTGAGTTTCTGCGCGGTTCTGCAGGATCTGATCTTCAATTGCGGCGGACTTTCCGTGGCCTTCATGTTAGTGACGAATTGGGACTCCGGCAACGTGTCTCCGATCTTCGCGAGGTTACTGCTTAGGCTTATGCTGGTGTTGGTGATTTCTGTGTGTTGATGTTTGTGTATCTCTTTATACAGAATCAAGAAATTGAAGATACAATTTGCGCATGTATACATTGTGATTGCCCTGAGGAACATGGAGGAACATCAATCATTTGCTCGTTCTTACTTCAAGTAAGAGAAACTAACTAGTTCATTGTCTATAGTTCTGAGTTCTTACTGATTGAATGCGTGAAGATTCTGTTAAATGCGTGTAAAACAAAGTATATATGTGAAGATTCTGAGTGTGGATAATATTTACCTTCCGTTATAAATAGGAAGCATTTTGTGTATTGTATTTGTTCGGTTCGATAAGGGTTGGCTCTGAGTTTGTCGGGTTCTTAGCATAATAAAGTTTTGGAAGCCCTTGACGAAACTATATATTTATTTAGTAGTAATAAATATGATCAAGACCATTCATGTTTGGGATCCTCGAAGCCTTTTAATAGTTTTGAGGGCGACTCTGTGCTGGATCTTTGAAGCGTTTTAAATCTCATTTCGCAATCGTAATTTTCGAGATGAGATGATCTCAGGAGTTGGGACCAAATAATTTCATGCTACCTTTTACAGCTCTTACCTCCATTGGTAGATTTGGTAATTGTAGAAAAATAGAGCACAAAATCAAGGGAAAAAGTTAAATATAAGTATATATATTGCAGATACGAGATGGAGCTTGGAAAGCCAACATTTGTACCAGTTCGGGACATAGAGATGGGATTTGAAAAGATTGTAAAGATTGCTCACTCTCTCGGAGGTACGTCTCTTTTTTCTTTTTTTCTTTTTGGGTTCATTCTCATGAGTTTATTCAGAGTTCAGACATCTATTTTCTACGATTTGCAGTTTGCAAACGACAAGATGCGACAATAAAACTGAAGTCCGAGGTTAGCTTGTGCTGCTTAAATCCGCAATCTTACCTAGAGGCAATGACCGGGTACCCGGCTTTTGGCCTTTTTTTTAGTCTGAAACCAGGACCATTAATTTTAAAATAATTAATCAGGGTGAACACAGTTTATCCAAACTGTTATAAAAAAAATGATACAACTCAAAATAAAACATGCTCCAAACTTAAAATTTTAGATGCAATAAGAATAAATAACACTCCAAACTAAAGTCGAATATATTAATTTAAATAAATAAATTATACTAAACCGTATCGATTCCAAGTTTTTCTTAAAAAAGAAAAAAAGCCCCGGATCAAAACGGGGGTTCGGGACCAAGTTTTTCATTGTTCATTATACTTCATTTTCTGTTTTTATGAAGAGGAAAGAAGCAGTGCAAAGCGTGGAAGTGTTCCTGAAAGTGGCTACATCAATTCCTGGCATTGACAGTCATGATGCAAACTCGGTAACTGCTTCGCTCTTGTCATTATTTTTGTTGGAAATTTCTTTAAATTATTGACAGATTATTATATATGTAATTATACCTACGCTTGCAGATTTGTTAAGCTTTTTTGGATTTGGCTAGTTTTGCATTAAAAAAATAAGTTCATTTTCAGAACTAAGAGTCTTAGACCACCCCTGTAATTTTTTATTCTAGTACCGAATTCGGAGAATAGTCTTCACATTTGCCGCTAGGAAATCATATATGCATAAGGGGGCATAATTGACATCTTTATGACATCTGATTGACTATTATTCTCACAGCTTAATCAAGCTATCGGCTCGATTGAAGCGATTAACAAAGCATCGACGGAGTACATTCTCGAAACGACGGATCTGTCGGCCGAGAAAGCCGAGTTGATTTTCAGGTTCTTCCGTGATCCAAAATTTTACCTTAGCTCGAAGATCAATTGATGAGAGGAACTGCTGATCAATCTCTGAACATCACTAAAGAATTTAATGTAAAGGCTTAATTGGTTCTTTATCTATGTTCTTCTGTGGCATTACCGCGGTTTCTACAAGGTAAGCAAACGAAAGTGTAAATGAAGTTTTATCGGGGTATTGCCGTTACGATGCATGTGCAAAATCTCTTTTATTTTTCGAGAAATTTCGAAACATCACATTTTCTAGAGATACCTAAAACTGTATGCGATCACAAAACTGCAAGCACGTGTTTAACTTAGCCGTTACAGTCGAAACAATCCCGCCTCAGAAAAACAATACTAAGTCTTACCATAAACTCGAAATGTTAGGGTAATATAATACTTGCTACCCTTGAATGAGTTCTTCTATGACGGGGCACCGAGATATGAGGCTAGCCTCAGAATGTCACTGAAGACTCCGCCAGCTGTCACTTCCGCCCCGGCACCGGGCCCGCGGACTATGAGAGGCTGCTTTTGGTACCTCGTCGTTGTGAAAGCGATAATGTTATCTGAACCTGAGAGTTGGGCGAAAGGATGGTCTTTCTTGTACCTTCGCAGCTTCACTTCCCCTTTCTGGTTAACCACGTCCACCACTCCGACATATCTCAATACCTTCACAAGCAAGCAAAGTTTACATAAGCCGATAGGGGTAAGAATATAGCATTCAGATCTGTTTATGAAAGAGATACTCACGTCTCCTTCATCCTCGGCGATCTGTCTTTTGTTCGCCAAGTCGTTATCGAAATCGGGCAGCTTTTGCATGAATTCCTCGGAAGAAGCACAAGCCTGCGATAAGTAATTAGTTGTAATTATCAATACAGATGGTGAAACTTGGTAGTCAAGTAATCTTGCGTGATTGGCAACACCGGATCTTACTTGTAAGGGCTCGGGTACGAGGCTTTCAACAGGGATATCCGAGAGTTCGAGCTTCATACCCGATTCTCTAGCCAGAATTATGACCTGCAATAACATATTTACTTTAGAAGCATTTTCAAGAAGCATACAAGTGATAATTTAGTTGAATTTCAGAACAAATCTAGTAGATTGTACCTGTTATTCCATTAAGGGAAAAATAGTCTTAAGACTTAGTTATGTAGAAGGATTTTAGAGAGAGAATTGGCTTTGCCCTTAAATTGGAAATCAATTTGGTTCTCTTTTCTGGTAATTACATATTGTATTGTCTTACGATCCAAAATTCGGTCTCATAATCGGGGCCGTTGATTTCATTTCTAAGCCTCACTTCTAACAAGCCTAGTCCGTCCACAGCAGTATCCTACGGAGAGACAAAGCTATCTAAATTTTACCATAATGTTTTGGCTTCGCTTCATGATTAACCACCCCGTAAATAGACAAAGCACTACAACCTAATTGGCCCGGCCAAAACATTAAAATTATATAGGCTGAAGGACCCATTAGGTAGTTAAAAAATAGCACGACGTAATTAATTAACCTAATAAGCACAATTAAACTATGAATAATTTAATAAATGTGACATTTTTTGAAATATCGGTTTGGTTTTTTACTATACCTTCCTACAAACATCGGTTCCAGACAGGTCGTCTCTTGGATCCGGCTCGGTGTAACCTGCCGCCTTTGCTTCAGCCACCACATCACTAAAAGTACGGCCACTTACGAAGTTGTTGAAGATGTAGCTTAAGGTTCCACTGCACAAACAAGGAAAGGTTATGTCAAACGGGACATTAAGGGTCAATTTTGAAACATCGGCGACTCGCTTCAGACGGACCTGAAGATGCCTTCAATACGCAATATTTTGTCTCCGGTCTCAAGAAGACCTCGCAGTGTACTAATGATTGGGAGACCAGCTCCGACTGTGGCTTCGTAGAAGTAATGTGTATACGATTGCCGTTGAAGGGCTCTCAACTTCAGATACTAAACAAAAAGAAAACATTGCGACAGAGTGAGTACTATACTTAAAGTGCCTACCTTAAATTTTAGAGAGAAACTACACTAATTTACGATTAATTGGTCTCTTAAATAGACAAAACATTACAAGCTAACGGGAATCTTGAACAAGGTTTTCCAGAGAGGCAGAGACCAAAACACATACTTAAAAGTTAAAATAACAAGACATAATCCTATAAAATGACTATAAATAATTGGGTTAAAACGAATTGCCCATTTTGTGTCAAACATTTTTAAGAACAACCCATTGTGTGTATTTTTTACTCTCACAATGGGTAGTTTTTAAAAAGTTTTGTCGTACTATTTTAATAAATAATAATCAAGTACTTACATAAAAAATTTCAGAACTAAAATATGATTAAACTAATGGAACAAAAACAGATGCAATCCGTATTACAACACTATTTGACGGAAAACGTTGGCACCTGATCAAGTGGTCCTGAATTTGCTTTTTTGTTTGGAGTGACAACGTGAATTCCTTTTCGCAACCATTCATGGTAATAGCCAGCAACAACAGAGTCAGCCGTGCAGTCTACGAAAACCGTGTTTGGAATAAAATGGTTTCCTTGAACATGTTGGACAAATTTCTCCATGTCAGCAACTTCTCCTTCTTCCTTCTGAATTTCTCGCCATCTAGACAAGTCAAGGCCCCTGAAAAACAAGACAATATAGAAGTTTAGAGCACCAAGTGTTGCCGAGAGCTATAAATAAGTTCAATTATTCAAATAATTTCACAAAATATGAATGAAATCCCTTTAAAATTACCCGTCGCTCAAAAGCATTGTATTTGTCCCAGTTATTCCCATAACACGCAAATCTATATTGAATTCTTCCTTTAGTGTCGCTGCCTGTAAAAAAAAAAAAGTGGCATTACACGTATAGAACAGACTCCTCCTTCATGTGTCTATAAACAGGTACTACTGTTCATGCTAAAAAGCGGCTTTCAGCCAAAATTAGAGCATAACATACTAGCTAAATAGCAAAGCCGAGTCGCTGAATAAAACGAAAGGAGAAAATAGACAACACAGGTATAAAGAAAGCACCTGATCCCTTAATTGATCAAGTAATGTGCCACCAATCAGTCCAGGTCCAATAATTCCCATAGCGATGGTCGTTTTTGAATGATAGAATCTAGCATGGACAGCTCGTAGAGCCCTGATGCAATCTGCTCGCTTTAGTACCACGGTGATATTATACTCGGAACAACCTTGAGCTATGGCACGAATATTGATATTAGCCTGCAAGTGAAAATGAAAAAAAGAGAGTAAGAAAAACAATTAAATTTCCATTCAGCCACAATTAGATCATGCAATCGCTCTACAAAGCTATAAACTATCATTTTCAAACTGAAAAATATTTTAGACTTATTTTCTACGTTAATTATACATAAGTATGGAGTCCCTAACCTTTGCAAGTGCATTGAAAAGAGTAGCACTAACTCCAGGAGTACTTGCCATCTTCTGGCCAACAGCCGCCAAAATGCTACAATTTGGAATGATTGCGACCTGAGGAGTGAGCGTGAAAACGTCAAATGAGGAACGTGTGACGAACAATAAAATGCACAAAAACAAGAATTCTCCAAACAAAGGTTCAACCAAAATTCAGCCACTCTTTTTCTTGAGGGCGCCCGAATTTTCTTACTTGGGTTTTGATTGTTTTCATAAACCAAAGTACCCAATTATAGTTCAATCGTGACAAGATGTCAAGACTATAAACGGAAAACAAACTTAATCAGGAAATAACTTAACAATAACAATAATTAAAAGACCTAATTTAAAAAGCCTAATCCTAGGTATTGGCTAGCTCCTCCTTGGGCCATTTCTGGCCCATGCCCGTGGTCAGAGTTACAGATCCGCTTTTGGTTAGTCTTATCACAATACGGATCCGTAACATTACTCCTCCCCTCATTTAAATTACGAGTAAGCCCAAGATAACGAGTGGTCTAGTCTGAGTTTCTTTATTAAAAAGTATATTTGGGCTCTATCATCAACTAACACCATTGAGCAATTTCCACGAAGTCCCTCCAACCGTGCAATTACAAAGTTATAAAAAGACATCAATTTCCACGGAAATTTTACATCAATGGATACCTTTCAAAGTTCAAACTACTACTTATTTCAACTATCAAGCATGTGCATGACTGAAAGATAAAAGATTGTTCAGTCATACTCAATACGCAAGCTACAAAACACATGCGAGGCTAAAATTAATTCATGATGACAAAAACTTATAAACCTGATTTCATAAAACATAATATTCAAAGAAAACTTAAACACCTGAGAGAGACGCCCAGCATCCAAAGCTTGACGAAATCTAGATTGCAAGGCCTCAGCAACGGCTTTTACTTCCTCCTCGGGCACAGCAAAGCATATGGAATGCTCACTACTCGCCTACAGAGTTAACTCTTTGTAAGAACTTCACCTGTTACTGTTGTTTGACGAGTTCTCTAAATAGTATTAATCAATAACTTAAAGTACTTTATATCATGATATACAAGAGGATCATATGTAATTAGCTATAGTTACAATAACTAGTTACATAACATATACTTTTTATTTACAAAATACTCCCAAACTTTCTATATTTCTTAACTAATTACAATCTCAAAGTGCCATAAACTGAATTCGAGATCAGGCACCTGAGATATCATGATGACATTAGCTCCCACATCCTTTACAGCAGCAAATATGGCACTAGCTGTACCAGGAATACCAGCCATACCAGTTCTGTGGAAAACGATGTGTAAAAAGGTCATAAATACCCCTACAAAGACAAGATGTGTTTCATCCATGATAAAAGCACAAGGTTATATGCATATACAAGGGAAAACTTGTCAAAGGAATGCAGTATGCATCGTTATACATAAGGTTATATACAAATACAAAAGTGTAATTTGGTTATATAACTATAAAAAGGTTATACTCACCCCTCCACATTTACAAGGGCCAACTTGTCAATTGTTGCGAACCCTTTGACATAAGACTCCAACTTCTGACCATCATCTTCAATATCAGCAGCAGATTGACGGCAAATCTTTGTTCCGGGTGCAGAGAGGTTGAATATATTCCTTATTATTATTGGAATGTCATATTTCATCACCGGAATGATGGTGCGTGGATGCAAAACATTAGCCCCAAAATATGACTACACAAAATACAATAAGACGGTATCAAATACACGAAAAACGAAAAAACAATATAAAACGGATATATGTTAAAGTTACCATTTCCCAGGCTTCTTGATACGATAATTTATTCAGAATCACTGCTTCACTAACTGCATATGAAATGTGAATTTCAATAATCTTAGACATTAAATTAAGACACTATTACCACTATTATATTATTTGGAAACCATTTATACAAGTTATATTATAGTAACAAAACCTTTTCTGGGGTCTGCACTGTATACGCCATCAACATCAGTCCAAATTGTAACTTGCCGGGCTTTGAAAAGCGCCCCCATGATAGCTGCTGAGAAATCGCTCCCATCTCGCTTCAGTGTGGTTGGAATGTTCTGAGGTGTGCTAGCAATGAAACCGGTTGCTATGATTGTATTTGATCCATTTCTGGAATACCATTGCTCAAGGCGTAGTTCGGATTCCTCGTAATCAGGATCCACTTGGTTAGAACTAGTCGGGTTAACAATAAGAACTTCCCTTGTATCCATCCACTTGCAATCTACCCCGGCCTGCAGGAAGTATATAGAAAAAATGTATGATCAGATTCACCTGCTCAACAATCGTGGGTAACTGATAGCTCTACGAAATAAGATGACAATCCAAACACTCTTAAAAGGGAAATGTTTCTTGGATTAATCATATAGATTGCTTAGCCACTGTGTCTGTTTGCTTGAAATGCTACAAGCAGTGCAGGAAGCAGACCATAGTTTAAGTGTTTAATTTAAGGCGATAGTAACCGAAAAACCTTTCTGATAGCATGTGACAACATCTGAGCAGACCATAGTTCTCCATGTCCGACAACAAAATCAGTGAATGATTCGGTCGCATGACCCGCTGCAAGAACAAGCTTGTTAGCCAATTGGACTAATGATCAAATCAATATCACAAAGAGATACAGATTGGTCCAATACCAATATATATTGCTCGAAGCATTGCCTTGAGGTTATTGATGTCGTGAAGCAACCGCGAAAGGAAGCTACTGAGCTCATCCCCATCGAGGAGATCGTGCGCCGTCGCTTTGTGCTTTTCCAGAACGGCGTCCAAAGCCGACAAGTACGACTCATCCCGCGATTGAGCTCGGTTGATGAGGTCATACATCATGTCAGTCACCTTCGACATTGCAGAGACAACCACCAGCTTCCTCTCGGAATCATCGCTCAGAATTATATTCGCGACGTTCTGAATTCTATCGGAGGTTCCGACACAAGTGCCGCCGAACTTATGGATCGACCAACTGTCGCCTTTCGGAAGCGTAGCACTTTCCGAGGACAAGTTCACCAGAGTATCTACACAATACACGAATGAGAAGTCAGAAACAAACTCACGAACTGATCATCTCAATGAGGAGCCTGAACACAGAGCAGAGTAAGAACCTGTCGCCGAGGCTGAGATTCTGGTTCTCAACACCTCCATTTTCCCTAATCGAGGGACGAAGCTCAAGCTGCAACACAAAAATCAAATCAAATTCTGAAAACGCCTCTGAGAATACACGCATTTCCGACACATGACAACGAAGACGAAGCTCAAATCGCAAACAGCTCGAAACTCTGAGCAAGTAGAGGCCAGCAAAAGCAATCGCGGAAATGCATGAGAATCGAGGAAACAGAAAAATGGAGGCTGAGAGACGGACCTCGGAGAAGGAAGAGGAAGGGAGTGACATTGCGAGGCGGAGATCTTCTTGGTCTTGGCTGTGGGGAAGCGCTTCCCCGGAGAGAGGAGCCGGCGAGGGTTCGAGGTCGCCGACGAGAGCGACGACGCCATGGGAGAGAGAGAGAGAGAGAGAGAGAGAGTGTAGTGACACTTGAGCAGAAGCCAAGAGGATATAAACGTGTCAACATCGGTGTTGCGGCTTGTCGATGCGGGTGCACTGTAAAGCGCGTGCACCGTAACGCTGCTCCGGTGCGGCTTCACCTACCTACCCTATGTGGAACTAGTAATACAAAATTACAAATATACAATACATTGTCTTCTAAAAAGTATAAACAATATTTTTTACTAAAATGTAAATATGTGTTTTTTTAATCTTTCATTAATAAATAAATCGTTTATAATATTTAACAAAATACCATAATTAATTAACACAATCAATCAAATTTATTTAATTTTAATGGCAAGTTCGGTATCATGACTCTTTGATAGGTACTCTGTTAAATCGTAGAGACGAAAAAAAATGTATGGATATATATAATTTTAGCCAATAATTATTTTAGAAGACCTTGATGAAATAATATACGTAATTTAAATCGAATATATTATATAAGTTCTAAAGCATGAGAACTTAATCATATGAGAAAGAAGTTGTGTTTGCTTTCTCTTCTTTATTTTAATTTTTTTCTTCTTTTTCATTCTGTGTCTACTTTTCCGTTTTCACCCTCGTGTGTGCATATAAATATATATAAATATATATATATATTTATACATGTACGGTGTACCATAAAACATATATTAAATAATTACGGAATATTAAATAATTACGGAATAAAAGAATTACCATAAAACATATATTACGGAATATTGAATCGTCAAATAAATTAAATAATTAATACTACATTTTCCCTAGACAAATTCAATGTATGTTGTTTAGTTTTAATAAGAAAATCATTTATCATCAGATTCGTATCCTATACTTACCTATGTTTTTTTATTGTAATGAGAGCGATTGGTGATAATGATTAATTAATATTTCCGTCCATAAATTGCCTTATACTATGCAATTTAAAGAAAAGTTTTTTAATTTTATAAAAAATTTAAAAAAGTTACAGAAAAGTTTTGCACGAGTGCTTTGAAGATTTTTCATCCTAACTTTTAGGATGTATTTCATATACTTAGTTGTACTCTATCAAAATTTAAAACTAACAAGTTGTAGAGTTAACTTTTAATTTAAAATAATAAAAAAATGAATAATTCGATTTTCATTTAAATAAGCAAGTTATGGTCAAAATATTAATATCGTGCGCCCACAAATTTTGCTTCGCGCTTAAAACGTAATCATAGAAACATTATCGTACTTGAATACGCCGCATGGGATAAAACTCAACAGAAATGTGAGTGATGACAAATAATATTGTACAACTAATTGAGATGATATGATTCAATGCAAATAGAGTAAAATAAACTAAAAATTAAAATAATATTGTACAACTAATACACTAAATTATTTATAAAATAATAATCTCTATAATATAATCAATTCTCTTATCTCAATAATATTAATATATAAAAAAAAATATTATTTATAAATTAATTATGCTTGAACAAAATAACGTTAAATCATAGCTACTATTACTGATGTAAACATTGTAAAAGAGTGAAAAGCTTAGCACATTGGTGTCAAAAGTGAAACCAAGAAGACAAAAGAGAGTTGATTGGGTACACATTATTTATGAATTTGAGATGCGCAAACAAGAGATGAAATTAGGAAAGCGATGGGCATGGATTTGAGGGGATAAATCATTAGTGGATTGGATGAGCCTTGGTCCACTTCTTTCAGATTTTTGTGTGAAAAATCAACCTTTATTATTCAAACTCACTTGCTCTCAAAATGTGCATCTCATTTTCCTAATAAATTTCACTCTTTACTTTTATAGGGAAAAATTCATTAACTATTACCACGTCTAAGAAAAATTTGGAGAGTAGTAACTAATGTATCTAAATTCGAAATCTAGTAAGTTCGCCGCTTCCTAAATATCAATGCCTAATATTGTATGTTCGAAATCAATTTGCACAACTTTCGTATTTTTAGCGTAAGTTGTTCATTTTTTATCTTAATTTTACAAATTTTGTCGGAAAGTTAAAATATAGATCTACAAGTTTTTATTTTACGTTTTAGCAAAAAAGTTTAAAAGCAATACAAAATGTCAACCGGGACATAAAATTGGACTTTATTGTAATGAAAATTATATTCGGGAATCGGGCCAATTCTCTTTCAAATTACATGCTCTCAAAATGTGCATCTCATTTTCGTAATAAATTTCACTCGTCAAAAGCCGTTACTTTTAATAGTGTGTTTGTTAGTAAAGGAATTATATATATATATATATTACTATTCTTTTATATGAAACAAAATCATTTATTAATGATTTATAGCCAAACTCGTACTACTATCGATATCGATATCGAACATAAGCGCTGTCATTTAAAAAGTTGTTGATTAATCGTATATCTATCGACGAAGAAGCAAGTTATCATATTGTTTTAAAGCCGATAAATAAAAAACCTCGCGTTTATTGACAGATAAACAAGTTATCATTTTTGAACTCCACTTTATTAATCTCCTTCATTTTGTAAGTTCTCCTCTTCTTTTCGGATCTCGCCCCTAAATCGAGTCTGAAGGCCTTCAATTTATGCCTTGTCGATGACATCTTGGTTTCTCACATTTTTGGTTGACTCTTAAGGTTCTCCACTTTTTCTTTCATTAGTTGAGATTTTGAACTTTGTGAAACTTATTTTCGATGTATTATGATATTTTAGTCAGTTTATTCTCCATGTATGAATTACATTTATATGTAAATGTGATCACTTATCACTATCGGCTAAGAGGACAGGTAGGAAAGGTCTATAATATATATATATATATATTTAGAGGCTTAAAGTTACAAAGATATATTGTAACACGTAACACAATTTTTATTTGCATTATATATAAGGCCCCTAAAGTTACGAAGGTATATTGTAACACTTAACATGATTTTATTTTACAATAAATATATATATAAAATATAATGATAGGCATAATTTCTATAGATGATGATACATAAGAAACAAGTTAACATAAAAAATAGTAGCGAGTATAATTATTGATACTTATCAACTGAAGCTTGAATTGACGAGCATCGGCTTTGTACCCGAAAAAAGGTTCTTGATATCTTGTAAAAAGAGAAAACCGTTAGCGATTCCCGAGACGCGATGGGCGCTCTCCTTAAAGCTTGATTCGACTCCTCTACGTGCTTGAGGTTCGTTAGGTGACTAGCTTCCCAGGATACAACTGGAAGACCGCGAACTTCGTAGTACTTCGAAATCCACCGGCGAATTGAAACTTCTTGAACTCCGTTACCGAAAGACTCACGTCAAAGAAACACGGCAAACATCAAAAACTGAATTTACGGAGTGAAAAACTGAGAAGCAAATTCGTATCTAGAGATTTTTTCGTAAAGTGGAATTGCAAGCGGTGTGCCGAAATAGTTCGAGGTCTCCTCAATTTATAGATGTGAGAGGGAGAAAAAGAATTAATATTCAATCAATTCTATAACGACTAATAATAAATTACAATTAATCCGAAACATAATAAATTGAATTCAATATTCATAACGGTTATAATCAATATGTTTGTTTTACGTAACATTTGGACGTCGAAACAAATCCCAATAATTGAATAGAGCGTTCGTCTCGAGTTCGACCAACTCGATGCTACAAATATTTTACATTTTTTGCATTGAAATATTGTAATTTTCATAGGCCTCAAATTATTTTTTGCCTACTCCTACAAACTCAAGACTGACTTTGAATATATATTCCTTCAAAGTTTTTTTTTTAATATATACATATATATATATATATTCGTTCTCTACATACATATGAGATCACGGTGACAATTCATAGGTAGCTACTAACAAGTTTGTCGACGCAAACAAATATAGAGCTATATATCTCAGGGAAAATGACAAGTACGGACTTTACGATGCATTTCTTTGATTGTTTCATTTTTATATCATAACGAGATTTGATCAAACTATGAAAACAGCATGCCAATTAAACGACGACAAGTTCTATAGGAAGGAATTGATCGACAAAAGACGTGGCAGAGAGAAGAAGGCGTTTCTGGATATGCATATGTGATTGTGATGTGACATACGTGTATAAGAAAGAAACCTTCATTATTCAACGATTAAAATTTAAAACCAACCCGCGATATAAAAAAATAAAATAATAATAAATTATTGCTAACCTTTCACTTTATAATTTTGCATCTTTATTTAGCAGAAACATTTCACCTTCAATTTTATGTTTTTTGTTTTTATGTATAGAATTTTTCAAAATTTTGACTTGATACTTTTTATCGTTTTACGGTTTACTTATGAAGGGTGAAGAAAGAAATTAATTTAGCAAAAAAATTATTAAAACGCTGCTCAATTTTTTTATTTTTTTTAAGTATAAGCTTTTATACTTTTGTCGTCATTGTTGAGGACTAAAACTAACTCAACTAGTCACGACGTCACACGTGGTAACGTCGATTTAAGAGGAAGTTTTCCGGTGAAAAAATGGTAAGACTGTGTGCTTCCGTTAATATCATATGTGGACTAAGAAATGAATGAAAAGAAATACAAGAAGAAGTGAGTTCATCATAGGTTTTGCAATTGAATTCCTTTGCTAAACTTGTATGTGGAAGAAACTCGAGTACAAGATTGGATTGTGTGGTACGATAAAGGAAAAATGAATGTTTTTAGGAATTTGTGTCAATGAATATTCAAGTCCTTTCGGAAACAAACTCCTCCTATTTATAGGCAGAGATTTGGACCCTTATTGAGCTCTGATTATATAGATAAAAACCAAAACTCTACGTGCGCGGGCTGAGCTAACGATCTTGTTGAGTCGTTGGGAGACATGCTGAAGTAATCAGGATTCGTCAGATGCAACTTAGTCGGACTCGCCATGCGTTGGATCGGGCAGGATTCCTTCTCGTCTTGTTCGCTGCCCTATCTCTGAATGACTGGCGTCCACTCCTCTGATTGGGATGATATCGGGTCAATTTGATCATCCTGATCGACCAAAACCAAGAACGTTAGGCTGGTAGTTTCGTCCAGCTTAGAGTCCATACAGACGCCATCGATATGATCTGAGGTCAACGAGACCGAGTCGCCTCTTACTGCTCGTACTTGTCACATGTTTTTCTGATCAAAGGTCTTTTTTTTTTTTTTAACTTTTCGATTCGGGTGAATTTAGACCCCAACATTTTAACATTCACGTATTGACGTAATTTATGTGAAAAAGGACAACTTGATAATAAAGTCATGCAAAGATTAAAAAAAAACTACATAATAACAAAATATAACATTAAAAGTACAATATAATTAATTTTATAAAATCAGATGTGAGGATACAAATGTAAAGAAATAATTATTTTCACATTTTCATATAATTAATTTAAGTTGGATTCTGGTATTGATAAAGTAAGTATTAGTTGCCATATTTTAAAAAAAGTTGGTATCATATTCTGACTGATAAGTGAAATAGAAGACAAAACTCCATTAACGTTAACGAAATGTCATGTTCAAATCAATATAAAATAATTTATTTTCATGCATCGAGATTCAAGCTTTATTTGGTTGTGAATTCGCTCATAAAGCAACATTGACTTGGTAAAAATAATAAAATACACCTGATTAAGTAAGCTTAAAAGCCAAGTCAATACAGACTCTTTCCCATTCCATCATTAAATAAGCCAATCCCAAAATGTGTATGATAAATATAAGAAGTTCACATTCATGTGATATAATATATAGAAGATATTAATATTATATAAATAAATCATAAACACATTATTAGTTTATTGAATTTTCACTTTTCTCTATCGTTAGTTAGACTTAGAACTTAGAACCTTTACTTGTTGCGGTTTTCATTTGCAAGATTGCTAACGATAACCGATTTACTGTCAACAAGACATGTATATTTCTATTTCTTACATGATATATTGATATGAGTATATGTGGTTTGTTATTATTTTCTTTGTGATGTTATTGTTTTTATTTATTTTCCAAACTTATATTTTGGATAAAAAATATTAATACAGTTTTCTAATTCTTAAATACTTTGAAGAGTTATTCAAATTATATTTTATTTATATCATAACGCATATAATTTGAATTAAAAAAATATTGATAATGGGTATTTTTTCTTCTTAAAAAAAGTGTAGCTTTTAGTGAAAAAAAATACGGAGATTGGTACCTATAGTTATGAAAATCGAACCAAAAAAAGTTTGATAACTGGTATAAAAAGAAAAAACCTCAATAGCACAAATTTGGTTTTAAAGGAAAATAATAATAATAAATTGAAGATACAACTTTTTAATACAACGTGCTTTGATATTCAAACAAAAAAAATCGATAATTGGTTTCTTTTAATTTTTAACTTTAATAGCGGCACATTCGATTTTAGGCCTGCAAATAAAACGCAAAAACCTGATAAAAATACGTATCCGTATATGATTTTAGAATCTAAATCCGGATTAGAACCAAATTCGGGTAACGGATTTTATTATTTTAAAATTCGGATATCTGGTATCTGGTTTTTCAACCCGATGTATTCCGTTTTTTATTTTTTTTCCTTTTAGTTTTTTTAGGATTTTAGAGTTCACATTTCACTTTTATAATAGTTTTACCGCATAGATTCTTCACCCAGTTGAGACTGTGTACGTTTTGTGTTTTTTTTAATAAGAAAAAAAAAATCCGGATTCTAAAACCAAGTTATGAAAACAAATATCCGGATTTTGGATATCTGGATTTCCGGATCCGGATAGTAATTTGTGACTATTCGGATTCCGGATAGTAAAAAAATACCAGATATCCGCTCTCCGCTCTGGTTTCAGGCCTAATTCGGATTTGTGAAAATCGAAATTCTGATGTTGGGTACCATGGTTATTAAACCCAAACTTAAAACCGGTTGTTAAACCCTAAAAATGTATAAACCTACTGTCCGATCGATCGACCGACCTCATAAAATAATAGTACGACCACTTCTTTCATTTGACTCATTCAAACCTATATCTCTCATTGTTTTTGCCAACGCCTTAATAATTAATTATTATATATACAAGAGTCCTTGTCCTTAGCCGTTTTGAGATTATGTCTTGTCTTCGTGCCCTTTTGACTCCGCAATCGTCACCGCCAATTTTAATATTATTATCCCTTCCCTTTGTCGTTCACACAAACCATTTCATGCCGTTTTTATAGTCACCGTCACATTTTCAATAATGCACATCGTCTACTTCTATATATATAATAAGCCATTGTTCTACAGCAAAGAGAAATTCAATAGATCACTCGTGTAGTCATGGCTTTGACCCTCAACACCCCGGATCTCTCGTGGGCCGAGCGGCGGAGCCACCGGCCCACGAGGCTCATCGTGCCGGATTTTTTGGCGGGGTGTCAAGACGAGAGTTGGGAAAAGAGTCGGAGCGTGGAGGGCAAGCTGACGGAGGCTCGAGGACGAGATTTTTTTGTAGCTGCGAAGAGAGGACGAAGAAGAGAGTTCATGGAAGATGGCTATGACGTCATGCTTGATATCATGGGAGATCCCAAGCAAGTAAGCAAGCTCGATATATATCCCTGTCTCTCGGCTTTATTCGATACTCGATATGATATTGTCTGCTTTGAATTCATATCGGTTATGATATATATAGATCGGGTAAGATCTCTTATAACTTATAGTGTACTGGATATTCTATAATATCGGTTTTGTCTGTATGCATTGGACAGGCATTCTTTGCGGTGATTGATGGGCACGGCGGGCGCATGGCAGCTGATTACGTCTCGAAGAATTTGGGGAAGAACATCGTGGAGAGGCTCCAGTACGATCAAAAAGACGCGATCCGTGGAGGATATTTGGTCACAGACCAAGGGTTTCTTGATCAGGTAAAATTTAAAAAGCCGGTCATGTGAACCAAACTTTTGAGTCTTGACTTGGTCTTGGTTCTTAGAATATCGTTGATATATATATATATAATTTTATAAAAGATCTCACAGTGTTATCTATAATTTATAGATTTGGTTACGTAACGAATCTCTATGCATGTGCATTTCATGATTGAATTTTGTTTGACGTAGTAAATGATAATTTGAATGTTGGACTTTTTGTTCTATGATAGCTTTGACTTTTAGATATATAATTCCTTTGCCTCAAAGTCTTCACTTATCACGGTGCATATTTTCAAGTTTAGTATATTAGTTAGAAGACTGTTGGTTCACGAACACGACCAAATGTGGCCGGTTTCACAGGGCAAAAGCAGCGGAGCCTGCGCGGCGAGCGTGCTCCTGAAAGACAGGGAATTGCACGTCGCGAATCTCGGGGATTGCCGAGTAGTTCTGTGCAGAAATGGAGTGGCTCACGCCTTGACCGAAGAGCATCGCCTGGCGAGAGATGACGAGCGCCTCCGGATCGAGACCGCGGTGAGCCCCTCACCTTCAGTTGATCAAATAACTTGGGTACATTATTAATATTGCTGTATTAAGTTTAAGGTTGTGAATGTTTGCAAAGCAGGGAGGGTTGGTGGAGTGTAGAAATGGAGTGTGGAGAGTGCAGGGAACACTGGCAGTGTCGAGAGCCATTGGAGACCGACATCTCAAAGAATGGGTCATCTCTGACCCACACATTACAACTCTTCCTTTAACTTCTCACTGCCAATTCTTGATTATTGCTTCTGATGGCCTATGGGATAAGGTATCTTTTCATTTTTCACCTAATAAATTTGTTAAAGAAAAATAAATTAGAAGACAAACTCATGAGATACAAATACGGTTATATAAAATATAAATCTAGGGGGTATATACTAGTACAGGGCCGGCTCTGAGTTTGTCGGGACCCTAAGTGAAGACTGATGTTAGAGCCCCCAATTTTTAAAAGGTGAACACAATACAATTTTTTTTCTTCCACCTGGGCATGTATACCCCATAGTCGGCCCTCTACTTGTATTGTATATAGTCTACTAATTTTATTTTTTCTTCCACTTTAATATTATTATTATTATTTATTGAAAAAGGGAAATATATATAAAGGTGTAAATGTTTTTACTGAGATATAGCTAACATAAAAGTATATTTTCTATTCACATTAGTAATATTATTAGTTATTATTTTACTTTAAATATATTCACATGGTTAAGAAAAAAATTAAGATAGAAAAATGCTATTAAACAAAGTTAAGGGATAATATAATTGAGAGGAAAATAATTATGGCAATTACCATAATTAAAATTGGTAAAACATTCATGAGAGCCTTGCCTAATGAATAATGCAGGTGGATAATCAAGAAGCAGTGGATTTGATTATTAAAGAAAATTCAGAAGTGGCTTGTAAGAAGCTTGTAGATATGTCTTCAAGCAGAGGGAACATGGATGACATCACTGTCATGGTGATAAACCTCCAAAGCTTTTTGGCAATTGATAATCATTTATCATAGTGAATCATCAACATTTTTTTATTTTTTATAAAAAGAAAATGTATTTACATTTTTTGCTCCTTAAGTATTTGGTGAGCATTGGTAGAAGTAGAAACGGACATGATGCGGGTCAATACGGCATTGCGGCAACGGAAGATAATGTACCGACTCTGAGCGGTCGGGTGAAAAAAGCTAGGGCTACGAATTTCAAGGAGATGCTCAAGCCTCAATGTGTTCTTAGAAAAGTTGTGGGTGAAATTCATCCATATATCAACTCCCATAAAGCTCAGATTCAATTGTATATTTAGGTACAAAACTATTCTTCAACATGTAATAATGAAGCCAATTCGAGCTCTTTTTGTTATTTCCTTTTGTCGCATATCAAGCCGGTTTTGGACGGAACTAAAGTGGTGGAAACAAAAGAAAATAAGAATCAACTCACGCATTTGGGGACCGGTCGGCCAAAGACAATAATAATTACAGTCTCTTACGTACATCTACTCCTTGCTTGCGGCTGAAAAATCTTGGAACAATACATCGTAGAGATTGTTCTCTTTGCGGACTAAAAGGAGGAACCCGAAACCTAGAGAACCATTGCCATAGGATAGCCAATCAAGCTATAACACCCCAAATATACCTTCTAGTTTCTAATAGGTAACCATCAAATAAGAAGAGAAAATATGATTTTTAGCTTCATTTCAGCCACACACTAAGTGTACATCCAACGCTCTAGATCCCTTCACATTATAGTCCCAAACTACACGTTATGTCTAGCTTTCTTGTCGTTTGGGACTTGGGCTTCTGGCTTCATATTAAACATATTTTTTATGTTACAATAACCATGAAGTCTAACTTGTCAAGATCAATTAAAATCGTTTAGGCAAATTTATTTTTCAAGATCTAAATGATCTCTCATTTCAATAAATAATCGTTTTATAACATTTCAATCAAATTTTAATTATTATATATCTCTCTAGCTCTTTCAGTTCTTTTGAATTTATCATATTTCTTTTGTGACATTCATTTGATTTATCAAATAGTCAAAATCCATTTAAGATGTATCGAAGTTCAATATGTGAAGGTAAATGCTTAGTATAAGAAATACATGAATATATTTGAATGGATTACCATAAACTCTCACTCAAAAGATAAAACAAAATACTGACGATAAATAAATAAATAAAAAAAAGTCATTTTTGTATTCCACATTAAAATCCATTATTAACAATGTTGTTTCATTTCATCCACACAAATAACTTTACCGTGTCGTTAGTAGAAGATCTCTATCTTATCTCAACGACATGTCGTTTCAAATGTCACTCGTCTGAATTTATATCGTTTTTTATCGTTGTTGTCGCGAAGAGGAGAGTCTCTTACACCATTGCAGGAACGACATGTCGTTTTTGGTGTCGCTTGTTCATCTTCGTCGACGAGACGACAAACCCTAGTCAGTCAGAATCTGAATACGTTAGCCACGCGCAGAGCACCATTTCCAACACTCCGAGCTCCGGCAATGGCGGAGAGCTCAGTCATCACGCTCGGCGGCAAAGGATCGTCTCTCTCCTCCTCCACCGTCTACGCCGTCGCCAATGGCCTCTCTCACATCCGAATCGACTCCTCCGCGCTCGGCCGCTTCGCCTCCGTCGACACCGGCTCTCCGGTCACCAAACCCTACTGCTTCCTCGAGTTCCCCGACCTCCTCACCGCCGAAGAGAAAAGAACCTCCCTCGTCGTGCTCCTCTACAAGCTCATGTCCCTCTCCGGAGTCCGCTCAGTGCTTCCCCTCCGGATCGTCGAAGCCCTCAACGCGAACTCGCAGACGCTGGAGCTGGAATCGCTGGATTTGACCGATGAGGAAGCCAATTCGGTCGAGGCGTCGAGGCTGACGTCTTCGCTGTTCGGGATTTTCGCTCTTCTGGACCGCGATTCGGCGGCTTTGGCCACCGTGTCGGATGCTGTGGCGGCAATTTCGTGCGAGGCATTGAAAGCCGACGTTTCAGCCTTCAATTTGTTCGATTCCGGGGATGGCAACACTTCGAAAGACGAGGTCGCCGTTGCCGGCGACATGAAGGTGATGCTGAACGGTTCCAAGTTGGTGGGTAAGGTCGAGATTGAAGCCGTTTCCAAAGTTTCCAACATCCATGGCTGTTTAAGAGAGCAGTCGAAGTTGATACACTCAAAGTCCCGCGTGGTTCTGAACTCTGGTGTAAAGGTCCGCAAGGGCGGGCCCGGGGGCGCCGGCGCAGCGGGAATGATACGTACTGCATTGCTGCCATTGGCGACTGCGCTGTGGGACTTGGGTTCTTGTAGCTCTACTCGAGCCAAGATGAATTTGGATTCCATTGGAAGCAGCGATCTTCAATCGGGTTTGTCCGAGTTGTTCGAGAAGCAATGTCCCAGCAGTGACAGCTTGAAGGACGATTTCAAGTTGGTATCAGAGTTGGTTTTTGACGGGGAAGAGAATTACGACAAATTGGCTCATCAAGTGAACGTGCTGTCGGGGCTTGTGTGGAAGATCTTGGCATGGGAGGCGATCACCGCGTACGTTGTTCTCGAAGGCGCTGAATTGAGCGGAAAGAGTAAAACCGGTGAGGTCAACGGGGGCGAGAATTCAAAGGTTGACAATAAGAGCGAGAAGAAGAAGAAGGTGGTTCTGGGAAAAGGAACAAGTGTAATTATCCAGATGATCAAGAGCAAATTGGATAGCCAAAGAGAAGCTTCCTATGATTCCGGTTTGTTGAATGGATTAGTGGTTGGTATTATGTCTTTCATGAATCCCAAGGACCTGGAATTTGATAATTTGTTGAATAAGCTTAAAGAGATTGTGGAAAGCAATGAGACTAGAAGACTTCCCAAGCTTCCAAAGGTAAGAGCTTAGTTCAAAATTGAATTCTTGATTGGTACTGGTTTCGAATGGATAGAAGCAGCTTAGTGAAGCAATGCATTAAATTTGTTTCGTATCAGGGTACTCGTGATTTCGCAAAAGAGCAAATGGCGATAAGAAAGAAGGCATTTGCTATCATAGAGGACGTTTTTGAGAGGCACGGCGCTACGGCCCTGGATACTCCGGCATTTGAGGTGAGAGAGACCCTCATGGGGAAATATGGAGAGGATTCGAAGTTAATCTATGATCTCGCTGACCAGGTACTTCTACGATCCCAAATTGCTGAGAATCTCGTAGATATTTACGAACGAAGCACGGAATATTTACAATCATAGCTTCCTTTTTTTTTTTTTTCCTGGACTTGGTTGACAGGGTGGAGAGCTTTGTTCTCTGCGTTATGACTTGACTGTTCCGTTCGCTAGATTTGTGGCTATGAATGGTATCACGTCCTTCAAAAGGTACCAAATAGCGAAGGTTTACAGACGAGATAACCCCTCAAAAGGAAGATACCGTGAATTTTATCAGTGCGATTTTGATATAGCTGGTCAATATGAGAGAATGGGACCAGATTTTGAGGTTATTAAGATTTTGACTGAACTACTGGATGAACTGAACATCGGAGATTACGAGGTAACTGCAATTTGAGATTTAAATAATCTTACTGTGAAATTTCAGTAGTTTGTTTCACTTGATGGATTGTTTCACATGGCCCATTTCATAGTTAGTTGCGAGGAAAAAAAAAAAATCTAAAAATGACAGTATGGTAGGTCCTGAACACCAAACACACATCAATATGCCAGTTGGGATTCACCGGGGTGATGAATCTCGGAAACTTCATTCCAAATCAATCAAAGCTGCCTTTCTTTCGAAAGCATGTTAAAAACTCTCCTATAATGTCTTGATGAGTCAAAACCCGAGAAAGTTAACAAACATAAATAATCACACCGCTGCTCAGAGTGGGCGAGTATTATAGCCTACTAAACCTTATTAGACTTATTCCTAAATGACTTAAATACCCTTAATGACTGTAAAAGATAAAACTTTTATCATAAAAGACCATAAAAGACATTATATAAAACGTTAATTCCCGGCTTTGCGCTTCTCCCCACGCTTATTTGTGATTAAGAGCTCACCACAGTATTTGTATTATCAATTATGTATTAACCTTTATTCTCCGGTTTTTTTTTTTAATGTCATTTCTTCAATATATTCAACATTCTTGATACAAAGAAATATGGACGTCTAAAACCTGAACCAGTCTTGTGATATCATTAGGTTTCATTTTGCTTGCAATATATTAATTTGGGGCTGCTGTGATCTTACAATATTTCTTGGCATCTTTAATAACGTTTTATTTTCTCTGGAATTTTTACCGATTGTTTGTATGATCTTTGCAGATAAAGTTGAACCACCGGAAGTTACTGGATGGAATGTTGGAAATATGTGGAGTGCCCTCTGAAAAGTTCAGAACCATTTGTTCAAGCATTGACAAGTTAGATAAACAGACATTTGAGCAGATAAAAAAAGAAATGGTAAGGAATTTCGATTTTGTATATGATATCTTCACATTATTCATTATTGTGAGTGCATTGTCTTAATATATTCTTCTAAGTTTCGCTTGAGTATTATTAACGGCAGCAGATTTATTGTATTACTTGAACATTGATGTTTTCGTAGTTTTATTCGTTCTAGACTTGATTTGAATAGGTGTCATGGAAGAGTAATTAACGAAGCCCCTTGAAGTTGTTTTGCTGTCTCGTTTTCCCCTCTAAACCTATTTTCTGTAGCAGTTTACCTGTTGAGCTTGTAAATTGTAGCAAATTCTCTTAATCTTAAAGAAATTGATAGATTTTGTCAATTTTAAGCCTCATTAGTGTTGTTAGGGGCAGAATCATCGTCGCATTTCACATGCCTTAAAATTTGTCGGGAACTGTTTTTCGGGGGGTAAACTCTGCAAATTTAGATTTCATTAAAACAATGCCTATAACCTGCTCTTTTCATATCATAGGTGGAGGAGAAGGGCCTAACTTCCGAGACAGCGGATAGAATCGGTACTTTTGTAAAGGAAAGAGGAGCTCCTCTGGAGTTGTTGTGCAAACTTAAAGAAGAGGGAAGCAAATTTTTGGAAAATAGCTCATCAATGGATGCTTTAAATGATCTCGAGATTCTCTTCAAGGCCTTGAAGATTTCTAAGTGTATTCACCGGGTGACTTTTGACCTAAGCCTTGCCAGAGGTCTCGACTACTATACCGGCGTGATATACGAAGCTGCTTTCAAAGGAGGCACACAGGTGAAGTTGTTATATATGCTCTTCGGGTTTTATGATATTCGTTTCCCAATTGTTCTCCAAGGAGAGGCTGTAAAAAAGGTTGATAACTGAAGAAAAAAAAGGGCTGGATTTGGCAAAAATAACTGAAAATAGTTAAATCTGGTCCATTGATTTTTTTAAACTGAAACTGATTATAACCTAGGATTGGTGATGACTCATAGATCTAAGTAAATCTAGTTTCAGTTAAAAACCAAAACCAAAAGTTTGAGGTGTATTAATTTATAGAACTAGTAATATTACTGTGTTTGTTTATTATTGTTCTTGGTATTTTGCAAGACCTGATCATGTTACTTTACTAAGAAATACCCACATCAAAACATATTATTACCTAGTTTAACCGATTTAACTGTTTGGGGAATGAAACTTGCTGCTATGCGGCCAAATATAACAAGTAAAAAAAAAACAAAAAAACAAACAAACTGAAGCCGATAATCGAATTAAAAACCGGAATAGGGTTGTGCCTTTTATATACGCGAATAATTCAATTTGATTGCGAAAGCAAACTTGTTTCACTTCACCCCTATAAGGAGGCTTATTATCTTGTCTTGGTACTCAGGTTGGTTCCATCGCTGCTGGTGGGCGTTATGACAACCTTATAGGCATGTTCGGAACAAAGCAAGTCCCAGCAGTTGGTTTAAGCCTTGGAATCGAGCGCGTTTTTGCCATACTAGAGCAGCATCAGAAAGACCTGAACCAGGTGAAGATTATCTTCTTGTTATTCAACCCTAATTTTACGAGCAAATACTTCTAATTTATAAATTCAAATCATCACTCTCGTAAGAAAGTTGCACACCTAACCTTTACGATTCAATAATTCAATGCATTTTGTCCTTTTTTGTCTCACAATGTTAAAAAGCTAATATATTTAGGAGTAAAATGTCAGCCCTAAATTATTTAGATTTTTAACTAAACTAGGGAAAATTGCTGCAATAATCCCCAACGTCAAGAAAATCTGCGGCAATTGTCCCTAAAGTTAAGTAAATGAAGCATTACATGTGTCCCGTCAGTTATCAATTATCATAATAAATGAGCATAACAATTAATCGAGTCAATTATGATCATACCAATTGTTTCTTATAATATTTCCTAAAGTCAAACAAATGATCATAAGTTCATAGCAATAAATCAATTATGATAGTTTTACTATAATTGTTTTTTTTTATTTATTTATTATGACTATGACATTTTCTCTCCTAATTGATTTTAACTTTGTCAGCTTTTTCACATGAAAAAGCAGAACAAGTAAATCAAATGCGTTTTAATTCAGGATTATTGAAGTTATTTGTGTAATTTTCTAATTTATAAAGATTATTTGTGCACTAAAATTAAATTAGAGAGGCCATCGATGTCAAAACTCAAAATCTCTAATCTTGTCTGTTTTCTTACTTAATGGAAACCTTATGTTTGAATTTGGCAGACAACCAGAGCGACAAAGACGGAAGTGCTGGTAAGCGTTCTCGGAGATGACCTTATTCAAGCCGCCGAGCTAGTGAGCGAGCTGTGGGATGCGAGAGTGAAAGCCGAGTATTTGGTGAGTAAGAGGCTCAACAAGCACTTCGAGCGCGCCAAGGAATCTAAGATCCCTTGGATGCTAATCGTCGGTGAACGCGAATTCAAGGAAGGAACTGTCAGACTCAAAGAATTCGATTCCAGCAACGAAGATGTCGTCATTCAAAGAACAAAAATCGTCGAAGAACTCAAAGCGCGGTTGAATCCTTGAGTTTGAAATTACCTCAAGAAGCGGACTTCTGCTAAAAGTTTTGTATTTGTGGGGTTGTTTCTTTCAAGATGAATAGCATGGGCATTTTGCTTACAAAGTTATCTTATAAAACCGTAATCTATATTTAAATTTGGAGCCCCTCTTATAATTTTAGTGTGTTGAATAATTTTGAATTTCAATTAACAAAAAAAAAATCCATTTAAAATTTAGGACATTTAAAATTATTTATTTAGTGAAGTAACAAAGATATCTTCGACTTAAAAAAAGAGTTAGAATATTTTAATATTTTAAGAAGGAAAGGGTTAAAAATTAAAATTAAGGGCTAAATCAAATAGGCAAACTCATTTCAATGTTTTCCCTTTTTGTATTCTTTTTTCTTTATTTAGCTATAGACTTTGTAATTTTTTTTTCTTTCCTATATAGCACATAATTCAATACGTTTATGACCAAGGAATCGAATATCGTTGATAAGCGATTAATCGTTGAAATAAGGTTCTCGGTAAGTTGTCTCTCCTAGTCGTTGTCGCTTTATACTTATCATGATTTTTCGAACTGAAAAATAAGGTACTTATCGCCCAAAATTTTCAAGTATATTTTCTCGAAAAGTGAGGTATTTATCACCTAAAAAACGAAAAGTTGACAACAAATTTTATTTTAATTACGGAAAAAATACCAACCACACGCCCAACCGATCGAACGACGGTGGTGGAACATTTGTGTGAGTCTTCCCCCATCCACAAAATTCTATGACCCAAATGACTCGAGCCCTTATCCCAATTCTTCAGTATATAAACCATTTCATCCTCTTGTAATCTATCACTGCGGGACTTCTTAATAAAAGAGGTAAACCATGTGCATATCAAAATTTCATTAACTGGTTAAAAAGTTTCAACATTTATGCTATGAAATATGAGACTTTCATTATGTTTATGTCTTGTTACATTAATATTTTATGTTATATTTTGAGTGTAAAATATGTATGAAAATATTTTATAGATTTTCCATTGATAAATGCATCGATCAACTAATTGTCCATCAGTACGTTCAATAAGTTTTTTTTTTTTTTTTAAGAGAAAGTTCGATAAGTTTCGATAACAACAAAGAGATAACTTTTATAGGTTTTTCATCGATATCCATCGGTAAACGATTAATCCGACGATAACGGCAAACGATTTATCGGTAAAAACGGCATTCAGATCCTTGCTTTTCTCCCTCTTGCGCCCCTTTAATTATTATCAAGAAATCATTATCTTAAATATTAATGGTAATTTGACGGAAACGTCGGTTATATAAAGATAAAAATATAAGTTACCCGAAAATAGAATGCAGTATAAAGATAAAATTCAAAAGCAAGGGTGTTAAACAAATAATTTCTTAAAAAAATCAGATCTATCTTTGTGCTTTGTTGTTTGACTTTGCTTTTATACTTGTGTCGGCAGATATCCCAGCTCAACTCAACCAAGTGTTATCCACACCCCACAACACATCCAGATAATACCTAATAAATATCGTTAACACACTTTGGAAGCACAGACTTCACAACCATAACTACATAATTCAGTTAACAGAACCAGTTGTAATTTACCGTTTGCTAGATCGACAAAAATGTCTACTTACAAAGGAATAATAAAAATATAAGTACTAAATAGTTTGATTTTATGATAGTATAGATTTTTTTTCATAGTATTATTTACTTTTTCTTTTTCCTTTCAATTTTATCACTTATTTTTACAGTTCCGTAAGTATTAGGTTTTAATTTTATTTTTTAAATTATTAAAGGGTTAATTACGGCAAAAATACTCAATTTTTGGTCAAATTCTCAGCTGTGTATATAACCTCCCTAAATAGCGGCAAAAGTACCTAAACTTAGCATTTAGGAGTTGACCGAGAATATCTATCTATGTGGCAATCAATATTTTCCATGTGGCATGCCACATGGCACTTGGCAGCCACGTGGCATGCCACGTTATTATTATTTTATTAAAAAAAAAATTAAAAATATATATATTTTTAAATATTATTTTAAACGAATTTTTTATTATATTTTTTAAACAATTTTTTTTTATTTTAATAATTTTTGTTAATAATAACAAATAAAGAATATTTAAATTTAATATTCATTATTGGTTATAATTTTATTTTTAAAAAAGTGGGTGGAACGAATTCATTTTCACCGCTGACGGTTCACTTGAACTCCGTTTCCGGTCCGGTTCACGCGTCGAATAAAATTGTTTAATATGTTTAATAATAATAACTAATAAACACATACATAATGTTTAAAAAGTCAAGACATAATTATATACACACCACTTATTCAAAAACAAAAAATAGTAGTCATATTTATATTGAATGAAAATTATTTTTATTTGTTTGCATGATATTTTTTTGTGTTTGCATTTTAGAATAATAATAATTGTTTAATATGTTTTTTTATTTATATTATTCTTTTTTTAAAAAATTATCGTTAAACAATCATATGATTATTATTGGTTATTATTATTAAACATATTAAACGATTTCGTTTCACCCGTAAACCGGATCGGAGGCGGAGTTTGAGTGAACCGTGAATGGAGATTTTTTTTCTTTATTTATTTCGTTTGATCCACTTTTCTAAAATGAATAATTATATTCAAATATTCATTATTGGTTTTTATGGAAAAAATAAATTTATTTTTTTAAAAAATAATTAAAAAATAATTTAATAAAAAATAATAATTACGTGGCATGCCACATGGCGGCCAAGTGCCATGTGGCGTGCCACGTGACAAAGGCTGATTGCTACATAGATAGATATTCTCTATTAACTCCAAATGCTAAGTTTGGGTACTTTTACCGTCATTTACGGAGGTTGTATACACAACAAAGAATTTGACCAAAAGTTAGGTATTTTTGCCGCAATTAACCCATTATTAAATAAAGTATAATATTGCCAAACTGATCTCGAAGTATATTTAAAATGTTTTGAAATTTGAAGGTAAGTTTAGTTATTATCTAAATTTATAAAATAAAGGGTATGAAATAGTACCTTTTTTTATAACGTCACTGAAAAGCAAAATAATAAATAAATAAAATAAAATAAAAATTTCAAGTTTCAACTGTGCCGTGTTAAATAGTCTGAGGAAGATGGTCGTGAAAGAATTGAATTGTCATCTCTTCATTTCTTCTCTCTTTAGGGTTAGGGCTCTTCACTCCTCGAGCTTCCATGGAAGGAGAAGAGAGAGGCGAGTTCAGCGACTGGGAGCTGCTCCACAACTCCGACCCCGCTATTCTCCACTCCTCCGACTCCGCTCCCAGCGATTCCAGGGCCGAGGCCCACTCCGAAGGAGTCATCAGGTCCGACTACTTCTCGCTCCACAATCACCACAGGCTCGCTGCTCGCCCCGCAAGCGACGACGGCTCCGCCGAGTCCGACAACCCGAGTTGGATCGACCCGGCGATCCCCGAGCCCAGGACGGCCCTTGCCGAGTTCTGGCCCGATTCGGCCAGCGATCGCTCCGATGGTCGGAACTCCGGCGATTTCGATCCGAAGAAGGAGTCGATTGTTCCGGAGAAATCGGTGAGCCAAGTCGAATTTGGGGAAATTCAAGCTCTTGATCGCGCTTCCTACGATGAAGGTGAGCTGGGCGTGAAGGTGAATTCCGGTGGCGTGGTCGATGAAGCTGAAGCAGTGAAATCCGTCGCCAAAGAGGCTGAAAGCGATGATCTTGCGGCCGAGGAAGTGGAGGAGAATCCGGTCGCGGAGCGGGATTGTTCGGAAGGCGAGAAGAGGCTCGTGGCGTGGTGGAAGGTTCCTCTGGAGGTGTTGAAGTTCTGCGCATTTAAGTCGAGCCCCGTGTGGACCATCTCGGTGGCGGCTGCGGTGTTGGGGATGGTGATGTTGGGGAAGAGACTGTACAGGATGAAGCGCAAGACTCAGAGCTTGCAGCTCAAGGTCACCATGGATGACAAGGTCTGTATTTCGCTTTTACTCTTTGTTTTCGCCAAATGCAAGTTTATCAATTGAAGAGAAAACTCGGCTCTATAGGTTCAAAGAACTAATTAAGTTAGTCTCGATAAGTTCCGAAAGATGAATCGTTGAGTGAAATGCCGATAAGGGTGGAAGATCACTGAATAATACTCCACATGGAAACCTCTAAGGATATTGGGGATAGATCCCCAAATCGAAAACGCTACCAAAAGCGCAAAAACAAATGTGACACGGAGAAATATAGTGATTCCGTTCATTTGCCGCTTACAAATCTTTTCCATTGTAATCCAAGAGTTCACGGTGTTATAGCCGTCCTCTCTTTTGAATTGCACTACCAATAAATGTCGGCGACAAGCCTTGTATACGAAAACTAAGGCTACACTGAAAATAAATTCAGGTGGACACGCTTTATTGCTTAGCGTCGGGTCTTCATAGTCGCCGCAGTGAATTAAGCTTCACAACTCAGCAGTACCCGGTCATGATGTGTATTGTGATCTTATAGCTGACTTGGTTTATTGCTTCTTGTGGGAAATCAGTTCTTTTTGTCAGTTTGGGCGATGCTCCTTTACCATGTTTCCGAAATCTATGTGATTATATATGAGAATGATCGTTATAGTGACTACGCATTTTTTTTTTTGGGGTAATAATGCAGAAGGTGTCTCAGTTCATGAGCCGAGCGGCGCGGCTAAACGAAGCCTTTTCAGTGGTGAAGCGAGTCCCCATCGTCCGGCCCGCACTTCCTGCCCCTGGTGGCATCGCCCCTTGGCCCGTCATGAGTTTGCGATGAGCCAGATAACGATTCTTTCTTTAGTTCTCTTCCATGTGTGGAAGTGAATACTTGGATTGCAAGGAAAGAAAATAAAAAAGAAGAAGAAAGGAATGTGCTTGGGTTATACTGGTCGGCCATGCCTTAGATTATGTTTCCTCTTAGCTTTTGTGTCTATATTTAATCAAGTCTTGTGTGTGTATAAAGATGATATACAAATAATTCTCGTGCTTTTGGGAATGGAGAGATCCAAAGTTTGTACTGTACGCTATGAGATTTTTCTGAATTCAACCACCCTTGTTTAGAATGAAGTAAATTGAAATCAACAAATTCATCGAATTTAGGCAGTTTTGGATTGGAATTTGGGAGGTCTTGATGAATCTTTTTGACTTTTTTTTTTTTTTTTTTCATACCCTACGTGGCAATGAAGACAATATTTAAAATATTGAGTTTTGGTATATATTTAAGATTGAGGAAGTGCTATGATGAGTGATGGGTATGTTGACTTTGATACAGATTTAAGATTTGGCCTAACATTGGGAATCTAAGGTCATAAAACCACCTTAGTAATGGCCAATGGGCTATAGAGTTTTATCAATGGGCAAACATCTCTTACACCAAAACAAGCCATTGAAAGGAAAGGATAGGATTCTTCAATACAAAGAAACTATTCATCAAGGAAAATACTCTTTTCTCAGTCTTTTGAAGGGACAACAAACCTTGTTTACCAGGCAAAAAATAAAATAAAAATTTCAATTTCAAAGAGATTGGTCACTAAGGAAGATACCCTTTTACACCATTCTTTTAGGCCTTTTACCCATATACATTTAGCAAACCATTTTAACAATAGATAAAGCAAGCCATTGTCAGTGGAATTGGAGCCTGAAGCCGTGGAATTGGAGTCATTCAACCACCACTGATGGGCGGAATGATGGCTAACTCATCTTCGTCTTTGACAATGGCGGAGTCGGGCGCGTATTCAATGCCGGTATTAGCGTCAGGTCCTTCCATGATACCATTCACACCCATTCTTAAGAGCCAATAACACCTTATAATCCAAGCAATCCATTCAAAGGCAATAACAACAACAACAAAATCATGTCCCATCACCCAAATCATGACCATCGCGTACATATTTATATATTAAAGATTACACTTCCTTCATTATTTTCAAGAAAGAAAGAAAAAATCACTTTGTTTGCGAACAATTTGAAGCATCGATTGATCTGCGATAGGATCCACACACTTTTTCGTACAAAGAATTAAGAAGAAAACGTCACCAAGGTAGTGACGGTTGAATATTACTGAGAAAACATAGTAAGAAGTAAGAACACGACAACAAGCTTTCTCCTTCGAGAGTTAAGGCGGTAACTCTCTCGTAAGTCATCAAGGTTGTTCCGAAATCCCAAAAATGTGTTGTTGCGCCCTAGGGGGTCGTCTATATGGCCTAATCAAACCATAATTACACCCGGTATCAAAACGAGAAGAAACAATCCAAATGAGTAAGCAACGGGATTTCACCGATGCCATGAATCCCCGGATATTTTATTACAATGATCGGAAATTAGAAATGGTACGTTCTCTCGAGAGCACGGCCCAAACTTCCCCACGAACCCCTTGAGTAAAGATGACAAAACCAAAACACAGCCCTCTCCTAACACAAACCGGCACCGATATGCTTGCAAAGCCTAGATCAATAATTCCGTAACCCTAATTACCGTAATTAACTATAGGAAAAAAAACATTGAAGGGCTTAAATTAAATTGTTAAATGAGCATAGCGCCCTTCCTCCTGTAGTTTGTCAAAATCGCGGGTCTATCACAATCGCAGGCCAACAACAAAAGCAAATGCTCCTTGCAATATTTGTAAACCATATACAGAAAATTCTCAAGCATACATATGGAAATTACACTTCTTTTATTATTATTGCCCAAGAGAAGTTAAAAAAAAAGGTACCTTTGTGAACAATGTGAAGTACACTTCTAATTATAACTAGCCACCACTGATGGGAGGTATTATGGCTAATTCATCTTTGTCTTTGACAACGGCGGAGTCGGGCGCGTATTCCTCGTTGAGGGCCACAACGATGCAATTGCTGATCTCCTTCAAGCTCGGAATCTCAGCCACGAGTTTGCTCAAACAGTCGCGAGCCGTGCTTCCCGACGGAACCTCCATTGGCATTTCGGCCAAGCCCGTCAGATCTCGAGCTCTAGCGAAGAACAACACCTTGATTTTCACACTTAGTTTCTTCTCGCTTAGCTTGTCAACAATGCCGGTACTAACTTCCGGTTCTTCCATGGAACCACACACCTGTAATCAACTAGTAATAAGCCTTTAGATGCAATGAATGAAAGATAGCAAGTTTAAACCCATTTTCGACAACAGAGCGCGGGTTTAGGGCTTGCTCGTACTGACCGGGTGTTGCTCAGAGATCGGAGGTGATGGAGACTCGTTGAAGAGGAGAATCGACTGAGAAGAAGGATCGAGAAAAAATAATAATTGAACATTCAATTTAGTAATCAAGACAATAAATAAATAAATAAATCCTAAAAAGTGTTGGGTATGGGGTTATTTTTGACCCATTGATTCATGTACCCGGTCATGAAGCCCAGGTCATAAATGATTTAGATGAGATGAAGAAATAGAAGAGTGAAGAAGTGAGAGTAAACAAGAGAAAGAGAAAGAGAAAGAGAGTAAATTCGCGGTTTCCGCCCAGTTTCGTCGAACCTCAGGAAAATCATCATTGCGCACTCGTTCACCGTTGGACGTCATGATTTTTGGACAGAACGTTCCTAAGACATAGAGGTACGTTCTGAACGGTGGAGATGTGGTTTGGATGTTTCTAGGTCGGTCTGAAGAGTGGAAACCAGAGGCTGTTTTGTGAGAACGTTTTTCACAAATTCTTCTCTTGCTTGTTTGTTGTAATCCGAGATTGGTGTTCGATCTTGATGATGATGATGTATGCCTCTAGTTTTATCTAGGGAAGACTTCGTTTGTACCCCACTCTTGATTATAGTGGATTTTAAGCGGCCTACGGGTCCCGTGGTTTTTTACTCCGTTTTGGGGGTTTTTCCACGCTAAAATTGTCTCGTGTTCGTGGTTGTGTTTCGATTATTATCGCCTTCATATTTCAGCGGCTATTGGGAGATATTGAGATTCCGTTGCGTTGCGCTTTCTCCCAACAAAGTGGTATCAGAGCCGTGGTTTGATTTTGTGCGACTATGGAGGCGAACACGTCACGAATGGAGAGTTTGAACGGTTCCAATTACAATGTTTGGAAAGGAAAAATGGAAGACTTGCTCTTTGTCAAGAATTTCCACTTGCCGGTTTTCTCTACCGAGAAACCCGAAGAAAAAAGTGATGAAGAATGGAATTTGTTGCATCGACAAGTTTGTGGGTACATTCGACAATGGGTGGAGGACAATGTTCGGAACCATGTGGTTAGTGAAACTCGTGCTAACATCCTTTGGAGGAAGCTTGAGGAGCTTTATGCACGGAAGATCGAGAATAACAAGATGTTCTTGCTCAAGCAAATGATAGCCTTGAAGTATCATGACGGTACGCCAATAACCGATCACTTGAATAATTTCCAAGGAATTATGAACCAAATGGCGACGATGAATCTTAGATTGGATGATGAGATTCAAGGGTTGTGGCTTCTAGGTACTTTGCCGAACTCGTGGGAGACGTTTAGGATGTCGTTGTCTAATTCTGCTCCGGATGGTATTATGTCGATGGATTTGGCAAAGAGTAGCATTTTGAATGAAGATATGAGAAGAAATTCTCAAGGCTCCTCTTCAAATTCCAAGGTATTGGTTACCGAGTCGAGGGGGAGAAATCATGCCCGGGGTTCAAATAACCGTGGTGCATCACGAGGAGCGTCGCGCGGAGGTTCAAATAGATGGGCTAATGTTGAGTGCCATCGTTGTGGCTTGAAAGGCCACATTAGAAAGTATTGCCGGAAGTTGAGAAATGAAGGCAAGGGAAAGAAGATCAACCACAACAACAACGATGTCAAGAAAGAAGGTAACAATACTGAAAATGTGGCTATTGTTGATGATTTCTTTGTCGTTTGTGATGATTATGAAGAAAGTGTCAATTTATCTCGCGATGAGACGAGTTGGGTGGTTGATAGTGGTGCTTTTTCGCACGGGACTTCACGACGCGATATTTACTCCACTTATAAGGCCGGTGATTTTGGTATTGTCGGCATGGGGAACAAGGGATACTCAAAAGTGATTAGAATTGGAGATGTATGTGTTGAAACTAGTAATGACACTTTTCTAGTTCTCAAAGATGTGAAGCATGTTCCGGACCTTCGGTTCAATCTCTTGTCGGTTTCAAAATTGGACGATGAAGGCTATGGCAACTCTTTCTTGGAAAATGAATGGAAACTAGAGAAAGGCTCAATGGTGATTGCTAGAGGAAAAAGACGCTCCAATTTGTATGTCGCGCAATTTGGGAGTTCTAAATGCTACGTCAACACTTGCGAAGATGAAAGTTCTTCCGAACTATGGCACAAACGTTTGGGTCATATGAGTGAGAAAGGTTTGGGAATCTTGGCGAAAAAGAATGCACTATTTGGAGTTTCCAACGCAAAGTTGAAGAGATGCTCGCATTGTTTGGCGGGAAAGCAAAGACGCGTATCGTTTCGGTCTTTTGAACCAAAGAGAAAGTCACAAGTGTTAGACTTGGTACATTCCGATGTTTGTGGGCCGATGAAGACACGGTCCCTTGGCGCTGCTTATTACTTTGTGACTTTTATCGACGATTACTCTCGGAAAGTTTGGGCTTACACCTTGAAGACAAAAGATCAAGTGTTAGATACCTTCAAGCCGTTTCAAGCGTCGGTTGAACGAGAAACGAGGAAAAAGCTTAAGTGTTCCCGAACGGATAACGGGGGAGAATACATCGGTCCTTTCGATGAATATTGCCGAGAGCAAGGTATACGTCACCAAAAGTCTCCTCCGAAGACACCGTAATTGAATGGGTTGGCCGAAAGAATTAATAGAACTTTGGTTGAAAGAATGAGATGCTTGCTTTCTCAATCAAAGTTGCCTAAGTATTTTTGGGGCGAAGCATTGAGTACGGTTGTGTTGGAAATCACGTCTCGGATTCCGTATAATTATCACGATTTATACGTCCGAACCGTCAGGGTAACATTTAAAAATTATTTTAAAGCGGAAAAACTTGTTATCCAAACAATGGTCTGAATATCGGATAATATCCATATCCCAAGATCTGATAAATATTATGCAATTTAATATTCATAACTCATTATTAATAAACTAGTCATAATAGGAAATAAATAGAAAGCAGTAAATGTTTGCATTTATTAACCCAATGTATAAGGCCGTACCTCGTTTGACGATTTCCGGCTGCGCGCTCTGAATCGGGCAGGGCTCCGCCGGTGCTAAGGGAATCTCCCGTGATCTTCCGGGATATTCTCCTGGAATCCTCGTACCGAAGCGTGGGCTTCGCCGGCAGGACTCCGTCGCAAAACTTTAACTGATGGTTCTTTTTAAGCTTCCGGAGAAATAGTCTCCTAAGCCGAACCAGAAGAAAGAGATCAGAGAGAAAATTCGCAGACCCTGAGGAAGAGGGAGAGTTCGAATTTTTCTCTGGGGAAAGGTGTGAAAAATGTGTAGAATGAGCCTCCTATTTATAGGCTCAAGACTGTAACCGATTTGGAGATATTCCCTCCCTAAATTCAAATTTCATTAATTAAATATAATTAATTATCTTAATCCAATGGTCCAGATTTAATCTCATCTAAATCCAATGGATATAATTAATTAGGGATTTAATTAAATAAGAGAGATTTAGATAAATCAAAAATCCAATCTTATCTTCTTATCATCATAAAATTCGAATTATGATATATATATATATATATATATATATAAAATTCGAATCATTATTATCTAGATCCAACGGTTGAGATGATTCTTAAAACCGATCTAATGGATCAAATAAGTTTAGGATAAATAGATTTATTAAAACAATTTTTCGAATTTATCCTTAAACATAATTCGAATATATATAGATATATATATAATTAATCAATTCTCAATCCGACGGTAAAGATTAAATCTTAGACCGATCCAACGGATACAATTAATTAATCAAATTCGAAAAATAGAACTTTGTCACCAAGTTATTAATTTCGAATTTATCAATATCCTAATCCAACGGTTGATACTAAATTATAACCGATCCAATGGATAATATTGATTTTAGGGATTTGCTAAAATACCAAAACATTTAGTACTTATGCCGCAAATATAGAAATACCAAATCAAGCTATCGAATTTAACTAGGGTTTCATATAACAAACCCTAATTCGAATTTACACGTATTAATATATATAAATATATATATTCATTTATTAATATAAATCTATTAATTATTAATTAATTATTAATAAGATATTAATAATTAAATCCAAATAATTAAATTATATTAATAAATCCTGATCTCAATATCACACATAAAAATGTCATGGTGCCACACCATCATTTAAATTCGTGACATGAGATTTAATTTCAAAGTTTATGGAACCGATCACAAACTTAGAAAATCCATAAATCACTAACCGTAAGTCGAAATGACTTGGTTCAAAAAGAAAAGCTGCTTAGAATTTAATTTCCAACAACATGGTGCTGATAGAAAATATAAATTCTAACTTTCTTTTTTGTCAGTTAATTTCGTGTACCAAAATATGATACTTTTGCCACGCCAACGATAAAACTATCTGATGTCTGACACAGACCTTTCAATTTTATAAGTCAAGCCAAATGATTAAAAATTATCCAGAATGTGTCTTAATCACGTACGTATCATCCGTTACGGAGCTATCCTGGGGACCATGGACCCGTATCACTTAAGCTCCAACGAACTGCTAGTTGTTCGTCAAACCTCGAAGTGATTCCACTATAGACCCGAGGCTGCACTCTTTAGTGATACGGTATATATTATTCCCTTTATAATAGCAGGGTGTCCATTGATACAATCAAATTCAAGTTATTGATCTTTCACTTGATGATTCATAAATGAGCAGGCGGTTTTTACCGTTATGCCCCTCATTGTATTTTCATCCTTGACTCAGTCAGCAATATCATGAGTAACCCACTTATGGTTTCGATTCATAAGTTGCGCATGGGTATCTCTCACTTCTCACCACCGACAATCAAGGGAATCATCATCACTCTAAGGAGAGCTGTGTGATGCCCATGTCTATGACCAAGCTATCCTTACTGCTGACTATAATGTTCCCAAAATAATAGTGTTGGGAACAGCTGTAATATTTCGTGTTCTTTAACGGTTAAATCAAAGAACAATCAAGTCAGCAGCTAGGACTCAAGATCACTCAGGACTTAGATCGAATATCCATTTGATCATCTACTAGTGACTCAACTCCAAGTTATCAGTGACGGTCTTATATGATAACTTCCGGAATTTAAGTCAGGTCCAGTCCAATATGAAGACACTTCATACTTAATGCACTTCTAGTGAGTGTGACACACACAAAATCCAGAATAGGATTATCACTTAGTCACATTGATGACCTTGTACGATTAATGGGCTCCCACCCAGTTGATCAGGTCATGGACATTTTAAGTTCATTTATTATGATTATTAATTCTTCCTCACATTGACTCTGTTGTGATAATAATAACATAATTGCATCCTTCATGAACTAAGGAATCAAACATTCTATTTTACTCTACCAGAAACTACAATAAGATTATCATAATAAGCATCATCTTTATTCAACGACTTGTCATAATCTTTTACAAAGGGATAAAATATCTTGTTTAAGGACACACATGTCCAACAGGTTGTACATGTGCTAAATCTCACACCTTGTGTTCCTTTGAAGTTTGATGTTCCGAGCCGTGTTTGGAGTGGTAAAGATGTCACGTATGACCATCTTCGAGTGTTTGGGTGCATGACGTATGTGCACGTTCCGAAGGATGAGAGGTCGAAGTTGGATGACAAGACCAAGAAATGTATATTCGTTGGTTATGGGCTCGATGAGTTTGGATATTATTTCATTGATCCGGTTGCAAGAAAGCTTGTTCGTAGTCGTGATGTTGTATTCATGGAAGATTACACCATTGAAGATATCGACAAAGTTGAGAAAGAAGTTCCAACCTTTGAAGACGAAGAATTAGTTGATGCGGAACCAACTAATCTTGCTCCCACCCCGACCGTTGTCGAAGATGTGCAAATTGAAAATCAAGGTATGGATTTACATGTTAATCATTTAAATCCTAATGATTTTGTTGATGTTGAAAATGAGGTTAGCCATGAAGATGAAAGTGAGCAACCTTCTAATGAGTTGAGGCGGTCCACTCGTGTTAGACATCCTTCCGTTCGATACCCCTCAAACGAATATGTCTTTCTCACCGATGACGGAGAACCCGAAAGCTTTGAAGAAGCTTTGGATGACGAAAACAAAAAGGAGTGGATGGATGCCATGGAAGATGAGATGCAATCGCTTTGTGAGAATAACACTTTTGAATTGGTGAAGTTACCAAAGGGTAAAAAGGTGTTAAAGAATCGATGGATTTATCGTGTGAAGCAAGACGAAAGCACTTTGCAAAAACGGTTCAAGGCTCGCTTGGTGGTAAAGGGCTTTAGTCAAAGAAAAGGCATTGACTTTAGCGAGATTTTTGCTCCCGTGGTGAAGATGCAATCCATTCGGGTAGTGCTTGGGCTAGCCGCTAGCCTTGATTTGGAAGTTGAGCAAATGGACGTGAAGATGGCTTTTCTTCACGGTGATTTACATGAAGAGATTTACATGGAGCAACCGGAGGGTTTTCGAGAAAATGGTAAAGAAGACTATGTTTGCAAATTGGTAAAGAGTCTTTACGGCTTGAAACAAGCACCACGACAATGGTACAAAAAGTTTAACTCAGTGATGGTTAAACATGGCTACAAGATGAGAAATGCCGATCATTGTGTGTTTGTGCGCAATTTCTCCGATGGTGATTTCATTATCCTTTTGCTCTATGTTAACGATATGCTTATTGTCGGAAAGAACATTGCTCGGATTGAAGAGTTGAAGAAGACTTTGAGTGAGTCTTTTGCGATGAAGGATTTGGGACAAGCGAAAAAGATCCTTGGAATTGAGATTTTTCGTCATCGAGAGGCGAAGAAGTTGTACTTGTCTCAAGAATCATACATCGAGAAAGTTCTTCGACGTTTCAAGATGGATGAAGCAAAAGCGGTGAGCATTCCGCTTGCTTCTCATTTCAAGCTTAGCCACCAACAATGTCCATCTACCGATGATGAAAAGTCAAGTATGAAGAACGTTCCATACTCGTCGGCGGTTGGTAGTTTGATGTACGCCATGGTTTGTATGAGGCCGGATATTGCCCACGCCGTGGGAATGGTGTGTCGTTATCTCTCAAATCCGGGAAGACATCATTGAGAGGCCGTGAAGTGGGTTATGAGATATCTCCGAGGGACTTTGAATTTGAGACTAGCTTTGGGATGCGAGAAGCCTACGTTAGTTGGTTATACGGATTCGGATCTAGCCGGAAGCTTGGATGATCGAAAATCTACTTCGGGGCATATGGTGACTTTTGCCGGGGGAGCCGTGGCATGGCAATCGAAGTTGCAAAAGTGTGTTGCACTCTCTACTACCGAAGCCGAGTTCATTGCTGTCGTTGAAGCGGCGAAAGATTTGAAGTGGTTGAGGAAATTTACAATGGAGCTTGGGGTCAAACAAGAAAAATATGTCTTGTTTTGTGATAATCAAAGCGCCATTCATTTAGCGAAGAACTCCTCGTTTCACTCAAGGTCAAAGCACATTGATGTTCGTTATCATTGGATCCGTGACGCATTCGATTCTAAGTTGATGGAGCTTGAGAAGATTCACACCGATGACAATGGTTCCGATATGTTGACAAAGGTTTTGCCGAGAGGGAAATTTGAGTTTTGTCGCTCAGTTGCCGGGTTGACATTGCCCTCCAACTAGTCGGTCGGGGGAGTTTGTTGGGTATCCCTCCTATTTGGAGGCCCAAAAATGTGGGTTATTTTTGACCCATTGATTCATGTACCCGGCCCATGAAGCCTAGGTCATAAATGACTTAGATGAGATGAAGAAATAGAGTAAACAAGAGAAAGAGAAAGAGAGCAAATTCGCGGTTTTCGCCCAGTTTCGTCGACCCTCAGGAAAATCATCATTGCGCACTCTTTCACCGTTGGACGTCATGATTTTTGGACAGAACGTTCCTAAGACATAGAGGTATGTTCTGAACGGTGGAGATGTGGTTTGGATGTTTCTAGGTCGGTCTGAAGAGTGGAAACCAGAGGCTGTTTTGTGAGAACGTTTTTCACAAATTATTCTCTTGCTTGTTTGTTGTAATCCGAGACTGGTGTTCGATCTTGATGATGATGATGTATGCCTCTAGTTTTATCTAGGGAAGACTTCGTTTGTACCTCACTCTTGATTATAGTGGATTTTAAGCGGCCTACGGGTCCCGTGGTTTTTTACTCCGTTTTGGGGGGTTTTTCCATGCTAAAATTGTCTCGTGTTCGTGGTTGTGTTTCGATTATTATCGCCTTCATATTTCAGCGGCTATTGGGAGATATTGAGATTCCGTTGCGTTGCGCTTTCTCCCAACAAAAAGATTTGTGTGTCTGAAATTGCTTACAAATTTCTTTATAAGCAATTTCGCATGAAGTGAAAGCTTGCGAGAGCTGACCAAAATCCCTTACGCTTGATCAAGCTAAGCTAAGCAATTACACCGAATTTGAGCATGGAAAACACCAACTTCATATTCGCCAAACCAAACCAAACCAAGTCGAATCACCAGAGTTTGGTGGATAAAGTCACCAAAATGAAAGAGGGGAATCCACTTGCTGCTTCTTCTTCTTCGATTGCAATCAGGTATGCAATCCACAGAGTTCTTCTACGAACACAAAAAGGGTATTTTAGTCTTTGTAGCTTCAATAGGCGCCTTTTTTAAGTAAAGGATAACAGGGGCAAAAGAACCTAAATCTTGATTGATTGGGACAAAAATAACGGCAAAAGGTCGCCGGTTTTTATGGGGCCCCGAACGAAGCTTCATGTCACGTTTCATGGGAGCTTATGAGACGTATTCATAACGGGAATGCGAGTCCTTAGCTTTTTGCGGGAGATTTCAATGAAGTACTCTTCGACTTAGAACACACACTAGACGTATTACCATGGTTTTGGGACTACTAACCCCGTCAAATATCTGCACACTTTTTATATTTGTTTCTCCAACAACTCCACTCTTTATTTTATTTTTGCTCTAAATTCTACGATTCAATTCTCATTGTGAAACTAATAGATGGATCTACAACTTTGTAGTTTTACATTTTTACAAAACAATAGTGTAATACTAACTCCGTCATATATATGCACAGTTTTTGTATTTTTTCCTACAACTCGCTCATTTTTTCTTCTTCTAAATTCTACGATTCAACTCTCATCGTGAAGCTAAAAGATAAATCTACAACTTCGTAGTTTTACATATTTAAAAAAAACTATCCCTTCAAAAGAAAAGTGAGAATCCTAGCATTTAGAAAGAAAAAAAGATTAGAAAAAAAAAAACCCAAGCTTGTTTAGCCTAGTGGTAACTCCACTACATACCTCTACAAGTTTTCACAGGTTCAAACTTCATAGGCGCACATGTGTGTCCCTTTATATATATAAACACGGCTAATAGTGTCACATGTTCTTACACTTTATATATCTAGTTATACGAGAGTACATTGTAACATTGGCTAATAATTACACATTTATTAAAAAAAATAAAAGAAATAGTTGAGCTATAGGGTTTTCACCGATCGATTAGCATTTGCAATGTTGTTCTTAAGATTGTCACCAAGGCGATGGCGAATCAAATCAAAGGAGCACTATCCATTGTCATCTCCGAAGCGCAAAGCGCATTTGTTCTGGATCGCCTCATTACGCATAACGACGTTATTGCTTTTAAACTCCTACACTCTTTGAAGCGTAAGACGAAGCGGAAGAAATGGCACCTTGCTCTTCAACTTGATATGAGTAAGGCATATAATATAGTCGAGTGGGGTTTTATAGGTGCTATGTTGAGGCTGATGAGATTTGGGCCGAGAGTCGCTGAGGTTGTCCGAGATTGCATCTCCACTCCAGCTTACTCCGTGGTCATCAATGGGAGGACCGGGAGCACGTTTTCGCTGGCAAGGGGCCTTCGATAAGGATGTCCGCTCTCGCCGTTTCTTTTCCTTGCTTGTCTGGAGGGGCTCTCAGCCCTCATTCGTGGTCAAGAAAGGTTAGGCCTCCTCTAGAGATGTGGATCGACGAGGTCACGGGGTAGTTCACAAGCTTCCAAAAATCTGCTCGTAGCACGAATGAGCGTCCGGTGGTCGGTTCTTCGGAGAGGCAAGCGAGATGGGACAGGGCGGCGAATGGCGGGTTTACCCTCAACGTTGACGCGGCTTGGAAGGGCATCGACGGAAGGGAAGCTTTGGGAGGCGTCATTAGGAAACATCGAGGCTTGTCCTTGGCGTCATGGAGTGGATTCGGATTCGGTGCTCACGGCGGAATGCCTAGCCATCCTCTATATGATTCTTTTTGCCCACAAACGGGGGCGCCAAATCTCGATGGTGGAATCGAATTGTCTTGAACAATCCACAATCCAGCTCATCAATGCACGTTGGCTCAATAGCATGCAAGGGATGATCGTAGCGTGGATTATCTCCTTGCTTGACAAGGTAGCGCCGCACTGGAAAGTTTGGTGTATCCCTCTTGTTGCAATGAGGTTGCTAACGCTTTAGCTAACTAAGGGTATTTCTATGGACTTACGGTCTTGTATTAGTCCGGTCCCGGTGTGGCTTGAATTGTTGGTTCAAAGGGACTTTAACCCTGGTAATGATATTTAGCTATGTTTCCTTAAAAAAGAAAAAAGAAAAGAAAAAAGAGAACTAGCAACCGCACTTTTTTTCTTCTTCTTTTCTTTCAAATGCAACAATTCGTTAAATACTTCTGGAGGAGTTTACTCCTTATAATAAAAGAGTACTTAATCTGAGCAAGTGTAATATCACCACCAAACAATTGACATAAATAAATATGTATAGATTAATCTAAAATATCCGATATTATTTTATTTTCCCCATTAAACATAACACATTTCATATGCAATCACATAATACACGTCCAAGCTTCACCTTTTAGAGTAGGAAGCTGACGATGACAAGTAAAAGTAAAACAATTATCCATTTAAAATCACACACATAATATTACTACGTATTACTATTACCCACAAAGCATGCGAGGCCTAGGCTTTGCACGCCGGCAACGGAGAGCCACACAGACAGTCGTTGTGCTCAAACGCACTCGCCGGAAACTTCGTAACCGGGATCTTCCCACAGAGATGGTTCGAGCTCACGTTCAGACTCGCCAGCCCCGCCACGGCTTTCGGCACTTTTCCAAACATCAGATTCCTCGACAGATCCAGATTCTTCAGCGTCTGAACGATCTTCAACTTCTCGAAATCGAACTTCAGCTTGTTCCCTGATGCCGAGAAACCCACCAAGTAATCCGTCTTGTTCAGCAAGTTCACCGGGCTCCCGGAGATCTCGTTCTCCGACAGATCGATGAAGTCATAGAAATAGGTTTCCACTGGCTTCCAATCCTCCAGTCTCATCTTGATCCCGCACTTGGCAAGCTTCAGAGAGAATATGATCGTCGATGACGTCACCCACTTCGGGATCGTCTTGAGGTTGAAGCTGTTGTACGACAGATCCAGCGACTCGATCCCTTTAACGTTCAGCGCCGGAAACGGATCAACAAGGCTGTTCCGCGAGAGATCGAGGTTGAAAATCTTTGTCAGGTTTGCGAAGCTCTTCGGGACAGTTCCGGTGAACTTGTTGCGAGAGAGATCGAGTGTGTCCAGCGCCTTGAAATTCCCGAGATAATCCGGGATCGTTCCGGTCAGCATGTTATCACCGAGCTCAAGGAATCGCAGGCGTGGAGCTAAGCGGGAAATGGAGTCGGGGATTTTCCCAGAAAATCGGTTGTGTGAAAGCGTGAGGCTTGTGAGCTCCGAGAAAGTTCCAAAAAAATCAGGTATGGGGCCGGAGAGACTGTTCCGTTCCAGTGTGAGATAAGTCATTTTCTTGAGGTTTCTCATACCGAGCGGGACTTCTCCGGTTAGTCTGTTCCCGTCGAGTTTGAGCTGATTCATCTCAGTCAACCGCGAGATCGAGCTTGGGATCAGCCCGGTAAATCGGTTCCCTGACAATCCGAGCGCATAGAGTTTGGTCAGATTCCCGATGTTGGCGGGTATCGGACCCGACAACCCAGTGTTCTCAACGTACACAATGCTGAGGAGGGGGAGAGCGAAGAGGAACTCCGGGAATGGGCCGGAGAGATTGCGGACATCCATGAGGTAGAAACTGTCGAGGAATTTGAGTTTTGAGAGAGAGGGCGAGACTGTGCCCGTCAAGTATTTATTGGGATCGGGATCACCATAGATAGCTACGGATAGCGATTTGACCCGGGTTTCGCCCCGGCAGTCGACGCCAGCCCATTTGCAGCAGTCAGTGCCGCGCTTCCAAGTGGTGAGAACGCCGGACGGGTCGGCGGTGATGCCAGCCTTGAACGCGAGGAGGCCCGACTCGTCATCCACGTGGCAGGCGGCGGCAGGTTCGGCTCTCAGGCAGAGCAGTGTCAGCATGGCGAGTGCTGCGGTGGCCGAGAAACAGGGGTAATAATGGTATTTCTGTTTCATGGCTTTGGAGATTTGATTGCAGAAGATGATAATGGACTTGTTTTATGGTGCAATAAAAGGAGGATAGCTTTGCTGCAAAACTGAAAACCGTGTGTTTAAGGAAGACATCGTAGCTTAGCTTCTTTCTGCGTTGACCAACTTTACGGAAGTCAAGTTGGGTTGTTTGACCAGCGACCACTGTTTAGTGGCTGTCTAATAACCACATCTCTTGTCTTAACATGCGAGTGATGTCACCAATATATACACTCGCATATTTCACTTTTTATTAAGAATGTGTGCGATAAGAGTATGTAATAGTTGAAATGATTACTTTCGAGTATCAACCATATTTATAAACGTGGTAATGGTTAATGCACGAAAATGGATTAACGTAGAGCTTGACCTACGGTTTGAACTGAGTGTTGAACTCTTTGGTCGCGTGGGTAGAGTCAACGAGGATTGACTAGAGGTCGTTCTAGCTGGATGTAAGCATGTAGATAAAACCCGCATTTGCGGGTTTTAATCGAAACCGGGCCGAATCTGATTTTAAACACCGAAACCAAATTCAAATCTAGTCAAACCGAAACTGAATATAAAAAACCCGCAACCGAAACCCGGTTAGAAGGTTACTAAACCCCGGATTTTCAAATAAATATTTAGAAATATTTAATTTGTTTATATAATGTTTATAAACCGATTTTTAAATTGTAATATTATGTATTAATGGTTATTGGCTTTGTAGTTGGAATATTATGTATTAATGAATTTTAATTTTAGTTTGAAATGTTGTATTTAAATTTAATTAATATTATGTATTAATATCTTTGTAGTTTTTTTCTATTAAAAAAACATATTAAAATCCGAGTAAAAACCCGTTATAGATAAAAAAAAACACGAACCCGAATTTGATTCGGGTTTGGGTTAAAAAACCGAGTTTTTAAAGTCAAAACCTAAAAATTCGTGTTAGGGTTTCGGGTATAGAAAAAAACCAGGGTTTTTACCCGATTTCAACCTTACCTGGAGGCGAATTATTCTTTTTCTTATATGAGCCTCCGCGTTGTCTCTAGCGATCCTCGAGGTGTTTTTCCTTGCTCGATAGCGTTTGGGTGACGATAGAGGACCTGCAAATAAGAAAATATCAATGCCGCACCTTATTACTATAGTAGAGTTGCCTACGGATCGTCTAGTAGTCTAAGCGAATCAGATCATCACGTAATTCATCGTCAGTGGTAAATGGAGGAATGACGAGGTGGGTTGTATCGTCATTGGAGTCGTAGAGGTTGTTCGGGAGTTACCATCACGGATGGCGAGGTTATTACCAGCGACGAGGACTGGGGCGACTTCTTGCAAGCCTGTGGGCGATTTCTCTCTTATTCTGCGCGAAATATGTTGTGAAAATGGTGAAATGAGGGCTTCTATTTATATGAGAAAAGCCTAACCACTTTTTCACGTTTTTGGGGAATTTAAGGGGAGATTCTCTTAATGTCCTCGCCTAAATGCCTTTGCCTTTGGTGCTAGTCAGGTGGTCTTGCCACGGGGTGGTTGTCACTCGAGCGTAGCTTGTAGGTCTTCTCGGAGTCCTTCGGGGGCTTCGTGAGCGTGTTTGTCGGGTCCTAAGGTGTCCTTGATGCGTCCTTTATGTCCTGTCAAACTTGAATTTTCTTGTTGCTTTTATTTGTTTTGTATTTATGCTCTGTCAAGTCTTGTAGGTGAGTGGTTGCACGTCGTCATTGGGGCTCGCCATGTTTAAGACGTTGACGCTCAGTTGGTCCAAGAGGGACCGTCCTCGCCAGAGGATGGGTTGCCGTTGACTAAGTCAATGGGACGTTGCGCTCGCTAGAGGGTGCTCGCTTGAGCGGATCGTCTGGAAGGCTCATCTCATCGAGAAGTCGCCTGGAGGGCTTTCCTTGTCGAGAGGTTTGCCTGGAGTGCTTGTCTTGTCAAGCGGGTCGTCGATGACTTCGGTGGTCGCGATCTGGGGTCGCCGGGCGGGAACCTTCTAAGGTCGCCATTACCTCGCCGAAGGCCATATGAGGTTGCCTGCTCCACGCCGGGCAGTCGAGTTCCTTTCCGGGTCGCCACGGGGTTCCATTAAGGTTGTCTTCGGCTGTCGGACTTTGTCTTTTGGGGCTTTATCTTCTGGAATTCGTCCAATGGGCTCGGACTTGGGCCGATGGGCCTTGATTTTTTCTAGCGGGCTTTGACTTTTGTCTTTTAGGCGCACATTTTTAATAAGTCAAAAAGTACGCATAACAGTTATATATATATATATATATATATATATATATTAATACAAGATGGAGGCTTGACATGAAATGACAAAAAATACAAAGTAAGAAATAGATTTCTTAATAAGATAAATTAAAAATATCACAATCACGAAAAAAATCAAAATTACGAGAACTAATCAGAGCCAAATATCTCTCTTACAAAGTACATCCAAAAACGAATAAAGCTAGTAAAGTTTAATATTTTCTTTCATATAAATATCATCAGTAACGAAAGAAGAAATGAACTCCGGGTGTCAAGGCCACCGATGACTAACCAAAGTTTGAGCACCTAATCTAGCAGGGGCGTCATCGACTCGATTACCCTCTGTATAAATATGTGTGACTCTAAAGTTGATAAGCTGAAGATAACACAAATATTTCGCCTACTGAGCCCGCAACCTCGAAGGGACCAAGTGAGATTTCTTTTGAAGAAGTTGAATAACATAAGTAGAGTTGGATTCAAGCTTAATATTTTCCCAATGAAATTCTTTCACTTTTTCAATAGCAAACACAATTGTCACCAATTCAACTTTAAAAGCATAAGCGGAGTCGATGAGCACAAACGAACCATGAGAAAATCCACGATACGTTCTGAAAATATCTCTTGCGCCAACCACTTCCGGAGTACCAATTGAGGAGCCATCGTTGTTGCATTTTAGCCAAGCAATAAGAAGAGAGCGCCGGATAACTAAAAAGATATTTGGTCCCAAAATGAATTTTCGTAAAAAAAAAAAAAAAAAAACCTTCAAAATTTGTTTTTCCGTCGTAACGTTTGACATTCCTAGCCCTAATAAATATATTTACACTAACTAACAATGTTAACAAGGCATTTACTGAGAATAACTATCTCACGTGTCGTTAGTTTTGCATAATTATTATCACATATTTTTTTGTATAAATGTCGTCTGTTTTTAATTTAATATATTTTTGCTGCTTAAGAAAAATATTATATACATGAGGCTAGGGTTTGTCTAACCTCATATATTTTCACTTTTAAAAATAAATATTTAACCTAACCTGTATATTTTTAAAATAAATATATTTTTTTATTGCTTTAGGTATCTGAGATACTTAAAATTTACACTCTTAAAAACTTAGAAGCCAAATTTTCTATGCTAGCTAGCAAATAGTTCTGTCATGATTTATTTATTTACGTAAAAATATGAACGGTATTTATTGTTAGGGTAAACTGCGGTTAAAATACCCAATGTTTCAAATTTTGTTAATTATGTACCCAAAGTTTTTTTTTGGTGGCTATAATACCCAAAGTTTATTCCGTTAACGCCAAACGAACCCACCGTTAAATCTCCGTTATTTTTCAGTCGGCTAAAATACCAAAATGTTTCAATTTTTTTAATTATGTACCCAAAGTTTTTTTTTGGTGGCTATAATACCCAAAGTTTATTCTGTTAACGCCAAACGTACCCACAGTTAAATTTCCGTTATTTCGCCCGCGTGGCACATATTTTTTTTAATAGGGTTTAGGGTTTAATATAAAATTTATAATATTGTTTATAAATATTTATAAAAATAACATTTATATACACATTTTATAGATTATGTAATTTATAAATGTAATATATAATATATCTAGCATAATATTATTTTATATTTTATAATTTTATTTCAATCTATTAATTATGAATATTTACATGGAATGTTATTTATTATATTTTTTAACATGTTTTATTATATAGTTATAATTGAATTTTACATGTTACATTTTATAAATTATATAATTTATAAATGTTAAATATAAATTATCTACTTCAAGGTTTTAAATACCGCTTGCCGATGTCGTTTCGCACTTTTCATTTTACGGATATATCGCTTGTCGATTGGTATCTCATAGGTAAATCGATGGATATGCCGGTGGGTATGTTTGGCGTTAACGGAATAAACTTTGGGTATTACAGTCACAAAAAAAAAAAACTTTGGGTACATAATTAAAAAATGGAAACATTGGGTATTTTAGCCGCAGTTACCCTTATAATATATGCCACGCAGGCAAAATAACAGAGATTTAACGGTGGGTACATTTGGAGTTAACTGAATAAACTTTGGGTATTATAGACACAAAAAAAAAACTTTGGATATATAATTAAAAATAAATGAAACATTGGGTATTTTAGCCGCAGTTTACCCTTATTGTTATATAATTATATTAGCCATCAAAGAAGTCGGTGATGAGTGATGAGATTATGATCGACTACACTATCGATTTGCGTGGGAATAATTATAAGGAGATTTGGAGTATGGGCACGTGACATTTGGCGACAATTATTATAATTTTGTTCGAGATATGAGGACTTGACGAGAATCCCAATGGCAGATTCTCGCCGGAATGCGGTGCTCACGGCTGTTTGAGCAACTCGTGGCAGTGCTTCCAGGCTTGAAGGCGATCAGCAGTTTTATTGTTGTGGGTACATAGATAAAGACAAAGCCATAATACCTTCCAATTCCATCAGTGGCCGCTTCAATGTGACCGAAAACTGGATTTCATTATTTTTATTATGAGAACCGAATATCTTATTTAAGAAAATAAAAATCGCATTTACATGGTATTCTGTTGCGGTATATTAGTATTTTTATCCCATTTATCGGTTCGAAGAACATGACAACAATTGAGTAAAAATATTTATCAGTATATATCATAAAATTTCAATAACATAATCATTAAATTTGGAAATTATGACAAATACTACAAACACATGATTAGACGACATGAATTTTCTGTCGTTTAAACGTTTACACGACATGCCTTGCATGTCGTATAATCCAAAGTCGTAGTAGGTTACACGACATGCAAAAAGCCAGTCGTGTAAACTTGAAATAAAATTATAAAAAAAAGCGTAGTAGAGGCTCAAAAACGAACCTCTACTACGCTTTCTCGATGCATTGAAACTTACTAATCAAATTATTATAAATCATTTAATCCAATCATAGAAATCTATAATTCAAATTCAAATTATCGAACATATAAAGCAGGCAGTTCCACACACAAGAATTTCTAGCGGCACTCTCTTATGATGAAACCTGAGATATAGATCAAACACGTATCATGTAACGCTAACAGAACTCGCAAATAATTCATACACAACAAAACATAGATGAACCTAATACACAACAATATATTCCTTGAAAACAGAAACGTACTTTTGGCATAAACCTAGCGTAAGAACGGGCCGAAGCTGCAATCATGTAAAACCAAGCATCAATAACTCAGCCAAAGGCAGGGAATTTCACTAACACTAGTAGAATAACTCATAAAGCATGAATCAGTACAGGTACAAACCCATATACTTCTATTTCCCTAACTATTTAAATTCATTTACAGTTCAATATTGAAATGAAAACAAAATCAAGAACAAAAAACTTATCAACCTTATCGAAGAGGAACAAAAAGAAGAAAAATATCAATTCCCAGAGAGACAAGTATTTATGAAGATAACTCTAATTAAGCTGATCAAAGGAAAAATAATGAAAAGAGCAGAGAACAATTAATCAGAAAAAAAAAAATTAACAAAAAGCTTGCAATTTGATTGACATAGAACTGTTCACAGCAAGTAACAAAACATAACGAGTATGAAATCAAGTATACTATTAAAAGGATTAAAAAGAACAAGAGAAACAACCTTAGTGTTGATATTTGATGAGAGATACAAATCTGTCAAGCAACAACGAGAAGTTTGGGCAACAAAACGGATTATAGCTTTCCTACAAGAATAGAGACCACAAACACAATCAATTTCTACTAGGTAGCAAAATGCAGTTTAAACACAGGCCAATCGAGAAACATAAATCCAGTTCCTTCGTCTAGGTCAACTATTTCAATAAACTCCTGCATAAAAACCAGAAAAATCTTCAAGAGAGACAAGGATGGTGTTTGTTATCTTGATTCGTCGGCAAAGCATTACATCAGAATATTAGGAGACTGTCAAAGAGAGGCTTGAAGTTCAGCTCAGCGACAAATAGTGGTGGCCACGACGAACGGGAGAGATGGAATAACAGAGATGCGAGTGACTAACACGAAAGCACATCAAACAATGAACGGACGATTATTTCTTCATAGAAGATGCCAATATTTTCAAGAATCAAAACCAAAAGAGACCTGCGATGTGCTCGCTGAGAGATTTCTGTAGAGCGAGAATGTCGACTTCAGATAGCGTGCGCGCGAGACGAACAATCCCAGCGGCAAAGATCTTCCCGACGCCGGCGAGTGCCAATTCTCAGGGGCTTATCGATCGGGAATTCCCTGCGGCGAAGAGAAGACATGCTCGACGGAGTTAGGGAAAGTTGCAAGAGGTAATTTAGGGCTCAAATGGTTGCGTTAGCGGTGGTTACAGTAACAGTCGCACGGGTCGGTGGAGCCGGCGACTATGGTGGTTGGAGTGGCGGTCGCACGGGAGGTCGAAGCGCAAAGGAGAAGTGACTTGAAAACCATTCGAGCAAAATGATGAAGAAGGAAGGGGGAAATTGAAAAAAATACGTGGGTGATTTAAAATATTTTGGTGAATTTTTTGTTGTTAACACACAAACAACCAAGAGCAACATAATTTATTCTAACCCAGGCTTTATTTTACAAGCCGCGGCTTGGAGACATGTTGGGCTCTAAAACGACATAACTTATACGACACAGTAAATGACTGTCGCTTTAACGTATAAAGCCGCAGCCTTTAAAATTTATGCCGCGGTATTATAATATCTTTTGAATAATTTTAAGAGACAGTGGTTTTGCCTGTCGTTTAAGCTCTCTTATACGACAACGTGATTTTGTCTGTCGTTTAAACTATGTTTACACGACAGCATGATTTTGCCTATCGTTTTAACCAAGTTTACACGACACCGTGATTTCGCTTGTCGTTTTATTTAGTTTAAACGACAGCGTAATTTTGCCAGTCGTTTTAACTAAGTTTATACGACAGGCAAACTTGACTGTCGTTTAAACTACGGGTGAGCATTTTAGACCCAACCCGATGGCCCAACCCAATCTGTTAGAGACCCGATCCCAATCTAACCCGCTCAAAATTGGGTCGGATCGGGCCGGACCCGGCTATTATTCGGGGCGGGGTCGAGTCCAAAACCTTGGGTCGGGTCCAAAACCTTGGGTCGGGTCGGGGTCTCCGACCCGACCAATATAATAAATATATATTTCATATTAAATTTTATTCAAGTAGTGTAATCTTTAGTCTTTAAAATTTTTTATTCTCAATTTAATTTACAATTAAAGACCAAACAATCTCCCATTTTCATGTTTTACATTGTTTAGTGTATGTTTATTTGATTAAATTTGTTAGGGGTATTTTTACTTGAATTTTGAGTTACATTGATGCATTTTTTTTCATATTATTTTTTGTAATATAAGATTAAATTTTAATTAATCGGGCCATGGCGACCCAAACCAACCCAACCCGATTTTTATCGGGTCGGTTTGGTTCGGGCATTAAAAAATTATGGGTCGGATCAGGCTTTTTTTTAGGAACCCGAAATGATCGGGTCGGGTCCACAAAAAACATCGGGGCGGCCCAACCCAACCCATGCTCACCCCTAGTTTAAACCATGTCGTGTAAGCTACTATTTGTAGTAGTATAGACTTAAAATTAAAAATTAATAAACTCGATAGTATTATATTAATAGAGGTCAATACGTTGTCCGATGTAAAATATAGATTATGTATTAAATTATAATAATATGCGATAAACTCGATTTTCTTTAGTTTATTTTTAATGACCGAATACAGCTACCGAATGAATCGGTTTTTATTTGGTACATTCAATTTTAACCATTTACATTCGGCATTCGGCATATATAGTATCGGTATATTCAATATTTTATTTAATATTAGGTTTACGATTTTTTCCTTGTTCAGCCCCTAGCAAGTAAGGTTGTAACCGGAGTGAATATCAGGTTTTTTTTGGACTATCCGGAAACTGGATAGTCAAAAATCACTATCTCTATCCGGATCTGAAAATCTAAATACTTTATTTTTTCTTTGCAAAACTCGGTTTTATCCGAATCTAGTTTTGAAATCCGGATCTAGATTTTTTTTATTAAAAAAAGATGAAAAAAAAAACTTACATTTTCTCAACCATTAAAAATAAATATCTTGCCATTGTCTCAACCACCAAAAAACAGTAAATCCCATTGTCTCAACCACCAAAAAAGTGTACAGCCCTAAATTATTAAAGAAAGAAAAAAGAATTAATTATAAACCGGACAATGAAGTTGGATACCGGATATCTAAATTTTTTAAAAGTATTATCCGGTATCCGAATCCGGTTTTAATCCGGATCCGAAATACGGATACGGATTCGGATTTGAAAATCGGGTACGGAATTGTATTTAGACATGGATTCAGGGTTTTATTTAAACTAGGGGTGAAACCGGTACCGATAATCGGTAAATTAGTATTTTTTGGTATTGGTATTGAATAATCGAGATTTTTTTATTGGTATTGGTATTGGTATCGGTTCTAAAATTTATTGGTTTTTTATCAAACCGATACCGAGACCGAGACCGAGAAAAAATAAACGAAAATTGATAAATAAACCGAGACATAAACCGAGAATAACCCGGGGAAAAATCCAAAAATAATACAAAATATCATGTCCGAAATATAAAAATACATGTCTAATACATAAAAACATCAAACATAATTAAAACACGTCATTTCTTTTTCTTTGATTTTGGTTTCGCCTTCTCTTTTTTCTTTGATTCGCCTCGTCTTTTTTCTTGGCCATGTTACTACTACCACCGGTAAGAGCGGAGGGGACACTAGTTGAAACGGGAACTTCGGAGTTTTCTTCTACAATAAACAATTAAAAGAAACATTCATTTAACAAATATAAAAGCATAATTATTACATATATATTATATTCAACGTTACAAATCTATTTGCATCGTAATATAAAAGAACACATTCTGTTATATTATGAAAAAACGACATGTAGTATAATAAAAAACGACATGTAGTTTAAAACCGAAACCGATACCGATATTTGAGAAATTTGGTATCAGTATCATTTCTCGGTATCGGTATCGGTTTCCGATACCGATAAGTATCGGTTCTCGGTTTTAAACTAAATTTATCGGTTTTTTTTTAAAACCGATCCGAGATCGATACCGATACCGAGACGATACCGATAAACGGTGACAAAATTTTCACCCCTAATTTAAACCCCTGTCAGCCAGAGCGGCTTATTAATCTAGGAGCCTAATACGAAAATTCTTTAGAATTTTTCGAACTTCTTAAATATATAGATATTATTAAGATTTTGGAGTTCTTTTTTAAATTATTTTTTTACAAAATGTTAAAACTTAATATGATATCGTTTTAAAAAAAATGACTTGTGATGATTCACATTTAATGCCGGTCATGAGTGTGCATATCCTTTAATAGAAAAAAACGAATCTGAAGGCAATTTATGCATCTATACATATTACATACATACATATATATATATATATATACACTAGGGGTGTGCATGGGTTGGACTGGGTCGACCCGAGGTAAAACATGAACCCGACCCGATTTTATTGGGTTTTGGAAAAGCAACCCAATCCGACCCAAAATTTTTGAAGGCCCAATCCAACCCAACCCGACAAACTCTGGGTTGGGTTGGATTGGGTTGGGTCATTGGCCTGAACTAAAATTAAAAAAATACATAAAAATATTTTACTAAATAACACTGAAATTTAAACCGCCAATCAATAAACATAAATTTCATATTACTATTTTTAAACACCCAATTCAAAAATTAAACGTTATTATAGTCTTAAACATTAAATAACACAAGTACGGAACATAGTCGTAAACTAAACTAGAAACGTGGTCGTAATCATAAACTAGAAACATAGTCATAGACATTAAATAATGACTAAACATAAAACTGAGACTAACTACAAAAATATATTTGAAAAAGTTAACTAATTATTTGAAGAAAAAAACTTGATTGGGTCAATTGGGCCGGCCCAACCCAATGCATCTAGCCCAACCCCAACCCGACTATTTATTCGGGTTGAACCCAACCCAACCCGATAACTATTGGGTTAATTGGGTTGGGTTAGATTGGGGTTGGGTTAGATTGGGTTGGGCTAAATTGTTGGGTTGGGTTTTTTTTGCACACCCCTAATATACACAATATCATTCACCATTATTGTATCTCTATGATACAAACTATGAAGTATAAAGGACCGAGCAATTTCTTCAAAAAAAAAAAAAAAGGACCGAGCAATGCTTTTATAAAATAATAAATAATGTTAAAAAATTCGATCATGATTTTTTTAAAGATTGCAGCTCCATTATAATAATCTATTGAGTTTTTGAGCTCAAAACCTCATGCTAAATGCTAAATAGATTATATATATATATATATATATATATATATATATATTTTAATAATTCACATTATTTAATTAAGATTTTTTATTTTACTATATTTTCCACAGTTCTACTGGTTATTTTATAAAGGCCTTACTTATCATACCAACCGCAAATTAAGGTCTAAGTCCTTGAGTTAAATAACTATATTTATTAATTACAACATAAATAAATTATAAAAATAATCTAACAATCATTTACATTTTACACACATCCATTAATAGATTGTGCGAAGTGCGAACAATAATTAAAATATTTTTATTTATTCTTTTATTCTTTAAAATGAAAAAATATTTATACAAATAGCATATTGGATGTATTTAATTTATAGTTCAATTTCCTCATTAATTATTCATAGTTCAATTTCAAAGTCTATTACAGAAACACAAATAACACAAAAGAAAGCAACATGCACGTCCACTTTCAAAGCAAAAACAGCTAGGCTTTGCACGTCGGCAACGGAGAGCCACACAGACAGTCGTTGCGCGCAAACGAGCCCGCCGAGAACTTAGTCGTCGGAAGCTTCCCGCAGAGATGGTTCGAGCTCACGTTGAGCTTCTCCAGCCCCGCCACGGCCGTCGGAACTTTTCCAAACACCAGATTCCTCGACAGGTCCAGATTCTTCAGGGCCTGAGCGATCTTCAACGTCTTCAAATCGAACTTCAGCTTGTTCCCCGATGCCCAGAAGCCCACCAAACTATCCGTCTTGCTCAGCAAGTTCACCGGACTCCCGGAGATCTCGTTCTCCGAGAGATCGATGGAGATGTAGAAGCGGGTTTCCATTGGCATCCAATCCTCGAGTCTCATCTTGATCCCGCACTTCGCGAGCTTCACAGAGAATATGATCGTAGATGACGTCACCCACTTCGGGATCGTCTTAAGTTTGAAGCTGTTGTACGACAGATCCAGCGTCTGAATCCCCTCCACGTTTAGTGCCGGAAACGGGTCGACGAGGCTGTTCCGCGAGAGATCAAGGTCGACAATATTTTTCAGGTTTGTGAAGCTCTTCGGGACGGTTCCGGTGAACTTGTTGCGAGAGAGATCGAGAATGGTCAGCGCCTTGAAATTCCCAAGAAAATCCGGGATTGCTCCGGTCAGTTCGTTGTCACCGAGCTCGAGGAAATTTAGGTGTGGAGCTAAGCGGGAAATGGAATCAGGGATTTTCCCGGAAAATCGGTTGTGCGAGAGCATGAGGCTTGAGAGCTTCGAGAAAGTTCCGAAGAATTCGGGTATGGAACCGGAGAGACTATTCCGTTCCAGAGAGAGATACGTCATTTTCTTTAGGGTTCTCATTCCCAGCGTGACTATTCCGGTGAGTTTGTTCCCGTCGAGTTTGAGCTGAGTCAACTCAGTCAACCGCGAGATCGAGCTTGGGATCGGTCCGGTGAATCGGTTCCCTGACACTCCGAGCGCAGTGAGTCGGGTCAGATTCCCGATGTTGTCGGGTAGTGGACCCGACAACCCGGTGATCTCGATGTTCACCATGCTCAGGAGGGGAAGAGCGAAGAGAAACTCCGGGAATGGCCCGGAGAGATTCCGGACATTCAGGAGGTAGAAAGTCTCGAGGTGTTTTAGTTTTGAGAGAGAGGGCGAGACTGTGCCCGTCAAGTATTTATTGGGATCGAGTTCACCGGAGGCGAGGGCTACGGATAAGAATTTGACCCGAGTTTCGCCCCGGCAGTCGACACCATCCCATTTGCAGCAATCAGTGCCGCGCTTCCAAGTGGCGAGAACGCCGGATGGGTCGGCGGTGATGCCAGCCTTGAACGCGAGGAGGCCCGACTCGTCATCCACGTGGCAGGCAGCAGCGGCGGCGGGTTCAGCTCTCAAGCAGAGTAGCGTCAGCACGGCCAGTGCTGCGGCGGCGGAGGAAGAGGAAGAAGGGTAACAATGGTATTTCATGGCTTTGGAGATCTGATTGCAGTTGATGACAGATTGACAATGGTCTTGTTTTATACTTTATACTTATAGGTTATAGTGCAACAATAGGCTTTACTACTGCAGATCGAGGGAAGTAATCATGGATATAAAATATAGGTTAATAGCGTCAAAAATGCCCAACATTTGGTCAAATTCTCTTCTGTGTATACAATATCCGTAAATGGCGGCAAAAGTACCCAAACTTGAGAATTGACAGTTGACCGAAAAAATCGACCTATGTGGCATTCAGCCTTTACCACGTGGCATGCCACATGGCACTTGACCGCCACGTGGCATGCCACGTAATTATTATTTTTTAAATATTTTTTTAAAAAATATTTTTTTAAAATATTTTTATTTTTAAACAAAATTATTTTTATTTTTAATAAAAATATTTTTCCAATAATAACAAATATTTATAATTATTTATTTTTAAAAAAGTGGGTAGAAGGAAATAAAAATCATCACTCACGATTCACTTGAACTCCGTTTCACTCGAATAAAATTGTTTAATAATAATAATAATAACTAATAAACACATCAAAATTGTTTAAAAAGTCAAGACATAATTAAATACACACCACTTAATGAAAAACAAAAAATAGAAGTCATATTTATATTTAACAAAAAATTATTTTTATTTGTTTGCATGATATTTTTTGTGTGTTTGTATTTTATATAAACAATAATTATTTAATATGTTTTTTTATTTATATATTATTCTTTTTGTGAAAATTGTCGTTAAATAATCATATGATGATTATTGGTTATTTTTACTAAACATATTAAGCGATTTCATTTCACCCGTAACTAGATCGAAGGCGGAGCTTGAGTGAACCGTGAACGGTGATTTTTTTCTTTATTTATTTTGTTTGATCCACTTTTCTAAAATGAATAATTATATTTAATAACAAAACTAATAATGAATATTTAAATTTAATGAATTTAAATATTCATTATTGGTTATTATGGAAAAATAATTTTATTTTTTAAAAATAAATAATTTTTTTTTAAAAAAAATATTTAAAAAATAATAATTACGTGGCATGCCACATGGCGGCCAAGTGCCATGTGGCATGCCACGTGGCAAAGGGTGATTGCCACATAGGTGAATTTTTTTGGTCAACTCCCAAATGCCAAGTTTGGGTAATTTTGCCGCTATTTACGGAGGTTGTATACACAGCAGAGAATTTGATCAAAGGTTGGGTATTTTTGCCGCAATTAACCTATGTGGCAATCACTATTGTTGTTTGTGACTGTGAGTGACATTGTCCGCAAAGGTTGGATATTTGACCAAAAATTGGGTATTTTTACCGCTATTTATGTGTGTATATATATAATAAAGAATTCAATAGTGGTTTGTGACTGTGAGTGACATGGTCATCCTATACGTATAATACATATCTCATAAATATATAAACAATGAATATCTTTAATCTTTAGGTTAACAATAATAAACTCATATGCAAATGCAGTATGCACCTGTAAAAGTTGGACACATTATTCAAGTTCAAATCCAAACTTTTAGGTTTCTGCAACCCTTCACATTTTTCAACATTCAACGGATAAATCATAACATTAAAACCCACACTATGTTAGTAAGTAGGAGGGACACTGTATTGACTATTGAGTAAGTATGGAACTGCTGGTTATGGCATCATTGGTGGCCACGGCCCCTGCATGCTTTGTTGTGGATTCGTCCAGAGAGTTCCAATCTCATTGGGGCGGCCACGGCTCTGTATGCTTGGTTGTGGATTTTGCCGGAGGGTTCAAGTCTCGTTGGGTTGCCGGAGGGTTCAAGTCTCTAAGTATCTTCCTCAAAATACCATTCTTCTATTCTCTCCCCCTACCCACACTCTCTTTGTACGTTTTATAATACGCAACATTTCAAAACTTGGTAACTTTAAAATAAGAACTCGAATTAATGGACTTATAATAATTTATTATGGCTTTGGAGATGTGACTGCAGTTCATGTCTTGATAATGCCGGTCTTGTTTAGTAGTGCAATAGGCGGAGGAAGAAGGGGTGAAGATGGTATTTCATGGCTTTGGAAATCTGATTGCACTTCATCATGAGAACGCTCTTGTGCAATATAATAGGATTGCTCTACTACATTTCGAAAACCGTGTGTGTTGTTATTTGACCGGTGGAATTTTCTGGCTTCGCCACTCACTATAATAATATTAATATTGTATAATAAATTAAAAATCATCTTAAATATAAAAAATTACACTAATTAACTAATCATGTAGAAATTTTAATATATGATTATGATGTTATTTGTTTTTTTTTAATTGATGTACCCTCCTCCACGCCAAGAAAAAGAAAAGAAAAAAAAAACCTCTAAGCTTCCGCGTAAGAAGGTCCAATCTTGTATTTTTCGCTGTAACAAAAAATTGTTCAAAGTGATTGTTGCTACAATTGCACCAATGCATGAAACTTGCTCTATTTCAGTAATATCATCTTCAAACTGTATATAATGATTACAGTATTCTTGACCTATTATATAATGATTTTTCTTTCTAAATTAATACAATGGTTATATATTAATTAATACTTTATAAATTAATAATTCAATAATACGTTAAATTTTGGTGGTCCAAACTCCAAACATTATTAATTTATAGAAATTATACTGTACATGTTAAGTTAACTTGTGGAGAATAGTATTTTTCATCCATTTCTTACAACGTTTAAATATATATGCACTTATTATTATTATTATTATTATTATTATTATTATTATTATTATTATTATTCGTATTTCCTGATTTATTAAAAATATGGACTCGAAAGACAAAAGTCAAGGCCCTTCGGCCCAATCTGAGCCCATCGGGCGACGCCTGAAAGACAAAATCCCAAAAGACGGAGTCTAGAGGCCAACGACAACCTTAGTCCCACCGTAATCGGGCACGAAAAACAAAAACCACCAAAGTACATGAGTAATCGGTCTGGACTTAGTCCTCTAGACGTTTTAGCAACTAAGACTGGCTCCGTTTTGGCAACTAAGACTGGCTTGGCTCCCCTGGCATGAAGAGGCGAGCTGCATCATCAATACAAGAAGACATTCCAACTCGACACAAACACTCCGAAGTCCACGAGCGGTCGGCTTAGACCTTGATACAGCGGACAATTGGCAACGAAGACGCCGAAGCCCATGAGTGGCCGGTCAGGACCTTGATACCGTCGAGGTTGGCAACTAAATCCCCCAAATCCATGGGTGACCAGAGCACACCAGGCCGTAGGCGTCAAATCCCAGAAGACCACGTGCGACCTCGCAAACCGGGCCGTAAGCATTAAATCCTAGAAGATCACGAGTGACTAGAGCACACCGCGCTTGTAGGCGTCAAATTCCAGAAGACCACAGGTGACCATGTACACCGGGATGTAAGGCGTTAAAACAAGCACCCATATTGTTTGTCCCAAGTTTCAAAACAAGTTACCGATTTTGTTAGTTATTTGCCCTTAGTCCAATATAATCATAATAAATGGATACACATTTAGAACATGAATATAAATAAATTCTAGATCCATTCCACGGTATTCCTTTTTTATACAGAAAAATGAAGAAAAAAAATTACAGTCATTAAATAAATACCATTACATTATAAAAAATATCATAATATTCGCCGACACCTGAATTCTAAACGACAGAAGATCGCTTGGTCATCAAAGATGAGATTTTCGCACACTACTTTTGCAACCAATAGAGAAAGGTTCACGCACTACTAATAAAAAATTACACACAAACACGTGACAATATATTTATAAATTTGATAAAAATGTTAAACAACATTTTTTTGGACAGTACATGGAAAGAATATAACATCATAATTAAGAATTCTTTAATTATTATTATTAATAATGATTATGTTTAAAGGAGCAGTATGTACAACACATATATAAATAATGTTGGACCAAGGTATGTAAAGAAAGTTGTTTTTGAAATATTCTATTCTACCTAAAAATTGTCTTTGCGATTTTTTTAGCTTATTGGACGCTCTTTTGTATAGACTTATCGTAATAGATGGTGAAACTTAAAGACATGTAGACTTATCGTAAGATATGGTAACGTATCATGTTATATAGATCGTTCTCGTATAGAATAGAACAACAACAACAAAAATTATAATTTACTAAAGAATGTTACATATAAAAAAAATAAACAAAGAGTAAATAAAATAAAAAAATAAAATAAAAGACGGTTGTGTGTGCACGATGAATATGCTGAAACAATATATACTATCGGTTGATGATTCAACCCAAAAAATTAGTACATATAGTGGTAATAACCAAAAAGATATATCTAAGACTTATCGAATCTAATAACCCATGTCTATATAAAAAAAATGCATTCGTATCACACCATGCTTATTAGACTATTTTTCTTTTCTTTTCTTTCGCCATTCCTCTCTCTCTCTCATCTCTTCATCTGTCTTTTTTTTCTTCTCGTTCACGGTCCCTTCTTCTTCCTCAAATTGTTAGTTCCGACGTCTTCTTCCGATGGCCTTTACTTCGCCTTAAACTGTTGCGTTCTATTTATCCATTGTTATTGTCTACTCACTTTCTTCATGTATCAAAAAGCATGGCCATATCGACAAATCTATTTAAAATATATTTGGGCTTGGTCATAGTGCCAAAGCCCGCCATGAAGCAAGTCAACAAAGATCCAACACCAAATTGAAGCCCATCGACAAAGGCCCAACAATGAAGAGAATCAGGCCCAGGAAACGGCCTCGTCTAGGCACGCGACAAAAAGCACCGGATCCCGTCGAGGGAAACCTTTTGTATTCCAGCGACGACCAGGAGACGGTGGTGACAACGAGGGCATCGGATTCCCTCATTTATATAGGCCTTGGTGACATCAATTTGTGAGTTAACAAGACAATTAAGCCTAGCAACTCCCTTGGCAATCAATGCAAGGAGGCATTACTTGCAGCGATGAGTTATACTAGGTAATCATTCTAGGAATTTTATAAATACCTAGCTAAAACAATGAAATAAGGATAAAATAAATCTTTTATACGAATTTGTACTCTAAATATTTCTACTGAAATTTGATGCAATAAACACTTTTCAAAAATCATAATCTTTTTGTTCTTATTTCCTTGTAAAGCAATATCAATCCAGTAAATTATTTCTAACAGAAAGACCCGACTCCCAAAATATGTAATAAATCGGAGTTTCACCATGTGTCACTTCTTGATTAAAGAGGCAATTTTACCCTCAAACGTTGATCTATTTTTCGGCATCAATAGTACTCACAAATGAAATATCATCTTGTATTGTGGATGGAAGTGCTTGAAAATACATTTTTATTCAGTATTAAGAACTTAATCCATCAAAATAAAAAAGTTAAAGAATATGCCATTTATTTTGCTCATTAAATAAAGCGCACTTAATAATAATAATACTACTAATAATACATCCACTTTTAGATTGGTCAAGCAGAATAAACAAACACAAAAGCAAGCAAAATGCACGTCCATTTTAGAAGCATGCGAGGCCTAGGCTTTGCACGCCGGCAACGGAGACCCACACAGACAGTCGTTGTGGGCAAACGCACTCGCCGGAAACTTCGTAACCGGGATCTTCCCACAGAGATGGTTCGAGCTCACGTTCAGACTCGCCAGCCCCGCCACGGCTTTCGGCACTTTTCCAAACATCAGATTCCTCGACAGATCCAGATTCTTCAGCGTCTGAACGATCTTCAACTTCTCGAAATCGAACTTCAGCTTGTTCCCTGATGCCGAGAAACCCACCAAGTAATCCGTCTGGTTCAGCAAGTTCACCGGACTCCCGGAGATCTCGTTCTCCGACAGATCGATGAAGTCATAGAAGTAGGTTTCCACTGGCTTCCAGTCCTCGAGTCTCATCTTGATCCCGCATTTGGCGAGCTTCAGAGAGAATATGATCGTCGACGACGTTACCCACTTCGGGATCGTCTTCAGGTTGAAACTGTTATACGACAGATCCAACGACTCGATCCCCTTCACGTTCAGCGCCGGAAACGGATCGACAAGGTTGTTCCGCGAGAGATCGAGGTTGAAGATCTTTGTCAGGTTCGCGAAGCTCTTCGGGACAGTTCCGGTGAACCTGTTGCGAGAGAGATCGAGTGTATCCAGCGCCTTGAATTTCCCCAGAAACTCTGGGATCGTACCGGTCAGCATGTTGCCGCCAAGCTCTAGGTAACGCAGATGCGGAGCTAAGCGGGTAATGGAGTCGGGGATTTTCCCGGAAAATCGGTTGTGAGAGAGCGTGAGGCTTGTGAGCTGTGAATAGGTTCCGAAGAATTCGGGTATGGAACCGGAGAGGCGGTTGCGATCCAGAGCGAGGGACGTCAGTTTCTTGAGGGTTCGCATCCCGAGCGTGACTCTTCCAGTGAGTCTGTTCCCGTCGAGTTTGAGCTGACTCAGCTCAGTCAACCGCGAGATCGAGCTTGGGATCGGCCCGGTGAATCGGTTCCCGGACAACCCAAGCGCGTAGAGTTGGGTCAGATTCCCGATGTTGACAGGTATCGGACCCGACAATCCACTGTTCTCGATGTACACAATGATGAGGAGGGGAAGAGCGAAGAGGAACTCCGGGAACGGGCCAGAGAGATTCCGGAGGTCAACAAGGAAGACGTTGTCGAGGGATTTGAGTTTCGAGAGAGAGGGCGAGATCGTGCCCGACAAGTACCGGTCGGCCGTGTCGAGGTTACCGTAGATGTTTAGGGCTTTGACCCTGGTGTCGCCCCGGCAGTCGATGCCGTCCCATTTGCAGCAGTCCGTGCCGCGCTTCCACGTAGCAAGCATGCCGGACGGATCGGCGGTGATGCCCGACTTGAACGCAAGGAGACCCGACTCGTCGTCCTTGTGGCAGACGGCGGCGGCAGCGGGCGCGGCTCTCAGGCACAGCACCGTGAGCATGGCGAGTGCCGCTGCGGCGGCGGAGAAGGAGGAGGAGGGGTAACAATGATATTTCATGGCTTGTGTGGTGAGATTGCAGTGTGTGATGATGATAAGGCTTCATGTTTGGCTGAGTTTTATAGTGCGAGCTTTGCTTTTCCGAGTGCAATAAATTGGATAGTGGCTTGTTTGCTTACTACGTACGTGAGAGAGAAAGAGATGACGTGGTTGCATAGCTACACTGTGTTTGACTTTCTGCTTTGAACAGCCGTCGGATGCGGCGACTGCAAGAGGGATTATTTGGAAAAGTCAATTTGAGGGGTTTGACTGGCCTGAGACTACACAGATTTCGAGTTGTGTAATTTATGTGTTGGGTATTATAATACTATTGGTAGTGGCGTTGTAATCATTTATCATATATATATATATATATATATATATGTTGCCAGTATTGACCATATTTTGTATAAGATCGATAAATTAGAATTTGACAGGTGGGTATGTGATTTGGCTCCATTGTCTTTAATTCAAGATCGCGTCCTTTTGATGTAGCGACCCAAAAAAACTCGAGCTGTGGAAAAGTGGTGCCCGAGTGAGGGTAAACTCAAACTTAACGTAAACGCCTCTCTCCTGAATAATAGAACGGCTACTGGTTTTGGAGGGCTGACTCGAGGAAGCAACGGATCTGTGATGGCTGCCTTCTCCAGCAAGGTAAACTATGTTTATGAGCCCCTTCTTGCCGACCTTCTATCCATTCGGAAGGGCCTATGTTTCACCAAGTCTCACGGATTGACACTCGAAGTGGTTGAAAGTGATTGTCGTATGGCTGTCCAGGCCATTGAGAATCACTCTCCACCACGTAACGTGGCCACGATTGTTCGAGACATCCACAAACTGCTGATTGCTTGTGGAGGTGCTCGTTGTTGCTTGGGTCACCGCGAGAGTAATAAAGCGGCTCATATTCTCGCCCACGAATCCTTTATTTTACACAACGATGTTTGTTGGCTTTTAGAGTGCCCGCCTTGTATTGAACGTGTTATAGCGGCTGATTTGGTCGACTCTGATTAATTGAAATGGCTCACTCTCTTATCAAAAAAAAAAAAGATCGTGTCCTTTTTTTTTTTTTAGTATATAACTATGATTATAAAGACTCTTATGTTTTTTGAGCTCTATATTAATGGATAAGGCTGAGTGAGTAAGTAATTAGCACGGGGAAAATTAGGAGTGACAATTCGGGTTGCGTGTCGTGTTTGTGTCGGGTGTTAATCGTTTTTTACTTATTTTATCAAGACCCAGACCCGCCCCATTTAATAATTGTGTTAGAAGACGAGACCCAAACCCGCCCCATTTAAAATAACGTGTTTATCGTGTCTACCCGTTTAACCCATTTAATAGATACATTTATTTATAAATGATAAATTAATCCAATTAATACTCATTTAACTTAATTTATTTAACTATATTATCGAAGTTTATAAAATTTTACTAGCAAATTTTTATGTTCATCAATTGTAGGACGTAATTATTCAAATAAAAAATAAATTTCATATATAGTAAGTATTAAAACACTTAATAACATATATAAAATGTAGAAAATGTAACTTTTTGGTCTTTAATCGTGTCTATTTGGGTCCCAACGTGTTATCGTGTTCGTGCCGTGGTTACTCGTTATTTAATCGTGTTCGACACGGTTGGACCCAGATCCATCTATAATAAACCCAGACCCGTTTAAATCGTGTCTTAACCGTTTCGTGTTTCGTGTCCGGCCCCAAATTGCCACTCCTAGAAAAAATATACTTTACTCGATGTATGACTGTAATTATTCATTTTTGGTACCTAAAAGGGTTTATTTATTTATTTATTTATTTACATTTTCATCCTTTCTTGTTCATATATCAACCAGACTTTTTTTTTCTTTCTAAATGTAAAGAGAGCATATGCTATCTCTTTATAAGAAAAATCCATTCTTTTAGTCATCAATAATGTGAGCATGGGATCAAGACCATAATTGTTTCATGGTTTAATGTTACAGTCTTAAAAAAAAAAATTGAGTGTGCTAATATTTAAAAATGTTAAAAGTATTACATAAAATAATAACATTTAAATATTTTGTTATTTAAATAAATTTGTCAAGACTAATATTTTAAAAAATTGTCCATTTTGTATCAAAAGTTTAAGAAAAATGCGCACTGTGTGTATTTTTTACTCTCACGCATGAGTATTTTTCTTAAACCTTTGACACATAATGGCCATTTCTTACAATTTCTAAATGGGGTAATATTGGCAAAAGTAGCCAACTTGTTGTGTTTGTATCATTTATATGGCCAATGCGATTTAATCCTGGCAATAGTATTCAAAGTTTGCTAAATCGTTTCAATCACAAATTTTCATCCACTTAACTTTAACTCTGTTAGTCAAATGGTGACGTGGCTGCGTTAACTGCCACGTGGGGTTCCAAGTGGACAACCACGTTATTTTTAATTATTTTTTTCTCTTTTTTTTAATTAAAATATCTTAATTTATTACTTAATATATTTTTTTTTCTTTAATGCGTAGGACCCACTCCCTTGTCCCTCTTTATTCTCACATTTCTCGAGCAAACTTTAAATACTATTAAGTGGATGAAAATTTACAATTGAGATGATTTAGCAAACTTTAAATACTATTGCCAGGATTAAATCGCATTGGCCATATAAATGAAACAAACACAACAAGTTAGCTACTTTTACCAACATTACCCCTATTTTTTATGAGGTTTTGCGAGGTCTACCCTCGCCCCTCGGTATTGGATTTCGTATAGTTCTGATAAAATGAAGGAAGTAATGGCGAAATTTGTTCGGGATTTTGGGGTCTAACGGTTTTTTCTTCCTCGAGCGAGAATAAGGTGAGGAGACTATGCTTGTGTCAGGTGAAAATGAGATTTTCGTTGAAGAAGACTAAATTATCTAAGGAAAAAATATATCAAAATCTTACATTCTGACTTCTTATTTTAAAGCATTTATAACGAGAATTAATAAAGGCATTTTATCAACCTTCAGAAGTTAAATTTAATGTTTAGTGTTTGCTTGTTTTAATTGTTCATAATTTGTTAGATCAAAACCCATAATCACAATTTTTTTGGACGATGGCTTAAGGCCTTTTCGTGAGTGTAAGACTTCGTCCCGTTATTTGAAAGGACAAGCTGTATTACACTCGTAATTAGGGGTGAACAATAGAAATTGTTAATAGAGTTTTATCGAATATCGATTAAACCTACACCGATTAGACCGCAAACTGAATTAAAGCGGTTAAAATTGAATATATCGAAAGAAAACCGTTTTATTCGTTTATACCGCTTTATCACGATGTCAAAAATATTATTTATGTCATTCGTTTGTCCGATTCTTTTCTGACAATACTTGTTTATGGTGAAGTTATGGATAGTAAGGACTTAGACTTACTTTTCTTAGTTTATTTTGGGTTATTAATTCTTGCTTCAATGTTGTAGGAGACTTGTAAGAACTAATTAACCTTATTTACGTACTTTTTAGACTTCATTATTTTTTTTTGTATAATAGTTAAATATAGTAGATCTTAGAAGCGGTAAATGTGGCATAAAAAACTGATATTACCGCAATCGCAACCGAATACCGATTATACGGTACTACGGTTTTCTTCTAAAAAATAAGGCATTCGGTCTTGATTATAGATATTTCGAAATGCGATATTCGGTCTATTATTTGTCAACTACCGCACCGAATAGCCGCTTGTTCGAGTAAGAATAATGGTATACATAAAATTATATGATATGATTGATACATAATCGAATCTTATGATATCTTTCAAGTTATTAAGTAATCAATAATTATTTGACATATTGGATTAATTATTTAAATTTCATTAATTCGGATCCACGAGCCCAAAATTAATTTGTTCAACGGCATACACATGTCCCAATTAAGAAAAAAAGCCGAAGAGAATGAAACACGAGGATATGTTGTAATTCACTACTATGCCATTTACATATGATACGGCTTTTCTTGCGATCCGACCTTTCCAACAAGATTCTTCAATCAAACATCCCAATGTGTCACTTTGAAAGTCCATCTCGTTGTATAAAAAGACATGATCTCACCAGCCCGTAGAAAAAAGTTGCTTCATGAAGCCCGTGTAGAAAATGTTGCTCATGAGCCCGTGTAGAAGGAGTACAACGAAGTTATATATGATGAGCCCGTATATGACGGGGCGGAATACGCCAAAACCGTCTACGACGAGGTCATGTACGGCAACGAGGTATCCGCAGAGACCGCATACGACGAGGTCGTGTATGATGCGCGGAAAGTGATGAGGCCGAATGTGATGAGGTTGGGCATGAGGATGCCAAAGATGACGAGAAGCGATTCGAGAATGGCACGACTATAATTCGTATTTTTCAAGAGTTGTGTTAAACCGAAACAAAGAAGCAAGAAGTTTATGGAGTCCGAGCAACACTTTCCAGAAGCAAAATTTATGGGCTCGGTTCGAGAAAAAGGTCAAAGGACCTGAAGTCATTTTTGTCTTTGTCCCAAAGGAGTTACTCAAGAAATTGTTCAAGCACATTTGAACGTGACACCCGATAAGCCACAACGAGAATTTGCGCAAAAGCGACTTGACAAGCCACCCGTGACGACTGACGATCAACCTTGGTGAGCCACCCAATTTCATTGTCGACAACTTGCCTACATAAATTCGAGGACGAATTTTCTCAACCACGCGAGAATGATGCGGAGAAAATAAGAAAATAAATAGTCGAGATCACGACCAATCTTCATGCGATTTTCCACCTTTAATTGCGATTTTCAGCTCTTTAATTTTTGTTATTCCCTCTTTATTTTCTATTACTGCATTTCCATTTCTTGTTTACTTGGTTTCGAGATTTTTGGCATTTCTTGCGTAAGATCGTTTACGTTTCTTTATCGTTTTTGAACCCTCTATATGGATTGCATTGGTTGTAATTCGTTAGTTAATGATTAATAGAAAAATTCAAGTTTATGCTTGCAAACCCAGAAAGATCTCGTTCTTCATCCATCGATCTACATCAAATTCATTAAATTATTAGGCCGAGCTTATGGTAAACCGCAATTCGTAAATGGTATAATTAAAAATAGGCAATGTTAGATTTTATATCCTCTAATCTCACTTTGCCATAAAAATACACTCTAATTCATAAATATTGAAAATAAAAACTAAATTAGAGACTATAAAAAAAGGGTAAACTGCGGCTAAAATACCTAATGTTTCATTTTTTTTAATTATCTACCCAAAGTTTTTTTTGGGGGCTATAATACCCAAAGTTTATTCCGTTAACACTAAACGTATCCACCGTTAAATCTCCGTTATTTTGAGAATGAGGCACATTATAAGGGTAAACTGCGGCTAAAATACCCAATGTTTCATTTTTTTTAAATTATGTACCCAAAAAAAATTTGGTGGCTATACCCAAAGTTTATTCTGTTAACGCAAAACGTACTTACAGTTAAATTTCCGCTATTTCGCCCGCGTTGCATATTTTTTTTTTAATGAGGTTTAGGGTTTAATAGACAATTTATAATATCGTTATAAATATTTATAAAATAATATTTATATAAACATTTTATAGATTATGTAATTTATAAATGTAATATATAATATATCTAGCATAATGTTATTTTATATTTAATAATTTTATTTCAATCTATTAATTATGAATAATTTACATGTAATGTTATTTTATTATATTTTTTTACATGTTTTATTATATAGTTATAACTGAATTTTATATGTTAGAAATTATAAATTATATAATTTATAGATGTTACATATATTATATTATTTAAAAATATATTATTACTTCATTCACTTTAATATGAATAATTTATATTTAATAAATTTTATGACACTTTAATATGTCATAATTTTTAAGTCTAACTAAATGTTAAATGTAACATTTTTGCATGTTACAATATATGTACGCTTGCTTTATAAAAAATTTAAATGTCGATTTCCATAGCAAGAGATGAAGGTGGACGGGTGGTTCAGTGTGTCTGCGGGTTCAAGGAGGGCGTGTGATTGAAACCCCTGTACGCTTTTAATTTTGCGTCTCAGTGGGAGAGAAAGTGTGGGCCATGTAAAAAAAATGACACGCATGCGAAATAACGGAAATTTAACGGTGGGTATGTTTGACGTTAACAGAATAAACTTTAGGTATTAGAGCCACTAAAAAAAACTTTGGGAACATAATTAGAAAAAATAAAACATTGGGTATTTTAACCGCAGTTTACCCTTATAATATATGCCACGCGGGCGAAATAACGGAGATTTAATGATGGGTACGTTTGGCGTTAATAAAATAAACTTTGGGTATTATAGCCACCAAAAAAAATTTAGGTATATAATTAAAAAAAATAAAACATTATCGCAAAGTTAAACCAACAATTCAAGCTCCCTAACTGATGTATATATCTCAGTACCGGCAACTGTGACCGCCATCGCGACAGGCGTTTGGCATCACACTCCTGCAGCTGTAGCAAATGTAACCGCCTCCAATTGCTTCGCCATTGGCAATTCCGAGTCCGTTTAGCTTTTTTATATGTTTTTCTTTGGTTTTGATCAAAATTAGAAACATGAAAATATGGAAGAAGATTATTTTTTGGTTTGGAAAAGTGAAAAAACATTTATGTTAAAACAAAAAGTATTATAATTTGAAAAAATGCGAAATGAAAAAGTTCATACGATGAACACTGAATTGACCAACACTTTGACTTTCCAAATAAGGTTTTGGGTGTTTCGGAGACATGATGATAAATCATAGTTTATACTTTACATACAATATGGATGATTAATGATAGCAAAATATTCACTATCAAAGTTAATTAAATAATTTCCTTAAAAAAAGTCATATATATATATATATATATATATATAGAAAATGGGCACGCTAAATATTCAAACACAGAACAATAAAAGTCACCTCTAAATGGCGATTACCAATCACTTGCATTAATTAAAAACAATACTAATTGGGTGTCCTCATACTAGTCTACTCCGGCCTTATGAATTTTGAGTATAAATAACAAGCCTCTTAATTTTCTTAAAAAAAAAAGGGTAAACTGGTGAGTAAAGTATCTAATAATTTTAAAAAATTTGAATTATGTACCCAAGCTATTTTGGTGGCTAATGTACCCAAAATTTATTATATTAGCGGCTAATGTTCTCTTTGTTAAATTTCAATTTTTACTGTTAAATTTTGTCACATTTGCTGCCACGTCACTGCCATGTAGATTTGGCAACAAAGTCATGTGGTATTTTTTTTCTTTCTTTCTTAAGCATTTTTTTTTCTTAGTCATTACTCTTTTTATATCAGTTTTGGGTTGCCTTGTTACGCCGGACTCGGGTTGACTTCTTTAGATCAGTTTTTGGGTTATTTTTTTTTACACCGGGCTCGGGTTAGCTTTTTGTTTGGTTGACTTTTTTACGCCAGCCGGCTCAAAACCTGGCCGTCGTCTCTCCCCGATGAACCTTCAGCGTCATATTCGAGCTTCGGACTTGGGCCATCGTCTCTCCCTGATGAGCCTTCGGTGTCGTCTTCGAATTTTCAGATTTTGGTCCCCGTCTTTTTCTTTTCTTTTCCGATTTGGTCTTTCATGTGTGTGTGTATATGTATATGTATATATATATATATATATATATATATATTATGGGACTTATTTTTTACAGAGATGACGTGAAAAGCCAAATTTGAAAAGAAAAGAAAAAATATGGTGACCAAAATTCAAAAATCCGAAGACATCGCCAAAGGCTCCTCCAGGAGAGACGATGGTCAAAGTCTGAAGTCTGAAGACGACGTTGAAGGTTCATCGGGGAGAGATGATGGCAAGAGCTTAAGCCCGGTGTAAAAAGGCCAACGGAACCCGGGCCCAAAAAGCCAACTCAAGCCCGGTGTAAAAAAGTCAACCTAAGATAGATCTAAAGAAATCAACCTAAGCTCGGTGTAAAAAAAAAAGTAAACAAATCGACAAAAAAAGAAGAAGTAATGGTTAAGAAAAAAATAAAAAATATATTTTATAAAATTAATTTATTTAGAGTAAAAATAAATTTTTTTGCTGTAATTTTATAAAATTTAATTCATATTATTTATATTTATAATTAATTTATAGAGTAATACTTTACTCATTATCATAATTAGATGATTCTTCTAAGTTATCTAATTAGTAATAAATAAATAAAAATATAGGAGTATATGTATAAATAAGAAACAACAAGAGATGAAACAGAGTGAAAAATAAAATTTGGTTGGAGAGAAATCACTATTCACTAACTAACAGATCGTGATCTGTTGGAGATGATCTTAGTAAAAAAAAAAAAACTTGAGTATATATTTTTTTTAAATATTAATTAGGAATTAAGGTCAATAAATTAAATTATAAGGTAATTATGAAGCAATAAAAAATTATAGAGTCGATAAAAAAAAATTACTCAAATAGTTGAGTACTCTTCTTAAGTCCTAAGTCTGAACTCTGAAGTGTGAACAAGTACCCCGAGGTCTTAAGCCCTTAGGCTCAATCAATCGCCATACTTTTTTTTTTTTAAATAAACTCTCCAATTAAAAAAATATAATTCCAAAATAAAGTTGCGATTAAAGTCCAAAAAAATAAGAAAGAAAAAGATAAATTGACAAAAATATCATAAAATAAGTTATGTTAATTTTGAGCAAGTGCGACATTTTTTGTTATATTTTAACGCTTAAGTGGTAATGTATTATTTTTTGGGAGTCAAAGAGGTATTTTTGCCAAAAACTATTGAAAGGGCGAAAAATTCAAGACGCACTACGCCATGTGCCAATTGTTCTAAAATAAAAATAATTTTTGCTTCGACTAGTTGTGGTTGAACGGTTCTTTGACGATATAAAAAATACCAAAAGTTTGTTCAACATGCATAACCTATGGATCAATTTTATACAATCAGCGTTTCCCATGACCAAAACGACATGATATTATTTTAATGGGGTCACTATGCAAATGATGTTACTAAAGAGCCGGTCAACGCCCAACGACCCCATCAAAAATTAGTTGATTCTCACCCGAACCAAGTCAACGACAAAGCAGTTTAACGAACACGCACTTCATAATATAACATGCATGTTTGATGTTTTGATGTTCCATTCTCACTTGTGAAACCCCAACGTACTCTCAAAAGATCATGGGAAACTCCGTCTCCGCGAAAGGGAAAGTGATTCTTCGAGACGGGTCGGTCCGGGAATTTGGCAGCGACACAGCGCTGACTGCCGCCGAGCTGATGATGGAGCACCCGCAGCAGGCGGTGGTGGAGCTCAGCGCAGCGAGGCCGCCGGCGGCGCTGGCCGCGGACGCGCGGCTGGAGCCGAGCAAGGTGTACGCGATGGTCCCTCTACGGCGGGGCAAGCCTAGCTGCGCGCTGTCGGCAGAGGAGCTGCGGCGCGTGGGGCTGCACGCGCGCGCCTCCGTGTCTGGGCTCGTGCCGATTCTCGTGCGGATGTGTCGCCCTGCTGCGGGGGCACCGACAGTTATGAGGATGCGGAAGAAGCGTGGCCGAGCGACGGCGTGCCGCGAGGAGGAAGAGGAGAAGCCGGTTTCGTTGGCGGGGTATTTGGGGGAAATTGAGTATCTGAGCAGGCAGTTTTCCGGGAAGAGAGGGGGTTGGAAGCCCAGCTTGGACACTATTGAAGAGAAGATCAAAGCTGATCAAAAGAAGGTCCCTCATTGGTTGTTTTAGATGTATTAATTACACAATATTTTCAAATTCGGGCAGCAAAAGTTCTTATGTTGTTTGTTTCTACGGATTAAATTCTTAATATTGAATAAAGCGTATCTTTAGGTACTCACAATTATTAGTATCATCTTGTGATGTGAATGAAATTGCTTGAAAATATATTTTATTCAAATACTAAGAACTTAATCCGTAAAAAAAAAGGTACGAGAATATGCCGACTGTTTTATAATCATGGTAGAAGTAGAAACTTAAGTCGCAATTACCCCTTAAAATTGTTTTCTGCAGCTAATTTTATGGAGAATTACGTGAGTGAGAATATTTGTATGTAAAGGATGTATTCAAACGGGCCCTCTAAGGTCACTCTAACTTTATGGGGTTGTGAAGAACTTTTCGAGATCGTCGTAGGGGGTGCCTTAAGGTCGTTTTGAAGGTGGTCGTCGGTCTTCGAGCCTCGTATCTTGGGTCTTGTCTTCCGAGCTTCATCTAACGAGTTCGGACTTAGCCAATGGGCCTTAAATTTTTTTAGTAGGCTTTGACTTTTACCTTTAAGAGCTCATAGTTTTAAAAGTTCAGCATAATTTATGAGAGTTCGTATTAGTGTTGTTTGTTAGTCAACTCAAATTGTTTGTGATTTTTATTTTGAATTTTATAATTTAAGAGTAAAATATTTTTTGTTGTTAATTCCAAATTTTGGTACAAATTTCAGTTTCTTATTTATGAAAATATATATAATAAAAAAATTGAATAACCGTTTGGTATATGTTTCAGTTTTTTTTTTAAAGAAAATCAAATCTTTCATACATGATTAAAATAAAAATATAATTACAGTAATACTACATTATGGTGTAAATTATATAGAATTTCGTCTACGAAGAAATAAAACTCATGCCATTATTATACCATAATTTTTTACAAACATTAGATCGAACATAGGCAAGAATTTTTTATTCGCAACCACTGCAATTCGTTCATATTCAAATTTTTCCATAGTCATCACACAAATAAAATTACTTTCCAACATTATATCAACCAACCGACCTATAACATTGATCAAGACAGTCATCTTTTCGAATAAAATACTATCTTTTTTAATTAATTAAACGCTTGTTGACGTAGTTTCTCACCTCAAACAGTCAAGTGTGACTTGTGAGCGTATGATATTCGTTGGCCCAGTGGTTTAATGGAATTGGATCTCTCACGTTGCAAACTCTCGATTCACTCTCGATATATGTATATATCAATATAAGCGATATAAATGAGACGAGAGTTTTTTTTTTTTTTTTTTTTTTTTGTAGAGGTTCGTCCCAAGGCAGCAGTTGGCTACGTCCTCTGTCAGTTTATTGCGACAATATACATGGACGGACAACTACAGGCAGCAGATCACGTCAAGAACAGGAGAAGAAAGAGAAAGTGTGAACAAAATATAAAGAAATCTCAAAGAAGACAATAATGTCGGGCAAAAAGCTCTCGATGTATTCTCTCAGGGTTGTGTGTGCCGATCTGAGGTTGAACTTGGTATTTATAGGCTTCAATTCTTCCCGTTGGATTTCCAGGAACCTTGTAGTCTTCCTTCCGGGCTGACCGGGTTGAATGACTCGTCTTGTGACACGTGTCCCACGACTGCGTTCTCTTCGTCGAGTTTGAATTATGCCCGTTGAAGACTTGACTTCATGCTCTTGGTATCCAACTTGGATTTAAATTGAAATGACGGGTTGGAAGTATGACGATTCTGCCCTTCTTCTCCTGGGCTGGTGACGGGTAGTTTTTGGGCTTTTGGCCCGAGTAGCTTTTTATTCGTTGGGCTTTATTTATCTGAGAGTTCTGATAGGCTTCGCGAGTGGGCCTTTATGAATAATGATTTATTCTTTACGGCCTTTGTTTATCATTGTAAATTTAATTAATTCACAACTTAGTACTTTATTTCGTATTAAAATAACGACAAATTTGTACATCAACAACGCTTCGTTTGGTTCAGATTAAAAAGACATGTTTTTGTTTATAGAATAAACTAAATTGTTTTTCAGGTCTTAAGTAAAATTGTTTTTACAAAAACACAAAAGCGATTTTAGATTTTTGTACATGAATCGTAAAAGTTAGGATTCCTAGTCTTTGGTTTTTCCTAAAAGCAAATATTGAGTTTTTAGTCATTTTTAGTCTTTTTACAATAAATATATATATTTTACCAAACCTTGTTCAACTTTTGTTACTAGCAATAACTATTTTATAAACAGTTTACCGAACGCCGAACTCACGTTCGTTTAAATATAAAAAATGTTTTCTTTTTCTTTCAAAATCTGAAACTAAAAACATTTTTTTTTTCAAAAACAAAGCTATACCAATAATAAGAAAGATAGAGAGATGGCTAAAAACGAAAAGCACAAAGCGCTACACAACACAAGACATTGAAAGTATCTAAATCGACGTTGTTGTTGGCGCCTCAGATGGGGTCAGTTTTGGCGTTAGTGACGAAGTTGGCGCTGCATTCGGTGGAGGACGAGGGCAAGTTCAGAAGTCAGAGCTTGGTAGAAGATGGTGGAGGACGAGGGCAAGTTCAGAAGTCAGAGCTTGGGTGGCTACAAAAGTCAGAGATTGATGGAGGATGGTGGAGAGCAGTGGCAATGTCAGAAGTCGGCGCTCGGTAGAGGACGACGAGGAGTTCGAACAGCTGGGTGGCGAGGTCTAAATTCGACAAGGTTAGAAGCCAGCTTGGTGAAGACTCGAACTGTCAATGCTCGTTTAGGGTTGAAAGGGAAGAAAAATCTTGAGAAAAAAATGAGTAAAAAATCCTCTTGCAGGTGGCAGGTGCGTACCAAACATACTCTAAAGTTGTTCTACATACATTGTGTACGAGGTACGTACTCTTCACTATGACTTGCACTTTCAGGTTCTCAAATGAGAGAGACTCGTTGACAAAGCAGGCTTGAGCGACTCGCAATAACGACTAACAAGACAAGAAGAGAGAGGCAGTGAATGTCGATATCGAAAGCCGATGAGAAATTCCCAGTGAGAACTATTCTTACTGTCAGAGAGAGTGAAAGAATGATCGATGATCTGAAATCATTTTTTTAAGACTTAAATGAAAGTAAATTTTAGCCTTATAATAATTCCACTAAATAAGTTTTTGAAGGGTCTTTAGTTCAATCTATGCGATACGCTAAAAAATGTGTGATACAATATAATTATAACTCACAGTGTCATTTATTTTTATGTTATAAATATATATCTTATAATCCGAGTAACCAAGGATTTGAATGTCATTTTTGCCGACAAATCGTTTGTCGTTATCGACGGATTAATCGTTTACTGATGGATTTATCGATAGAAAACTTATAAAATTTATTGTTTGCCATTATCGAAACGTATTGAACTTATTGATGGATTAATTGATTATCGATGGATTAATCGTTGGAAAACCTATAAAAATATTTTCATACATATTTTACACAAAACGTAACATAAATTTTGTAAGTGTTAAAAAATTATTATTTACAAATAACAATTATAAGATACAAAATATTATTTACAAATAACAATTATTCTTTACAAATAGATTATTTAGAAATTATAAGTTATAAGTTAAAATGATATATTTAGTTACCCAAGTTAGTGTGAAATTTTAGTTGTAATTCCTCAGATAGCGTCCCACATTGATAGATGACAAGAGTTTAGTGATGTATATATACTAAATATTTGGGGTCTTTGGGCCCTTTACATCATAATATTTTATGGATGAGAGATGACTCACACAAATATTCCACCACCACAAGCGCGCGCCGCCGGCCAGCCGTGACGTGTCTATGCGAGACGGGGTGCTCTTGTGCAAGTATAATTATTTATGCATAAAATTTAATTGGTAGGATTTTCGATTCATTGTAACTCTCGTGATTTTAATCTATTCGGCTCATTCAAAAAATAAAAATAAAAATAAAAAAGATAAATAAAGTGGTTACGGCAGTTGAATGTTGAGGCGCTTTGCTTCTATCCACAACAAAATGAAGTTGCTCCGCTGTCTGTTCTGTCACGAAAATGATACTTCATTCGTTCTCTCTTGCTCAAATCAAATCAAATCAAATCACTTGCCTGTTTTTTTCTCCAACCACTTGTTTCTCTTTCGCCTTTTCGCTCAAATTATACCTTTAACTTGCCTGCCCTTCTCTCACAAATTATTATTGCTATCATTAACCCTTCTTTTCTTTTTTGTAAAATAAGCACATATGATCCATTCCTTCTAGAAAAACACACAATTAGCTCATCCTTAAGATTAACACATGTAAATATATACATAGATATATATTCCGGAAAACTGGACCGCAAATTTCTCATTCCGATTTTGGAAGAACATTTGGGTTTTATTTTTCTTTTGCTCAATCCGAATCCAAATCTAAAAATTCTAGTTTCAAATCTCTTTTTCATTTTACTTGGAGATTCAAATTTTCCAAGTACTGTATTTACCATATGACTTGAGATTGTGTTATTGATTTGACTCTTTTATTAGAAGGAAAAAAAAAAAAGAGTAGAAGTAATTGTTATGATTTTTGTGTAGATTTAATCATTAGTATTCACTTAAAAAATTCTTTTTTAATATATTTAAAAAAAATGCGGTTAAAAGATGCTGAAAGATTCAAATTTACACTAAAATAGGTCAATTTTGCAATTTTTGAAAGAAATGGGCGAAATGAGTACATCTGTAGTAAATAAAGGACAATGGTGTCATAATTATTGACTGAAATTAATGAATAACGATCTCATTAACTACCTCCCTGTGTCGTTGGCCTTTTTGCAGGCGCTTTATGACAAAGTCGCGCCAATAATAACTGTCTGCTTTCTTCCATATCCACTTCCTTCTTCTTCTTCTTCTTCTTCTTCAGGAACTAGGGTTTCATTTCCTTCGAGCTCGCCATGGAAGGGGAGACTGGCGAGTTCAGCGACTGGGAACTGCTCCACAACTCCGACGCCGGTGTTCTCCCCTCCTCCGATTCCACTCACAACGATTTGAGAAACTTCGACGGGATCGACGGTGACTCGGACGGAGTGATCAACCCCGACTACTTCTCGCTCGGCAATCACGAGCGGCTCGCTGTTCGGGGGGCCGAGAGCGAGGACGGCTCGGCTGAGTCGGACAACCCGAGCTGGATCGACCCGGCGATTCCCGAGCGGAGTATCGCCGTTGCCGAGTTCTGGTCCGATTCGGCCAGCGATCGCTCCGACGGTCGCGGGTCCGGCGACTTCGATCCGAAGAGCGAGATGAGCCGAGCGGAATTCGGGGGATTTCGAGCCCTGGACCACGCCTCGGGCGAGTTCTGGTGCGACACGGGCGGAGAAGCTGCAGCCTCGACTGATACTGGCAAGCAGAGCGTGAAGGTGAGCTCTGATGGTGAAGCCGCGAAAGAAGGTGAAATCGGCGATCCTGCGAAACGGAATGGTTGTGAAGGAGAGAAACGAGCAATGGCGTGGTGGAAGGTTCCTCTGGTGGTGCTGAAGTACTCTGCGTTCAAGGTCAGCCCTGTGTGGGCCTTCTCTGTGGCGGCTGCGGTGTTGGGGATGGTGATGCTGGGGAAGAGGCTGTACAAAATGAAGCGCAAGACTCAGAGCTTGCAGCTCAAGGTCACCATGGATGACAAGGTCTGTTACTTGATTTTCACGCTATTTAGCTTTTTTCTAGAGATCGGTGAAGTTATAGATAGTCATCAACTGGGTAGTCCAGTAAGTCGACATTTAGAATGTCGAATAACGTGGGCTAGATATAGAAAATTGATACGAGCTCGAGCCTGGGACCGGATCTCGTGCGCGGAAAATGAGAGCAAGAGAGCTTTATGTCTCGGTAAGGACAATCTCCCCTCTTTGAGAGAGTTAAGTTTTGATTGGCCGGAAGACGATGACCGATGTGTAGGTAGTCCCATTTAAGGTTGCTGAATAAAAACTAGTTAATAAGATTTCACTTGAACTCCGAAATTGCGAGGAAGCTTGATAAAAACGGCTCCAGGGTCTCATGGCTAGGCTCACCCGACAATGTTATGTACTGTCCGCCTTTGATATGTTTTTTCGAAGATCGGGTAGGTCACATTGCATTGTAATTTCTCTGGCTTTTATTTTGAACTTTGCTTCATGATGGCAAATCGTAGTTTTGTTATCCCGCTACTTCCGTCTCCGGGGATTTGCAGTTACACATGGAACTTGAAAAGCTGTTTATATATATATATATGATTATGATTTTGTATGTTTGTTTTTGGGTGATAATGCAGAAAGTGTCTCAGTTCATGAGCCAAGCAGCGCGGCTAAACGAAGCGTTCTCAGTAGTGAAAAGAGTCCCCGTCTTCCGACCTGCACTTCCAGCCCCTGCAAATTTCGCTCCTTGGCCGGTAATGAGTTTGCGGTGAACCTACAAGCGACATTCTTCTTCTAGTTCTCCTTCACGTAGAAATCGAAACTTGGATTGCAAGAAAATGAAGAAGAAAGGGAAAAGAAGGGGCTGTGAGATTCATCTAAGGACTAAGATGATGTTTTATTGTGTAATAGTTTATTTATTTGTTTATTTAAAGACCAATCTACTGTGTAAATATGCAAAAAGACGAATGATTCTTGAAATCCTCTGATCTTGTAACTTGTAAGTTCTCTACTTCTCTCTTTTCCTTGTGCTTCTCGAAATCAAAGCTTCCATTTGTATACTCAGTAATTTTGTGCCGTGCGATTTTAGAAATGAAATCGTTAAAAAATCGTTTACAAATTACTTATGTCTCTTGGTTAATGTTATTCAAATTATGTTTAGGATTTGGTATTTTGGTTTATTATGTTTAGAGTTTGCGGAACTTATGAGTGTGAGAGGAGATTAAGTCTGAAAGTTGGCGTGAAACCTGTGTTTCGAGATCGCGCTCTGTGTCGGAACATTCACAATCAAACGGTTAACAGCGAAGAAACTTTCTCCTCTCTACTATCTGCTAAGAATTCTTCTCAAGTCTATCACTTCGGTCACCATTTCACATCGGGATATGTTCACATTGTCATCTCTACTTTGAACTCATAATTTTTGCCGAGCAATTTCGGCATTAGTAACGAAGTTGAAGCAGGTCTCTAAATTCTGATCCGGTCAAACTCCTTAGTGCCTTCAACTTTCTCTCGAATAACCAGAAGTCGAGGTAGAGAATCTAGTTATGATCTTGCATTTTTTTAGTTGGCTGGGTAAAATTAGACTTCACTAAGATCTTACATGTATGTGATTGTACTTGTAACATTAGAGAGAGAATTTATTGATACCACTATAAATCAATGGTCTAAAATAGATTAAAGCCGTCTTTAAAATAACATCAACACTATTTACAGTTGCCAAATAAAATATGTGCGTGTGAAAAACAATTTGGGACTTTAGACTTAGCAAGTTAATACGATATCGTCTTCATCTGATATCTCGTCCAGTGAGACGATTTTGTCACAACAATGAGAAAATTTCATCTCAAATTGTTGTACCTTGTCTCAGCACTCAATGATATCGCCCTTAGTGGGGCAGATATCGTCCGAGTCTTGGGACGAAGTACGGCATCTAAGTTAATACTAAAAAGATAAGTAAGCTTTTTTTTTTTCTTCGTCTAAGCGGTATTTTAATTCAAGATTTTGGATCACATCCAATTATAATTTAGCAACTTTCACGCACTAAATAAATTACCATTTTTTAACCATTGAAATTGAATTTTCTCTTTGATTATTTTTCTTAACAAATTTCTCAAATGATCTATCTCAAAAAGAACAAATTATTTATAAGAAATTGTACTAAATGTCCGTTTAAATATAATTTTTTTAATATCTATTTGTTTGTATTAAAAATTTAAAATGTACTAAAATAGATAAATTTTTTAAAAAAATTGTACAAACACAATATCTCCTAAATAAACCCATTATTTATTTACAAACAACAAAACTGATTATGAGGCTAATTGTAATCAAATATTACATTTAACTTAGGACAACATATAATCTAAGCACGAAACTTCGTAATTTAATTAGCCTTTTACGAAATAAATCAACAAAAGAAAAATAAAAAATTGGAGAAAAAAAAAAAGGAAAAGAAACTTCAGAGGAGAGAGAAAGAGAGAGACCGACGACGAGGTGGAAAGAAGAGGAAGACGAGCTTCGATTTGATCTGCAGAATTCCCCTTCGATCGGAACCCAATCTTCCTCTCCACCTTCTTCGCCGCCTCACGGAACCCTAGATTCCCCCATTCTCGGATCGCGATCGGCGAAGCAACGATGTCTCTGAACATGAAGTCCTTCACGCAAGCGCTGGCCAAAACCGCGGCGGTGATCGAGAAGACGGTGCAGACCACGGTACAGGAGGTGGCCGGGCCGAGGCCGCTCCAGGACTACGAGCTCTTCGACCAGATCGGCTCGGCCGGCCCCGCGCTCGCGTGGAAGCTCTACTCGGCCAAGGCCGCGCGCGAGTCGTCGCGCGCGCACCAGTACCCCACGGTGTGCGTTTGGGTGCTCGACAAGAGGGCGCTCTCGGAGGCGCGCGCCCGCACCGGGCTCTCCAAGGCGGCGGAGGACGCGTTCCTCGACGTGGTCCGCGCCGACGCCGCGCGGCTCGTCAGGCTGAGGCACCCGGGCGTGGTGCACGTCGTGCAGGCGCTCGACGAGAACAAGAACGCCATGGCCATGGTCACGGAGCCGCTGTTCGCCTCTGTCGCCAACGCGCTTGGGAATCTGGAGAACATTGCCAAGGTCCCCAAGGAGCTCAATGGGATGGTACTCACTGCTTCAGAATTTCTTTGTATCTCTTTCACTTTGCTGGGTTTATCATTTTTGCGTTTGCTTAGGTAGAATGATCAGTGTAGAGGTTCCTTTCAAGGACTCCTTTGATTTGTTTCTTTACGAATTCGTTTCTGTTCAATGCCCTTGGATATTTGATCGCTTTTAGCTTCCTGAGTTTGTCATTTCACGATGGCATATTAGCGGCACAAGTATCCAATCGTGTACTAAGTGCTCGGGCATATTCCCTATCTCTTTTTCGGTAACAGTGTAGAGGTCCAATTTCATCTACGTCTAGTTAAGGTATGTTACACGAGGGATGTGTGTATGTCTACGATTGAATTCTGAAAACATGAATATCCACACTTTATGAAACGAGAAATATAAGCGTGTCTGGCTTAAGTAGCATTAACTCGATATGGACGGAATTGGACCTCAACACTGTTTTGTGGCCTCTGGGTACTAATGCTGCTAAAAAAGGAGATTGGGAATATGCGGGCACACTTGGTGTAAGATTGAGTCTATGTCACAAATAACCCTTTTGCTATTATTTAGTTAGAAACTTATAATGATCAGTGTAGAAGTAGATTTCAATTGTATGAACTAACGGGTACGTAGTTTATGTGGTTCTTTTCTTTTATGCCTTTTCATTTCCACAATAATTGGTTCTATGATTGTGTTTGATAATGTCTTTCGGTTTGGCATCAGGGTATTTTCTTACATTAACCCGCTTTTTGTTTGCCCCAAAAGATATGCATTACGAGACTTTTGATTTTTTCGACTTGATAGCCTCTGCATTGTGTTCATAACCATACATGAAATGATCTCTCGACATGCATAACAAGTTCGAAGAGTTTTCTTTGCAGGAAATGGGACTGTTGGAGGTGAAACATGGTTTGCTGCAGATAGCAGAATCTTTGGAATTTCTGCATTCTAATGCACGGCTTATACATCGAGCAATAGCACCTGAGGTTCTAGCTTATTCCCTTTATTTTGTACCTTCTGAAGCACGCACACGAGAAATTTGTTTCGAGTTGATTTAAGGCTGACTAACTAACATATGAGCATGTAGACCTACTAAAATTTTGTATTTGTATGGTTACACTTAAGTGCGCAAATGTGCATATAATTTAGAGTTTTAGAGGAATTTTACTCATTACAATTGATTGAAATAATAAGATACAATATGTATTTATACAGTGCTTAGGTTACTAAATTGATGATTCTAGGGATTTAAACCGTTAGCTAATAAATTAAATAAATTGTATGCAATTATAATCTAGTAGTGCGGCAATGTTCAATACTCTCAACCGTGGTTGTAATGTTTAAAAAATTAAGCTTGGAGTTGAGTTCGCCGAAGGTTAGACTTGGATATCAACAATACAGAGATGAAGAACCGTAATACGTTGAAATTTTTAGTGATCAACTTTCTTTGAAATGATATATCAATCAATCTCTATTTCTTATGTACGGTCGCGGAAAACCTGATTCTTGGCTAGAGTCTCATTAAATATATATTGGTGGTATGTTATTGTGTTATTAGTTTTTTGAAGCAGCCTTATAATCTGGATGCTTCATTTTAGTGTTCGATTGTGTTGTGCAGAATATTCTTATCACCGCAAGTGGAGCCTGGAAGCTAGCTGGATTTGGGTTTGCAGTTTCCACCGATCTTGCTGCAAGCGATGCAACTAGTTCACAGGCTTTCCATTATGCTGTGAGTGGAATTTCCGTTTATATCTTTGAATAATGTATTCCAATTGAAATTTATCGATTAAATACTACTACAATGCAGTTTTCTTCTCAAACTCATTTAATCGGCTGTGGATTTTTTATTCGGAATAATATTGTCTTTGTTTAATATTGTCTTTGCTTAACTCTTTACGAGAGCACAATTACTAATACTAGATGCATTTTGTTTAAGAGATGTTTATCTTCGATAGCTAGCATTGACTTCTTGGCAAATTCTCTTTTAAAATTGTTATGTACAAATATGGCTTTCAAAAAAGCTATATTTGATCGATCTGACACTAAATATGACAGGAATACGATGTGGAGGATTCTGTACTGCCGCTTCAGCCATCGCTAAACTATACGGCTCCAGAGCTTGTTAAAAGTAAATCATCGTCAAATGGATGTCCTTCTGATATCTTCAGTTTTGGATGCCTTGCGTACCACTTGATTGCTCGGAAATCTTTATTTGACTGCCACAACAATGTTAAAATGGTAAATAGACAGCAGCAGTATTCTATTTTTTATTTTTACTGGCCTTCCCATTTGCCCAATCTTGAGATAATATCTTACATTTTGAGCGATCTATTATTTCATTGACTAATGATGTGACTCATAATTGATTGAATGATGATTCTCGATCTTGGGATATTTCTTCCTTTCACCTTTCAGTGATCTAGTGGCAATGAGCTCTTTTGTTCATTTTTGCAGTATATGAACACCTTAAATTACTTAACCAGTGAAGCATTCTCCAGTATTCCGTCAGAGCTAGTACCCGACTTGCAAAGGATGCTCTCTGCAAACGAGTCTTCACGGCCAACTGCAATAGATTTTACAGGTAACAAATTAAATTTGTGACATTGATTAACAATACTTTGTATGTTTATCTATCTATCCTGTATCTATTTGTGCTGGCCTATCTGTCATTTGGTGGATGATAGAATATGTTATGGTCCCCAGTTATAGATCTTGAAATTATTTTCCCCTAAGACATTTACTGTATTTTAGAGAGAAACTAAGCTAATTTACGGAACTAATTTACTGAATAAAATTTGGCCTCTAATTTCACGCTTAATCTCTATTCTCTCCAAAGAAAAAATACCTAACATTAAGATTTAGCGGGTGAGGCCTTGCATACTTAGCTTCTTATCATAAATAAACATAATTTAAGTATTCTAACACCATAAACTAAAAGAAATATCTGCGGCATAAGTACCCATAAAGTAGTGTTTTGGGGTGGCAGTCTTCTTGTTTGTTTATCTCAGGTTAAAGATATGCTATGATAAATGTGTCTCCAGTTACCCAATAAGAACACTAACGGGAGCCTACAGATCCACTAAAATCAACATTGGGTACTTAACCCGTGATAAACAAACGGGATTATGCTGCCCCTAAACACGACATTATGGGTATTTATGTGGAAAATACCTATAAACTAAAGGGTTAATCCCGGCAAAAGTACCAATACTTTCAAATAACGGACCAATAAGTTCCAATTCTTTTTTTTGCCCGGACAAAGTTCCAATTCTTTAGTTTTGTGTCCCTATAGGTACCTCCTTAAAATATTTTGTCCTCCAACGTTACTCACGCCACGTCAAAGTTTTGGTTTTGTATTCCAATGCTTTTTTTACCCGAATAAAGTTCCAATTCTCTTGTTTTGTCTCCTCATATCACTTTCGTGAAAATTCCAAATCATGGATTATGCCGTTTTCGGCGTTGAATTAAAAAGTAATTTTTCTCCCTTTTAAGTATATATCCACGATTATCTTTGATCGTCCAACTTTCCGATGGCTAATTTTCTCCGGAAATGTGGATAAATTTTGTAACGGTGGCATGATTAACAGTGGAGGACGTTTTTTATTTCGGAGGTACCAACAGGGACACAAAACTAAAGAATTGGAACTTTGTCCGGGCAATAAAAAGAATTGGTATTTATTGGTCCACTTTTTAAAAGTATTGGTACTTTTTCCGGGATTAACCCTAAACTAAATAACAAGATGTAATTGAAGAACAAATTATAAACAGAAGACATGGATACAACCTATGTTTCAGTCATCGTCACTGATAGGTTTGATACTAGATTCAGATACTAGTTTATCTCGCATTTTTCATTGTATTTGCTTCGATACCCATGGCTGGAACTGATATGCCAGGGCATGTATATTTGGTGTAAGAATATGTTCTATTCTCGGATTAATTCTTTTTGATTAAATATTCTGCAGGCTCTCCATTTTTCAGGAACGATACTAGGTTGCGTGCCCTTCGCTTCCTCGACCACATGCTAGTATGCATTCGTGTAGCTTGAGTGATGGGTGGTCAACCTGTCTAGCACAGTGCCTAAAGTCAAATACTAATTCTATTGGGAAAATATTGATGAGCGATCTTCCTACTCTGCAGGAAAGAGATAATATGCAAAAATCTGAGTTCTTAAAAGCTCTCTCGGACATGTGGAAAGATTTTGATTCTCGTGTATTGCGATATAAGGTTGGCCATTTTTATCCATTAATCAATTAATAGCTTTTGCCCCTTCTACTTTCATATGCTATAAGGAGTCAAGATTGAGTTTTATTATTAGGTCAAGTAAAAATATTTGAATACGTAAGAAAAAAACTGCAAACATCAGATCTGCTTAATTTATACATTTTGCATAATTTTTTTTCTCCATCAGCTTTAAAATAACTGTTGGTTCTAAATTGTTGAACCTTGATGATCAAGATTCAAGAATGTCAAAGTTTGTAATGGAACAATAATTTTTTTTTATTTACCGCTAGGCTTCCGTGATATATTGTGCAGGTACTTCCGCCTCTTTGTGCAGAATTAAGGAACTTGGTAATGCAACCTATGATTCTTCCCATGGTTCTCACAATAGCAGAGGCTCAGGTATCAAATTTTTGGTCATTGACATTTTAATATAGATTTTTCGATTGGTGGCTAAAATCGTCAAGATAATATCATGCAAAAATGTAGGAGAAGAACGACTTTGAGCTATCGACGCTCCCAGCTCTTGTTCCCGTCCTGAGTACTGCAGCTGGCGACACACTTTTGCTGCTCCTAAAGCATGCAGAACTTATAATAAACAAGGTAATGTAAATATGGAAGTCATTTTAATAACGTATTAAAATACTATGAAATAATTACTATATATGCCTAGCCAATATATATATATATAGATATATATATATATATATAATAAGTAGGAAACTAATTATATGTAGATGTAGCGTAATGTGCATAACTTTCTAATCCTTGTTTAATGATTTCAGACTACTCAGGAGCACTTGACATCGCATGTCCTGCCCATGATTGTTCGGGCTTATGACGACACCGATGCTCGCATTCAGGAGGAAGTCTTAAGAAAATCGTCTTTCCTTGCTAAGCAAGTGGATGTTCAGGTTATTTCCATTTTCTTTAACGTATATTTACATTTTCTATATATTTTCTTATAGATATTTGGATATTTTTCTGAAAATTTATCCCTGCAAGGAAATTGTCTCTGTTAATCCACAATTATGGTATTGAATTTGTTCGTAAAAATAAGTTAATATATCTTTAATCATTGAATTAAACTTCTAGTAAATAGAAGTTAGAACAATAACAGATGCATGGTACTTAATTTTATTTTAGTACACTAATCCTATAACCGATATTTAAAATTTCTTCATATTTCCTCTACAGCTAATGAAACAGGCTGTATTGCCTCGTGTCCATGCTCTGGCTCTTAAAACAACAGTAGCGGCGGTACGTGTGTTCCCTGAATCTTTCACATGTCATACTTGCTTCTTGTTTGGTGGTGGTTGTTACTAATATTGAAATGTTCTCCACAACCATGTTTTACATGTTTTCTGAGTGATTATTTATATTCTTAAATTATAGCATTGAGATATTCTTCATTGGCTTGAATTATAAGTGGCGTATCTTGGTAAAATTTGGAAGAGAGTTATGTATTCGCACAAATAGTCCAACTTGCTGCACAAGTCTAGAATTATAATTATGCCACAAAAATCCCTAATAATTAGTCTGTGAACAAATTTCCTCTTGTGCTAGATTTTTAACTCGGGCTAATTCCATTTGCAGGTAAGGGTGAACGCATTGCTGTGCTTGGGAGAACTGGTTTCGACTCTAGATAAACACGCTACTCTTGAGATTTTGCAAACGGTTCAGCGTTGTACAGCAGTTGATCATTCTGCCCCTACACTTATGTGCACACTTGGGGTCGCAAACTCGATTCTCAAGCAGGTAAATAATCTTCGAATTTTTTTTATCATTGGCTGTATATCTTGCTCTCATCTGTTTGTGACGAATAAAATTTTGTTGGATATCATCTTTTCCAGTATGGAGTAGAATTTACCGCCGAGCATGTAGTTCCGCTTCTCATACCACTTCTCATGGCCCAACAATTAAACGTTCAGCAGTTTGCAAAATATATGCTCTTTGTGAAGGACATCCTCAGGTACCAATATAACTCTGCATCCGAAGGATACGAGTAGATCACGAAATCCTTTCAACTTCCTAGTTCTTAATTTTGTATACGGTTGTCAATATTACTTATTTATGCTTTTTTATATTTAGTTTTGCTAAAGGATAGTTGCTGGAAAAATTTACAAAGTTAGGTCAACCGGGGCAGCGTATCTCCATTTTTGTTTTGCGGCAACAATATACAATTTTATTACTGGGATGGTTATTCTCTATCCCACACCTGGTTAACAAGGTGTGGATGGAAAATAACCACCCCCTAAGAATATATATTATTGCCGCAAAATATAAATAAAAAAATCAATGTAGACAGGCCAGAACAGTTGGCCTAACTTTAAATTGTTATTTAATTATGTAATAAAGTTTGGGTAATTATGTTACTTAGGGCTGGAGCCATTAAGTTTCAATGTTTGCCTGTAATTAAAAAAAACACCAAGAGAATGAGAATATGATCCAAGACGTATTAAGTAAATTAGAGTAGTTTCTGTCTAGAGTTTAATGTAGCCATTTTAGGTTTCTTGGTTAGTCCCGTGATGAGATCCCCCACGTGCGACTATAACAATATGTTTTTTTTGGCTTCGTTGCAGGAAGATAGAAGAAAAGCGAGGAGTTACAGTGATGGATTCTGGAATCCCAGAAATAAAACCATCTGTGCACACAAACGGAACTCAGAGTCAAACTCCTAGTCAAACAACCGCAACCGTTAGTTCAGCGAGTAAGAAAAGTCCCGCCTGGGATGAGGATTGGGGTCCCACCACAAAGCTACCGAAATCCTCCGTCCAAAATCCTTTGAGCAGAATTAACACTTCCACTAAGACCGAAGGAATTTCCCAGATTCCTGCAGCTGCCTCTAACAATCAAACAACTCCTTCATGCGGTCCAGTCGACTTAGAGTGGCCTCCTCGCACGTCTTCCGGGACAACCCCTCAATTCGGGAATACTGAGAAGCAACTGAACTCAGGAGTATCGTCCAATTCAAGCCTCGATATGGATCCTTTTGCCGATTGGCCCCCAAAGTCAAGCGGTTCAACGAGTAATTTTGGAGCCTCTAACAATGGCATGTCGGCAAATATATCAAACAGCTTGAATTTTCAGAGCAATAACAGCAACAGCGGTTGGGTGTTTGAGCCCCAAAGCACTGCTGGGCAGACACAACAGAGTCAAACTCGAGGCAATCCCGTTAGTTCTAATAGTTTAGGGCAGAACTCGCTCGGGTTTTTGAAACAGAATCAGGGCGTAGAGAAGAAACCAGCGGATATCGGATCCATCTTTGCTTCTGGCAAGAATGACTGGAGTACCCCTCGGCTCGCCCCGCCCCCGGCTAATGCGGTGGGAAGGGGAAGAGGCAGAGGAAGAGGAGTCTCTTCAGCCTCTCGGTCTGGCCAAGTCAAAGTCAACCCGCCCTCGGAACAGCCCCCGCTTCTGGATCTACTATAAATGTTTGTTGTATCTTCTATTATTTTGTAAATCGAAAAAGATAATGAGAAACGGGATTATTCATCTACCCAATGCGGTCTTGTATGAATTGATGAGAAAAAAATACCGATCTACGGAGATTGGTTCGGAGGCAGCCCTGAGGAGCAGGAAAGATGGGTCGTGATAGGTTTGCGGAGTTTGTCTTGTAGCTTTTTGTGAGCATTCGAATTGCTCCGTTTTCTTTCTTTTTCTCTTTCAATTTGTTTGCATTTTTTTTTTTTTTTATGTTTGTGACATTGTTGCATAGTTTATTCTTGGAAAACAGCCCTAGTTGCCACAACTGGGTACACATATAATAAATTTACAGAGTTTCTCTTTTGCTGTGATTTTTGCATGTTTCTGAACATATTACTAAGACATGGAGTATTATTTTATTTTTCGCTTAAGATTTAAACTTAATTTTTAAGGTGTAAATCTATAAATTAGAAATGTCCAAATTCGATTTGTAGAATTTGGGATGCTTTGAAGACACGATTAGGAGATTGAAATCTGAGTTTATAGTCACTGGCCGTCGGATTCGCAATTCCGATATAAAACTGAATACCTTTATATATATATGTCATATTGTAGTTTCTATAGAATACTGCATTTACTGCACATTAAAATATACGCGGAATATAAGTCAAATATAAAGTCATTGGTTTCTTTCATACCAATAATGAAGTTATACAGTAGATACGGAATATGCATCAGTCTATTGAGACCCAAAATTCAGAAGACTGAATTTGACCGAATTTAAACAATAAAAATTGAAACGCATCGTTTTTTGTATTGGGATTTCATAAATTAAAAAAAAAAAAAAAAAAAAGAAGAAGAAAAAAGTGTCTTAAACCGCTTTTACATGATACAACTGGAGCCTAATATATAATTTGAGATTTTAAGGATCTATGTACTAGCATCTTTGCATTATAGCATATAATGATTTTTAGTTTAGCTAGCTTCCAATAGTGTATGCTAAATTATTATTATTATTGAATTTGTATCATATACGCGCATTATTTGTTATGAATATTCAGTATATTTTAATCATGCCCGGTAAAGCTGTAAATGCGGTTAAAAATCTGATTTTACCATTTTAAAATACCAAATATGGAGTAAATACATTTTTAAAACTAAAAAGAGTTCAAGTTTCCTATTAGAAAAATAACCAAAATATGGTATTCCTATTATTATCTAAAAATACAACACTGAATGTTTTGTTGAACCCCACAGAAACACATACGTACACATACGACATAAGAACTCAATGCTGTAGTATGTGGTTCGGTGAATTTCTCAGTCTCTTATTTTCCGCGGTAATAGTACTTAAAGGCCACATAAATAGTGTCGAGGTCCGATTCCTTTCATGTCATGTAAAGTTATGTAACACAAGAGACGTGTATGTCTATGATTATACTCTAAAAACATCAATCGTTCAACACTCTTATTAAACTAGATATGCACATATATTTCTAGCTTTGTAGGTGTTAATTCGACATCAACGGAATTTGACGTCAACGTTGTTTTGTGGCATTTGAATGCTATTAATGATTACCGCTACGAAAGAGATTGGAATATGCCAACATATTTGGGATTATGGATAGGGTACTTATGCCACAAGAATCCCAATACAATATAATATAATACATATGGTTTCAGTTACAGAGTGATGTCATAATTTGGAGCAGAGAGAAGAAAGTCGGTCAAAGAGCGGCTTCTTTTGCAGAGGAAGATCGTATCAGTTACTATTTAGTTTTCAGTTACATCATGAGAAGTTCAAAGCTTACATATAATTACCGAATGTGACATAAATGGCAAAAATTTGTAAGAAAACACGATTAAATGTTCAATTTTTTATTTATTTATTTATACGGCTTTTTGATTAAACATTTTAAAGCACTCTCCATATAAGAGCTTATATGTAAGAAAACACGATTAAATGCTCAATTTTTTTTATTTTTTTATACGGCTTTTTGATGAAACATTTTAAAGCACTCTCCATATAAGAGCCAATATAAAGTATAAAGTATAAACTATAGCAAATTCTAAAGGAAGAAAAATGATGCAAGCTGATTGAGTCATATATGGAGAGATATAAGAGTACTGTTGATTTTGGTCTTCAAATTAAGTGACGATATTAAGAATATGATCGTTGGAGTTTGTGACCTTAATCTGTTTTCGGAAAGCAGTGTGATATAAATATATTGAGCCTCACGAATTTAATTACGCAATAGAGATTACGAATTTTAACTAAATACTAATTTCTAAGATTAGAGGTATTACAATTCTCACTTTTCATTGATCATAGTGAACTAAAACCTGCATACGCAAGTGATTTTTTTTTTCTTTTCGAAATTAGGTTTCAATGCAAATCTTTTTGAGTTCTCTTTACAAATTAAGTTTCATAGTATAACTCTTCGTGGATATATATCCTCTTGTATATTTTTGTTGTTAATCGTCTTAGATTCATTGCAACCATACGACGAATCAGTCTTGGTTGATTAAATAATATATTTTCACATGAATCTTCTGTGAGAGTTATAAGTTTCATTATCAAATTAATGTTCAAGCCATGGACCCAGCCAACTTGTACTTAATATCCAATAATTGTGAACATCCTTAAGAACAGCGTACCAATATTATATTATAATGTTTTATAGTTCAATTTCAAACATATAAAACTGTAGAAATAGTATATATTATAATAAGTTAGCATATAACATGTGTTTATTACTCTGTCAAAGATTGTTGCTTGTTAGCTATTATTCTTTGCCAAGAGAGTGCTATTCTTATCCAAAATTCTCAAGCACGGCCCTCGTTAAAGGTTGGCACAGACCAGAGTTAGTGCACTGAAAAGGATAACAACAGTTATCGTATTCTTCAGGATATGGAATGCAATTTTCACCGAGACCCACGCATTCACGAATTTGTTTGCTAGTCCCGCTGTCACACGAGAGCGTAGTACAGGAATCACTAGTACAAATTGTTGATCCTACCACGGAGTTTCAACCATGGATTTTTTTATCCATGGTCGAAATCCAAGTTTCTACCATGGAAAATTTTTTCCATGGTTGAAAATCGGGTCACGCCGCGACACGCCTAAACACGCCGCGGCACACTTTCAAATTCACCACGTATATATTTTCCATTGTTGAAAATGTGTCATTGAGATGTTTATAAGCCGCGGCGTATATAAAATGCCGCGGCATTGTTGGTACACAACGACACTCTATAAACCGTTGTTCATACCACGCAGTATAAGCCGCGGCATTATATATTACACGCCGCGGCATTATTGGTACACGATGAAACCTTATAAACCGTTGTTCATACCATGCAGATTACGCCGCGGCGTGCATTTGAAAACGCCACGGCACATGACTTTAGAGAGATAAGCCATGGCATGATCTCTTACACGCCGTGGCATGGATGGTACACAACGACAGAATGAAACCGTTGTTCATAAAGCCGTAGTAAACCCCTTGTATGCCGCGGCGTGTCTTGAATAACGCCACGACATTTCGTTTGTAAAAATACGCCGTGGCGTTACAAACAATAAGCCGAAGCGTGTATCGTATTTAGCCATTTTCTCATTTGCGCCATTTCGTTTGTAGAAATACGCCGTGGCGTTACAAACAATAAGCCGAGGCGTGTATCGTATTTAGGCATTTTTGCATTTGCGTCGTGCCTGACTCTCCTCGCTTCCCTTTCGCCGTGCCTCTCGTCCTCGCCCTCGCCCTGTTTCACCAATTCCCGCCGCGGCGTGTGTCTCAAATACGCCGTGGCACACTACATAATACGATTTTTAATTATATCGTCGCGGCATGTATTTTAACACACCGCGGCGTGACTTGTATACAGTCTTACCCGCGAGGATTTCATTTTCACTTCGTGCCGTCACAACTCAAAACCCTACCCCTCTCGCTCTCTCTTTCTCGCACTCGCCTTGCGCCGCCGTCTTCTCACCGCGACACGATTCACGCCGTCATCCGCCGTCATCCGCCGTTGCCGTCCACGTCCCTACGCCGTCGACCTCCACGAGTAAGTGTCGATTTCAAGCTTTGTTTTTCTTTCTTTTTTTTCCGTTTTGTTGTTGTTGTTAATTCGAAATAGGATTTGAGTATTGTTGTATTAAGTCATTGATATCAAGTTCTTGTATCTATTTTTAAGTGAAATTTGATTTTATGAATTGATTAAATTGGTTTAGGTATTGAATTTTTTTTTTGGGTATTGAAATTAGGTTTTGTAATTAGGTTTTGTAATTAGGTTTTGAAATTAGGTTTTGAAGTTAATTGGGTATTGAAATTAGGTTTTGAAATTAATTGGGTTTAGGTTTGGGTATTGAAATTTAATTTCAAATTTAAATGTTGAAATTGGGTGTTAACTTAATTAGGTATTGAAATTGCATTTATCGAATTACGTTATATGATTAAATTTTGTACTTTGATTATGTTTGGTTTTGTTTGATTGGTTATATGATTAGTTATTTGTGATTTGAATTGATTAGGTCAATTAGTTTATTTAGTTTGGTTTGGATTAATGAGTTTAATTAGTTAAGTTAGTTAGTTTATAGGATTATCTAATATCTTTGGTTAATTAGTTTTTTGGCTTGAATTAATATGTTATGGCATTAACTTTTCTTTTTTATAGATTTCAATGGCACCAAAGTCAAAACGCGCAAGGGGATATCTTGTGGTTAGAAACGGATCGTCGAGCCGAGTCCCGCCTACAGTCAACGAGGAGGAACAAGTACCACTAACACCTTCAATTCAAGTACCGCCCAGTTTCAAAACAGAAGCGGCAAGGAAACGATTCGGAGCGTGGATTTGCAAAAATACCCATTACGGACATGGGTGACCTTGGCGACGCTCTCAATGAGAGTATCGAACAACGCGGTTGGAAAAATTTCATGCTCCAACCTAGGTTTATGGCGAGGAGGACATTGGTCCACGAGTTCTATGCCGCTCTTCCCGACGAGTCAGTCGATGGATTTGTGACTGTTCGGCATATCCGATTTGCAATCAAAGCTCGAGTAATCAATGAATACTACGGAACCCCAAATTTAACCGACGAGGAAAACGAGCCACAAGACTCGCCTGTTCCGGCGCAACCCAGTCTCCCACGCGAGAGCTTCAGGGATTTTCCGACGGGTAACTTGGAATGCACGTGCTGTACGCCTCCCGAATACGACAATTGGGGCTCGTCCACCATCATGACAATGTCTCGATCCTCCGACGAGACAGCCGCAGCGAAGCTCATCGCGGTCATGACTGCAAACAGAAGGACTGTTGCGCCCATATCAATGCTCGTCTTTTTGGCACTCTTGACCACCATGTTTGTGCTTTTCGTTCAACTTTACGTGGTGATAATAACGTGAGAAGTGCATTTTGGGTTAGGGAACCCGGAGCCTATTTATACTAGACATATCGTGATATCATAAAGATCATAAAATCCATACCTATCAACTACACACTGATCATAGGTTCCATGCCTATCAACTACACTGAATATAAATAATTTATGGGTGAATTCGGAACTGAGAACCGGTCCCGGTAGATTAACTTTTTTTTTCGTTCTTGTTCCAGAAAACAGGGACAAACACAAATACCAAGTCCAATTACAAAAAACCAAATACCAAATAATAAAAGGTAAAAGGTAAAACATAAAAATGTAATCCACCATCTTATCAGAACATAAACAACATTATCATATAATAGATTTAAAATATATATATATATATATATATATATATATTTAAAACCGAAACCGGGATATATATGTCAACTCCAAAACATCAATTATTCAACACACTTATTATCAAAAATAAACAACATTATCATATAATAGATTTAAAATATATATATTTAAAACCGAAACCGGGATATATATGTCAACTCAAAAACATCAAATTATTCAACACACTTATTGAGCTATAGATGCATACATACATATATATATAGCTTTGGAGGCATTAACTCGACATAGACAGAATTAGTCTTGAACATTGATTTGTGGCTTTTGAATATTACCAACGCTAAAAAGACATTGGAATAATATGCCAAAGATTTGGTACTTATGTCACACATATTTTAATATAATATAATATGCAATATTTTAAATGAAGAATATATATTATAATTTATTTTAAAATATACATTATTTAAAAAATTGGACTTCGACATTATTTTGAGGCCTTTGAATACTAGTACCGCTACAAAAGATATCGGTATATATGCCGACACACTTGTCATTTTAATGGATCCGGTACTTATGCCAAAAATATTCCTATAAATTATATATATAATATAATAAACATGGTTTCAGACTTTCAGTTATAAAGTGATGTCATTATCTGGAGCAGAGAGAAGAAAGTGGGTCAAAGAGCGGCTTCTTTTTCATAGGAAAATGCATACAGATCGATGGTATCAGTTACTCTACGTACGGGGTTCACGGCCAACTTAGATTCCACGGTCTAGGGCTTTCTTTGCCACTTCGGAAGCTCCAGACGACGGGTATCCGTGGCGGGTAGCTGATCTAGTCTCCAACGATCATTGGGACCTCTCTCGGGTTGAGGCCCCTTTAACCCCCTACGATGTAGAAGCTGTCTTGAGGATCCCGATGGGGAAGGGTCCAAATCGGCTTGTCTGGCACCACGAAGACAACGGGGTCTACTCGGTGCGGTCCGGTTACCGACTAGCTAGGTCGGAAGCATGGAGCGGACCTTCGGGCTCGGGAAAAGGGGAGTCAAATTGGTGGAAAGCTTTGTGGGGCACGACGATCCCCGCGAAAGTGAAGCACATAGTGTGGCGCGCGTAGTCGGAAGCTCTTCCGACCAACGGGGCACTTCGGATCCGAGGGGTAGACGTTCTACCATTTTGCAACTTTTGCGGGGCGCTCCCAGAGGACGCCTTACATGCCGTTTGGGGGTGTGAGAGGGCCAAGGCCATTTGGGCATCATCTACGATCCACCGGTGGGTGGAAAAGACAGGGGAGATCCCGTTTCAGGAGTTGTGCTACCGGGCGCTCGAGAGTCTTTCAACACCGAACTTCGAGCTATTTTGCGGGCTTATTAGGGTGGCCTGGTCCGACCGCAACCTTCGCCTCTTCGAGCACCGCGTACGGGCCTCAGAGACTTGGGTGATAGAAGTCGACGGATGGTTCACAAGTTACAAGCGATGCGCACACACGACGGAGAACCACCGCTCGCCGAGGGAGGAGGTACCGAGGGCATGGTCCGGGCCGGCTGCAGGGAGCGTCAGGGATGCGGCATGGGACAGGGAGACGGGACGGGCAACGGTGGGCGCGGTTGTCCGAGACCACCACGGTCGGGTTATGGGAGTCTTGGCTTCCTTGGTAGACCATGTCAATTCGGCACTTACCGGAGAGTGCATTGCGATGCGACGAGGGCTTCTCTTTGCCCACGAACGGGGGTGGAAGATCGAGTATGCCGAGACGGATTGCTTGCGGGCCTCCGACCTCACCAAGGCACGAGACTCGTTGGGCTTGCAAGGCCCGATTATTGCGGAGGTGCGAGAGCTCGGCCGCGAACTAGGCGGGACCGGAGAGTGGAGATGGGTTCCACGGGAATGTAAAAAGGTGGCCAATGCTTTGGCTAAGAGACGTCTATCTTCTTTTGTACCGGACCTCATGTGTCCTTATTGCCCGGAGTGGCTTGTAGCAACGGTGTTGAGGGATTTTTCTCCCCAACTTGTTTGATTGAATGAAATCAAATTGCTTTAAAAAAAATTACTCTTACTATTATAATTTTCAGTTACATATCATTCACTCATATATCTATTTACTTTCTCTTTATTTATATCACCCAAATCATCACCCACGTTCAGTTCAGTCTCGTAAATCTTGAGGTCGCATATTATATTATTTTTCAGTGATGATTCTTTTGCATTAAGGTCGTTAATACCATTTTTGCTAAATATAGTCGATACATGACATCATATAATTTCGAGATCACATGTTTTCGAGGCTGCATTTGCATATAAAAGGAATATTATTTCTGGGCTTACGTACTTCTGGTGTAAGAACGTTTTCGGCCGGCGCCAAATTATTAATATATTGATATTTTTTTTTCATACTGTAAAGAAATACGTTAAGGATTTATATGATGTGGTCAAGAGAATAATTTTTGTTTTCTGAAACTTATTAGAAAATTTTCTAATATGACATGAAATCAAGAATCAAATGATGTTTTGATAACTCAATGAATACATTTTAAAATAATGATTTTTAGTCCCTAAAGGGACGTATTGGACATTGTATTGGAGACTGAAAGACTGATTTTTAGTCCCGGAAGAATTGTATTGGAGACTGAAATGACGTGGTACTGGGTGACATTTTGAAGACTAAACTAATACGTATTCGAGATACTGAAAGATAGTACAATTTGTGTCATATAACAAAGACTGATTTTTTAGTTACTTATACAACTATCTAGCTAGGAAAAACTAATTATAATTGGCGGGGCCTGGGAAATTCAGTCAGTCTCTGGTACTGTTAGGAATTTTTCCCTAATTCCCAAATCATAAAACGAATAAAGCGATAAAACAAAATTGATACCGACACCAGGATTATAGTGGTTCGCTCCCAGTGTAGGAGGTACGTCCACTTGCCGCTTGTAAATCTCGATCCACCATCAATCTCTCAATCAAAGTTTCTGGTTACACCCTCAATCTCGCCTCTCTCAGTTTTGTGCTACAAAACGCACTAATGATGGCTACAAGCCTTATATGCGAAAATTAAACCTAGAGCAAAAATAACCCGAAAATTAAACCTAGGGAAAATGATGGCTATAGGTCGATCAGCTTGACTGCTCTACGTCGGATCTCGGTAGCGCTTCCGTGTAGATTAGGCTCTTCACATTCAACAGGTACTATTAGATACTGATTTTGAATTATCAGAGACTAAATTTTCAATCTCAAATACCCTCATTTTTTGTAGTGCTACCGGGTATTACCACTTTCTTATAGTAAAATTATACTCTGTTTTACGAAAACAGTAACTTTATTTTTCAATGCATGAAACTTTACCGGGGACCTACATAAATAACACCTGTGTAGCCAATATAAATCATCTCTCTCTCTCTCTCTCTTCTCACTAACAATAATCCGTATAAAAAAAATAGAAAAAAATAGGTCGAAAATATGATTGAAAAAAAAATAAAATGCATAAAATTTCGAAAATAAAATAAAAATTGAAAGAATGAAATTGGAAAGTTTGAGAAATAAAAGCATGGAAACCAAATATTTTACTTACGCCGAAAAAAGATCAAGAAGATACGGGTCCAAAATGCAAATATAGACACTTATTATAAGATCAAGAAGATACGGGTCCAAAATGCAAATATAGATACTTATAATATCGCAGATATCACACTATTAAATACATATATATTAAAGTGAATGCGTGTACATGCATATAGATTCTTATAGTAGGTGGTTACATACACTTACGATGATGTTCGTCACTGAAACACATGCTTTTGCTATCACTCTTTGAAACTTGCAACCTTAGGGTTTCCATTTTGCATATTAATTGTCCCCTAAATTCTGCATGATAACTTATCATCATCATCTGTTACACTTCTGAAATATTCTTTTAATATATATATATATATATATCTCAGCTCCTATAGTTAACTTGGTCATCAAGTGGGAATGGGAGTAACATCCATGAGTCACAACTGATCTGATTGGTTTTCTTAAGCGAACCTATTTATATAACGATACACGCATATAAGACTAATAAATAATGAATTAATTACAGGCACCACTTCATAATTTTTGGCCATTTTCGCTTGGATCTACTTTGCTAAATAGCATATGAATTTGTATATGTATATAGTAGTGCTTATAAATCAATTATTTTATTGTTTTTCCTAATACTCATCATCTTATGAAGGCTTAAAATTTTGGAAGGGATCATGGTATGCCGTATGGGTGCATGGGTCAATATAATAGCCTTAGAAACACATCACATCTCACATAGTGACTATACAAATCAAGTAGCAAACCCATTATAACTATCTTTGGTAATTGGAAACCGCATCACATTTCATTTCACAAAGTGACTTTACAAAGTAGCTAACCCATACACTAAATGGAATTATTTGTATCGTAACGCATATATATATAATATATATAAAATAATTATATATATATATATATATATCCGATATAAGGCGTTTAGTTGAATAGGAAGGCATGGCCCTTGGTATTTCAATTTGGTTCACGGCATCCTTCGTAACATAAAAAATAAAATACTATTGATTTCAGTGATCTACATCTGCTGGGTACGTGCGAGAATGATCCTTAACAAAAAAAAAAAAGTAATTGTGCTCTAAAAAAAACATACATTAATTGATCTATTCTTCATCAAATTTAACGGAACAATCATCGCATCAAAATCATAATAGATGGACCATTCTCATTTTTTTACAGTGATCATTCCTGCACAAGGTATCAAAAAAAAATTATCGATACGTAGCGTACGTAGTCCCTTATATGGTGTAGTGATAATCCCGCACGACACCTTATTGTGAAAGCCTAGATTCAATCCTCATAAGATGCGAAAATATAGCCCATTACACAAGTAGAGAGTAAAAACGGACATATACTATAAATAAATCATGTAGTGTGGACTAACAGTGTCACCTACTCTTACACCGTAAATATATCATGCCACCTAAAAAAACTACCACGTGCATGGATGATCATGAAAGAGTGCAACAATATCAGCTCAGCCGTTATATGATGCTTTCTCTGCCAACCCTTTTTTTCCGGATTATTTCTGTTACATCGTATCAATAATCATCGACCGTTGATCTTGATCATGATCATGATCATCATTCCCACTTGATCTTTCAATATAATATTTCTCTATAAATAGTCTCAACCCTACAATAGGTTTCTCACACACTCCTACACAAACATAACAACATTCAACATACTTTGCTTCTATCAATCACGAATCTTAGCAATGAAGAAGATTAGTTCATTAAGTAGCTGTGCTTGGGGATTCATATTTCTCAATTTGCTAGCTAGTACTCTAGTCAAATTGTGCAACGCACAAGCCGGTTTTGTCGAAACGACAAGCACTGAGTTTGTCCTAAACGGCTCGCCGTTTCTGTTCAACGGGTTCAACTCGTATTGGATGATGACTGTGGCCGCGCAGCCTAGCGAACGACATAAGATCTCAGAAGTCTTTCGCGACGCTGCAGCGTCGGGGCTCACTGTGTGTCGCACGTGGGCCTTCAGCGACGGAGGCTCTCAAGCGCTCCAGATGTCGCCCGGCGTGTACAACGAGGCTGTCTTTCAGGTATGTTATTATAGTTTCTATTTTCTTATTCGTTAGGGTGAAGCATATATTCAACTTTTTTGTAATGTCATGTTGAATGGTTTGTTTCTTGATATTTCAGGGGCTCGATTTCGTGGTGTCGGAGGCGAGAAAGTACAGCGTGAGGCTGATATTGAGTCTGAGCAATAACTACAAGGACTACGGAGGAAAGGCTCTGTACGTGGAGTGGGCGAGAAATGGCGGCGTTTCCGTTGGCGGCGAGGATGATTTTTACACCAATGCAGTAGTGAAGAGCTATTACAAGAACCATGTCAAGGTATGACCTTTCCATTTCCACAATTATAACTCTTTTACATTATTGATAGCATTTACATTTTGATCATTACATATTATTGTAATTTGTAACGCTTTTATTTAGTTTTACATGACATCATACATTTTGAGATTTTACCCTCAAAGGCTTCGTGTCATAATGGAGAGTATTAGTTATAATATTTGTCATTATATATGACTTCTCCAAGCAACACAAAACTACGCTAGTTTTTTTTTTGGAAAAAAAAAATATTGCCACAAACTCTTTGCTTTGTATTTTTATCCAAAAGTGATCTCGGCTTTGTAACCGAATCACTATCTCTTATTCTACGTATTTTTTTCCTTATGTAATGGCTAAATCGAGTGGGATTACAAAATTGCAAAATGTCGAGCTATAAAGATAAAAATACAAATTCATGTGCCGTTTATACTCTCTAGCTAGTACTTGATCGAGCTGTCACAACTTGCGCATTCATTGACTTCTCGGTTGTTTCCGGCAGCGAGTGGTGACGAGGATCAATACATTCACGCGAACGGCCTACAGAGACGACTCGACGATCATGGCTTGGGAGCTGATGAACGAGCCTCGCTGCCAAGCCGATTACTCAGGAAAAACCGTCAACGTAAGTCTCTCCCTGCATTTATGCTCGAGGGCGGTCTAAATTATGCTTACTCGGCTTCTCCCATAATATTAGACCCGGAGTTGGTATCTTGGTATCAATCAAGGTTTCACTGATTAATAATGTATTTGCTGAACTGCAGCGTTGGGTTCAGGAGATGGCGAGCTTCGTGAAGTCGATCGACGCCAAACACTTGGTCGAGATAGGCATGGAGGGTTTCTACGGCGACTCCATAGCCGACAGAAAGCAGTACAATCCCGGTTACCAAGTTGGCACCGATTTCATCTCGAATAATCAGATCCGAGAGATCGACTTCACCACTATTCATGCATATCCCGACATTTGGTAAGCTCTCTTCCTCAACGACCCTGCTCCGTACATAAGTATTTGAACTTGTATATTTAAAATACTTAAGTCTCAACATATATATAAAAAAAGGGTTATTTTAAAAAATGTCCATTTTGTGTCAAAGGTTTAAGAAAAATGCCCACGGTGTATTTTTTACTCTCACACATGGATATTTTTTTAAAACTTTTGACACATAATGGGCATTCTTACAATTTTTATAAAAAAAATAAAAAAATAAAAAGTTTAACTTCCTGGAAAGAAAACAAACAAAATAATACATCGCGGACTCACGCATCGGAATTTTTTAGAATTAAACCGTATCTAACCGAAGCATTACAACAGTTTCGCTAACGCATCTGTCATCTTGTGCAAATATTATATCTTATTATTACTATTATACTATAATTAATTAAGAAAATTTAAGAAATATAATCATATGATAAGAAGTAAATTTGTACATTTTATAAAGTATATTTAGATATAGGAATTATGCCCTCCTTGTTTAAATTACGAATTAACATCATTCTGAGAGAATGAAAATATTCTAATGTGTATAGAATGGAAATATTAATTATAATTTCGTAACATTTTCTCATATTTAATTTCATTGATAATTAAGCATGTTAAAAGTTACATAATTTAGGATTAACACAAAAAAATGGTGCGCAGGCTCGCCGGTAAAGACGACAACACACAAACGGCGTTCGTGCGGAGGTGGCTGGCGAGTCACTGGGAGGACTCGAGGACGATCCTCAAGAAGCCTCTGGTTTTCTCTGAGTTTGGAAAATCGAAGAAAGACCCAAACTACAGCGAGAGTGCCCGGGACGGCTTTCTGAGCACCGTCTACACTGACATATACGATTTTGCTGGAAAGGGAGGGATCGGAGGTGGCATGGTGTGGCAACTCATGGCCCCACAAATGGACTCATACTACGACGGTTACGAGATCGTTCTTCCACAGAGCCCCGCCACAAACGGCGTCATCTCTGCGCAGTCAAAGAAGATGACGGCGCTTGAACACACGCTCTCCGGCTGACACTGACAGTCCGGCGATATTCGGCATTATTTGCAGATTATGAAGAGCAGATTAGTATAAAGCAGAGTAGCCGTAGCTTAGCGCTTATGATCTTTATTTTAATGCAGCATCAATGTTTTTTTATATATATATTATAAATGAAAATTGAGTGAGTAATTTATGATATCACGCTCAAATTATTAAGCAATTTTAAGTTAGAAAAGTACTAGTAAGGTGTGAATTCGGGACCGGGAATTCAGTCCTTTATTTTTGTCCTGAGAAAACCGAGATGCCAAAAACATATCCTGGTCTTGATTTGGTAAATTTTAATTTTTTTAGAAACCGGGGACTGGGACAGGGGACAGACACCGAGACATGGAACGTCTTGGCTCCCCATTTTAAAATTTATGAAAATAGAATCGAGCTGTGACTGGGATCGGGACCAAGATGAAACCGGGATCAGCCTAGTACTAACATTAAAAGCTCTGATATAGCATTAATTAATTTAAGGGAGAGTTGTAAAATTTACTAACTAAAATGGCAGTTAGATTTAGTCTTTAAACCGGGATCAGCTTTTATGTTGTTTTTTTTCGTATTTGTTGTCGTTTTATTATAGGATTTTTTTGTGGGTGGACTGTATACGCTAAATTTTTTGTTGAGTGTAATAAGAGTTTCTTAATTGGGAAACGTTAAGTTTTTCTCTCGATTTGAATTCATCTTGGAGAGAGTCGAAATTGACGCCCAAGTTCTAGTTTCTAGTATTCGTGCAGTGCACGAATCAATAGTTTATGAAAGAGTCTCGATTGACACTCTAAAACAAATTTAACAATCGAAGATTGTTTGTCCATGGCAGACCTAAATTATTGTCCATGGTTCTTATTTAGTGGGTCCATGGCAGACCTACTAAGGGACTACAACCACCCTAACACGCATAAGAAAAACTTATTATTATAATAGCCCATATCAAGTCCAATCCCTACTAGCAAATCATTTAGCCCCTCAATCTATGACTCAATACAATTCTTCCCTCAAGCCCATCTCCCTTCTCTATCCGCACAGCATAAAGGCCCTACTCCACCTCATACACTCAATCAAGGTATTAAATTTTCCGAATATCCATCGGCATGCCCATCGAAAATCTTTTTTCGAGGATATGCGAAACGATGTATTCATCGGCATACCCATCAACAAGCGATATATCCGTAAAATAAAAAGTGCAAAACGACATCAGCAAGCGGTATTTTAGAACCTTGCACTTAAATACTCTCTATTCCATGTCTACAAATTCACTAAGGACCTTGTAGGGACTACAACAACCCCAGCCCACATAAAAAAAAAACTTATGATTATAGCCCATATCAAGTCCAGTCCCTACTAGCAATAACTCAGTCAGATTTTAGCCTCAAGCCCAGCCCACTTCCTATCTATTAATCTCACGACATAAAGTCCACACTCATCTCATACACTCTAGTACTCTGTTCCACATCTCTCTCTCAACAAATTCACTGAGGACATGTAGGTAGGGAAACTTCATGAAATAACAGTTCAGTTTTTTATTTTATTCTAAGTCTCAACTAAATGAAAGAATTACAGTCTCAAAGCGAAAAACACTCTCGCTCAAACACTCTCAATTTTTCGTAAATGATCATGATTGCCTACGTACGTGCCTTCTTCACATCGTCTTTCTGTTGTCCGAAATTATTGACATAAGCTTGTGGTATTCTCACGCGTAGATATCTCAAGACGTTTCAAATGTGCTCAAAATGTACTATAATTAAAGAGAACTTTTTTGTTGCATGATGCATGCCATGCCGTATTTAATCTCTAAAATCAGTGGCGGAACCAGGAATTTCATCTCGGGGGGGTTAGATTTAATTTTTTTTGTCAAAAATTGCACTTGAAGGGGTTATATACACATTTTAGAGAAACTTTAGGGGGGGTTGAGGTAAAATTTTATATGTATTTACACTAAAATTATATAAAACTATACCATAATTACACTATTTTTTTTTTTTGGGGGGTGGTTTCAACCACCCCACCCTTGAGTGTGCTCCCGCCACTGTCTAAAATATTAATTTCTAACATCCCTTTAAGAGAGAAATTATGTCCTCTTCTTTAAGTCTGTATTGTAAATATATCATGTAATCTTGATCGACATTGTCATTTGTTCTTATATCATTTGTTCTTATACAATGAATAATGTCACTCATAAAAACAATAGTAAAAAATTGGAATCAATAATAATTGAGTACACGAAAAGGTTTTCTATGCGTATAGTGATCGATGTGAAAATTTTGACAAAGAAAATCATTAACTTACACAAGCGGGCATATATTATGAAAAATGGATCATAATGAACAACTAGCAAAGTAACGTAATGCATGGAAATATATACATTAACATTACGATTCCTCTATAGTCAAAGTTCATATACGTATTGTAATATTGTAGGTATATATTGTTTTGCAAGCATGGAAGTTGTTTTGGATAATTTATAATATCGACAATGCAATGCATCAAAAAGCGTAGAACCGATGCGATCAAAATCTCAAGGTATATCCATAGACGAAATCAAAGTGCTCATTCAAGCTGAAACAAGCAATAGTTTATCTTCATGAACAAATCATGTACAAGTCAAGTTAACGTAGATTGAAGCAAGGTATTAAATTTCTCGAATATTCATCGGCATGCCCATCAAAAATCTTTTTTCGAGGATATGCGAAACGATATATCCATCGGCATACCCATCGACTTACCTATCGAGATACCCATCGATAATTGATATATCCGTAAAATGAAAAGTGCGAAACGACATCGGCAAGCGGTATTTAAAACCTTGAATTGAAGATTGTTAATGGCTTGTTAGTTTTGGTCAAAATAAAGCTCTATTATATCTTTAGGCATGTTTTCAAGCTTTCACAAGTTGCGTTAGAAATATTAACTAGAAAAAGAAAAAAAAAAGTAATTTAACGAAGAGTCATTGGCGTGAGCGCCTCCAATACTTTGAGTATTATACCCCTCTCAACTTGAAAAAAAAAAAAACGAACAAATGTTTCATCGATTTGTGTTTAATTTTTTGTACATTAATACCTAATTGCTATGACATCATTAAAATTATATATTTAAAAAAAATTGAAAAATATTCTTGATAAGATTAAAATAATTACTATGTTTTAAAAAAAGTTCATAATTAAGCGTTCTTAAAGAAATGTATTTGTATACCAAATAACATCATAACAGGGTATGAAACTCCCATCTAATTTCATTAGAGCAGTATGAAATCGGTATCATGCAACAAAATACAAACACCAAGCGAATAATTAGAAGTAACAAATTTGAAGGGAACATAATATTGTTTGTGAAGTTCAAGAGGGACTAGGCTGTAATAAACAAAATTAAGAGGGGTAGAAGCTTACTAAAAACAAAGATCAGGGGGTAGTTTAGAAACTGAACATGTCCTAATTTAACGGCTGTTTATTAGCGAGTCAAGAAAAGGTCATTAATTACATGCACTAATCATTTTGCAAGTGTCGTTGGCGAAACTAATTGATGACAAAACATTATAAACTGTCTTCAATCATTTTGTCTTAGTGATCCAAGTTTATTGGACCGTGTAGTGTTTATAATTTTATTGTTGTATTAAGTTAAGTAGTAAGTACGAGTCAAGTGAGAATTTCAAATACAATGAAGAAAAACGCATCAACTCACTCCAAATTATTAAAATGAAAGAAAATGCACGACTTTATATAGATTTAACAATACTCTAAAATCTAAATAATAAAAATCAAAATGCATTTAGAAAAAGTGTTACTGACCATTTTAAATGGGTAATTAGCGGTATAAGTGGCCAAGGTTTTCGAATTCCCTCAGGCATGATGCCAATGCCTAAAAATGACGGCAAAAGTCTCCAATGTGCACTAATCACTCTAATTGTAAAATTTTCATTCAACTAATTGGATGATTGTTAGTCAACTAGTGATGTGGCAGTGTTGATTGACACGCGAACATCTACGTGGCACGCCATGTCATTTTATTTAAAAAAATTTGCCACATCTTTTTTATTTTACTTGTTTTTTTCAATTTCTTTACGGGGACTACTTATTTTCTCGCCCTCTTCAACGTTGCCACGTGTACATTCTCTCTCTCTCTCTCTCTCTCTCTCTCTCTCTCCCACATTGTCCCACGTGTCATCCAAATAAGTAACCAAAATATTTTGTATTTATATTTTGGAACCCATGACCAAACCCAGATAAACAAAGTACTAAATTACTAGATCAAACGTATTTGGTGTCAAAATGTATTGGATTTAAAAAATTTAAATAGCAAACATATCCCTTAATATGTGAGATATTTTTTTGATTATTATCCGTAATTTTTTTGGGTAGTGGTTGAAAATACTACTATAGTTGTAAATATTATCCTACTTATAAGTTTATTTTCGGGTACTGGCTGAAAATACTACTAAAATTGTATATATTATCCTACTTATAAGTTTTAAATACTTACATCTTATGATAATTTAATAAAGTAAAATAAATATGAAATAAAATTATCTATTTATTAACAATATCACGACTAATTAAATAAATAAAATGAGTTTAGCATAGCTACTGTAGCTAGCTTCTTATGATTAGTTAATAAACATGATGATCATAAATCTATAGAAATTTTTAAAAAATGAATAATGGGACTCGACTAACGTAAAATCTTTTGATTGTTGAGAACTTTTATACTTATCTTGATAAAGTCCAACTAAAACCAAACTTTAGATAATGTGGTCTACTTGGCATGCCAATCACGTTTATTTAATTATACTTATCTTGATAATCTCTTAATATGTTTGCTATTTAAATTGTCATATTCAATACAATCTGTCACCAAATAACTTCGGTGGTTTAGTATTTTATTTCTTTGGGTTCTGGGTTTCAACCTTACAAAAGCAAAAAAAAAAAAAGGCTAGTTATTTGGATGGCACATGTCATAGTGTGGGAAAGAGAGAATGGACACGTGTCAACGGTAGAAGGCGAGAAGAAAAGTGGGCCACGTAAAAGAATTGCAAAAAAAATAACGTGGGAAATAAATTAAAAATGACGTGGCATGCCATGTAAATGTCTGCGTGGTGGTCAACACTGTCACATCATCAGTTGACTAACAGTCATCCAATTAGTTGGATGAAATTTTGCGATTAGTGTGATTAACGCACATTGGGGACTTTTGCCGTCGTTTTTTGGCATTGACATCATGCCTAAGGGAATTCAAAAACTTTGGCCATTTATGCTGCTAATTACCTATTTTAAATAATTAGAGACTACCACATGAAAATTTGACAATCCAATAGTTAAACTTCAAGCCAACAACTATTGAGGTTTTTGGAGATAGAATTTCTTTGCGACTTGGGGTTTCAACTTCATGAAAAGAAAAATTTTCACTGTTTAAAATTTTCACAGTGAAAATTTCTCTTTTCATGAAGTTAAAACCCCAATTCGCAAGTATTGGCTTTTGCAATAATATAATAATTTTATGATTTTATGCGACACAATATTCAAAAAACAAATTACAAAAAATCATGAATTGTCTGAAGGCAAGGACGTGCTCACGTTGATCTTAAGCCAAACAAAATAATAAGGATATTGTCATTCTCTCAATCTATAAAAAAACAAAACAAAAAGCACAATTTTAACGTTAAATTTCGGCAATATTTAAATTTGATAGGTTTAGATTTAGAATACTTTTTTGTTATAAAACTGATAAAATAATATTGAAAAGTTACCCATGTGATTTTTTTTAAATGGGGTAACACTATCGACTAAGGTTACAATACACACTCGTATTATTAGATATATTCAGTGTAAGAACGGGTGCATTATTGACCAAGTTTACAATATGTAAAGGAGTACGCATTTGTGTTCCATGAAATTTGAACTCGTGACGTCTTCGAGATGTATGTAGTGGAGTTACCCTTGTGATTTAAGGGAAAAGTTATTATTTATGACTGTTGATATAAAGTAAAAAGAATAATAATATTGTTTTCTAATAACGTGGTTACGTGAAATGCTCTTTGTTTTGCAAATTTATAATATATACAATTTAGAGTGATCGCATTCCATCAAAATTAAAGTTTATTAGGAAAATCAATAATGAAAAAAAAAAGATAAATTTAAATTGACAAAGTGCGTAATGAATAAAGTTAAGAGCGATTTCCACCAATTATTCTTAAATAAATAAGGACATGTTACTTGACAATTGACATTGAGTTAAAATGGCAAAAAAACGAAGGTTTTGATTGGTATTAAATTTCTTAAAATTGGAAAAAAAAATTAGAAATTTCTTTGTGTTATTCGAATTTTGAATATTTACAGCATAGAATATCTAAATTATATATTAAGTGGACCGGCATATTCTCATTTTTTTTAGCACTAATAATACCTAAAGATCATAACACGATATTGAGATCCAATTACATCAGTGCCCAATTAGGTCTATTACTTGAAGAATTTGTGTACGTACGTCTATAATTAAACTCCAAAAATAACTATCATTCAACATTTTTATTAAGTTAAAGATGGACATGTGTCTTTAACTCAACAGACATTAACTCGATATCAGAATTGGACCTCTACATTGGCTATTAGTTTATTGGCGATTAAAATCAATTAAAAATATACTGACATACTTAGTGTAAAATTAGATTGTTATACCATAAATATCCCTGTTGATTTATATATATCAATACTGAGTTTATGTAAAGAAAGAACCAAAGTAAAGAAGATTATAGTCCACGCCCAATAGAGGGAATCTAAAGTCGTAGTCCTAAAGCATTGGGAGATAATCCTAATTTATAATTAACGCCATTAACGCCTCCACTTTTATACTTGAGTTTTGACAAAATGCAAAGGGAAGGTTGTGCTTGTGACATAATTCAAGAAAAAGCTCTTCTTTTTATTGGTTTGTTCATAGTTTGAGGCTCATTAAGTGACCCCAAATCTCAGCCTTAGGGACTAAGTTGCTTTTCCCACCAACGAGGCATTAATTATTCATTTTAGATGGTCAAGCATGAACAAAACATATGCCCAAAAACAGTATTAAAACTACTTTTGGATGACTCACTCTCATCCTTTGCTTTCAAAATCAGCTATATGTTCTCAATTTTCATCATTATTATGTGTAAACATATAAAATTATGTATATGTACATGATCAACGAAGCGCCATATTTAGGTACCAATCGCCATCACTAATAAATACATGTGACAAGCCTGAACTGAAGATTAGTTCATGTGGTGCAAATCTTTTTTGGAGTGAACTTGTATATAAGTACGCAATTATTATAATATTAACCTCTTTGTAAGCAAATGATATGTGCTATAAAGTAGATCTTCTAAGAACAAGAAGTTCAGATTAACATTCTTTATAACATCTGACTAACATTTAGCCCTATTATTATTTACGTGCTTAATTTATGAAAAAATTATTTAAAAGACTACGATGAAATACAACTTCACCATAATGAATTACTAGTATAGGAAAAAAAATATTAAATAAATATAAGAGTTTGAAGATAAATAAGAGAGAACTACTAATGCCGAAAAAATTGGGGATTCGGCTTGGGATTGTCAAATAATAATTAAAAATGATTGAAGATTTATCTAGCCGTAGCTGACATTATTATTACAAGCTTAATTGTATTTTGTAGCCTTTTTTAATATTAACGTTTGAAATTGCCTATATATTCTATTTCTATGTATATTGGTTGGACAATATTTGAATTTTTAGAGAGAGACTTTAAATCACTTTAAAGGTTGTTATTGGCGTGATATATGCATCGAGATTAGGGTTTGCTTTTGTTAGTTTTTAGGTAATTCTCCACTAATGCGTTTTTCTGTTTGACCGAAGCCCACAATCATTTAGAAAGAGACATTGTGGGGCTTCATTTGCTAATTAAAAATCTTTAATTGGTTAAAGAAATATAAAATAGCATTTTTTGGTTAATTAGTTATTAGTATTACTACAGTTTATAGTGCACTAACTATTTACAAAAGTGAAAAGCTAAATCTTGGACCCAACAGGATAATATCAGTTTACGAGGGAATATGTTAGTTATATTTGTTGTGAAAATATATACCCTAAAATAAAAGAACTCAGAATAAGTCAAAAGAAAGAGTATTTATCATTGTTGATCCCTATAATATTAGAGTTACACGCTTATGACTCGAAATTAAGAAGAAAAAAATATATCTCAAGAATAGCCTTTATCATAGTTTCGTAAAAGAGTAAAAAGGATACAAATATTTAGTGGCGCGGATAAACATTTCTAACATAATACTACAAGGGTGTAGGTCATAGGGGTGGCAATTTGAGACCGGACACGAAACACGAAACGGTTACGACACGATTTAAACGGGTCTGGGTCTACTATAAATGGATATGGGTCCAACCGTGTCGAGCACGATTTACACGATTAAATAACGGGTAAACACGGCACGAACACGATAACACGATTGGACATAATTAGATACGATTAAAGAGTAAAAAGCTACATTTTCTCCATTTTATATATGTTACTAAATTTTTTAAAACTTATTATATATGACATTTATGTTTTTATTTTATTAATTACGTCTTACGATTGATGAACATAAAAATTTACTTGAAATTTTTTAAAATCTTCGATAATATAGTTAAATAAATTAAGTTAAATGAGTATAAATTGAATTAATTTATCATTTATAAATAAATAAATCTATTAATTGGGTTAAACGGGTAGACACAATAAACACGTTATTTGAATGGGGCGGGTCTGGGTCTCGTCTTCTAACACGATTAATAAATGGGGCGGGTCTGGGTCTAGACAAAATAAGTGAAAAACGGTTAAGACCCGGCACGAACACGACACACAACCCGAATTGCCACCCCTAGTAGGTCATGTACGGGCGGAAGAGTAATCTTTTAAACGTACTACGGTTTTCGGGAGTTCTACACGAATATTAGAGGAGCAACCTCGGAAATAACTCTAACAAACATCAAAAGCCCGAATCCGCACATTTTATTTTCTCTAGGGTTTTTCAACTCATTTTATCTCAAGGTTTTGAATTCCGAGGGCTATTTGTACACAACATGATATTAAAGGGGCATGCATGAAAATCCCTCAAACAGACATTAAAGCTTAATAAAAGCCTGAATTTGCGGCGTACGAAGGCGCGGCTTGGCTCTCAATGTCACCTATTTAAAGGGCTCCAAACAAGCCATGATACCCACGAAAAACGACACACTAACTCTACCATGGCAGCGACGACGAGAAGTGAAGCGTCGAAGCTGATTTCGCGGCCTTGCTTATGGTTTTACGTGGCGTTGTTAACGGTGGGTGCGAACAGTCCAGTATTGCTTGCGAGCCCGAATTACAGAGATGCGTTGGCGAAGTCGATTCTGTTCTTCGAGGGACAGCGGTCGGGGAAGCTCCCGCGCGACCAGCAGATCAAGTGGCGCTCCGACTCCGGCCTCTCCGACGGCCGAGCCGCCAATGTACGTGCTTAATTTATTATTATTTGACTGACCCTGACCGTGTATTATGTATAATGATTGGCGCATATTTTTGTACTTGTTTCGTTTGGGCTTTCATTGATCTTTCTCGTACTTTTGACCATATTCAGAGCATGATGAGTATGAGTATGTACTTTGCTTTTATTCTAAGACTCAATCACATGACCACACTTGCCATTCAAAACTGCAAAGCAAAAGTCATAAACATTTAAAAAAAAAAAAAAAAAGTTTAGACGTTTATTTTGGGCGGGTTTTGTAGTTTTAATTTTTTTTTTAATCAATTTATCTTAATTTTTTATTTTTTAAGCTTTTAAATGGTTAAGTTATTATAATTTATTTATTTTAGGAGTAAATTAATAAAAACTGTTTTAAGGTTACCAATTAATGATATATCATTTCCTTAAGTTTTAGATCAATTAAACGTAGAATTTAAAGTATTAATTAGTTTTATATAAAATTTCAAAAAAAAAAAAAAAACAACAACAACTTAAGATTACATGAGAATAATGATTTTTTGAATTTTCCATTCATTTTTATGATAAATGAATACATACAGTTTCAAAACGTATATTTTTATATGAGACTATAACGTATACAGCTTTTAATTTCTATAATCAATAAATATGTATGAACATTGTAATAAATTACGTCTTCAATTTGTTAAAATTGAATACTGAAATGGCTTGACAGGTGGACTTGACCGGAGGTTACTACGACGCCGGCGACAACGTGAAGTTCAACCTGCCGATGGCGTTCAGCACGACGATGCTGTCGTGGGGCGCTCTTGAGTACGGAAAACGCATGGGCCCTCAGCTGCCCCGCACGCGCGCTGCCATCAGGTGGGCCACCGACTACCTCCTGAAGTGTGCCACCGCCACACCCGGGCGCCTCTACATCGGAGTGGGCGACCCCAACGCCGACCACAAGTGCTGGGAACGCCCCGAGGACATGGCCGGTGGCCGCCCCGTATACTCAGTCTCCGCCTCCAGCCCCGGCTCTGATGTCGCGGCAGAGACAGCCGCTGCGCTGGCGGCTGCCTCCATGGTGTTCCGCAAGGTGGACCCCAAGTACTCGCGGTTGCTTCTGGCCACGGCGAAGAAGGTCATGAACTTTGCTCTCCAATACAGAGGCGCGTACAGCGATGCTCTTGGCTCGGCCGTGTGCCCCTTCTATTGCTCTTACTCTGGCTACAAGGTTTGTTTTGTTTCCGATAGAAATAATTTATCGAGTATTAATTTAATAATAGTAGTTCGAGTTGGAACCGGAAAAATATTATTTAATCGAAGTTGTTAATTTATCAAAGTTATGTAGTATTTAGTAGACGAAAGTATATTTTTAAAACTAGATAGTCTAATTTTACGGGTATGCTAACAATAAGCGTGAAATAGAATACTAAAATAAAGAACCATTTCCCCGGTTTTATCTAAAAAATACCGGTTTTCTTGCCTCGTAAGTGTTACTAATTACTCTAAATTTGAATGGAGAGAGCGGTACTAATGAGATTGCATTTGTATGCGCTCAGGACGAGCTGGTTTGGGGAGCTGCGTGGCTGCTGCGAGCGACCAACGCCCCAACTTACGCCAACTTGTTGCGGTCTTTGGGAGGCTCCGACTCGCCAGACATATTCAGCTGGGACAACAAGTTCGCCGGTGCTAATGTTCTCTTATCAAGGGTACGTACGAAGGAAAAAAAAAAACGAAAGATTCAAACTTGTTCAGATTAAGGTAAGTGTCTGATTCGGAAACGGAATCACTCTTTGTGTGCAGAGGGCTGTGTTGAACAATGATAAGAACTTCATGCAGTACAAGCAACAGGCTGAGCAGTTCATGTGCCGAATCTTGCCCAACTCTCCCTATTCCACCACTCAATACACGCAGGGTAATAATAATAATGCTTGTAAAATAATTAGCAAAAAATATTAGTGAAAAGTTACGTAATTGTAAATGGGTATTGTTGCAGGAGGGTTGATGTACAAGCTTCCTTCGGCAAACTTGCAATACGTGACAGCAATCACGTTCTTACTCTCTACCTATTCCAAGTACATGTCTGCCTCGAAGCAAACTTTCAACTGTGGCAACCTCCACGTCACCCCAGGCACCTTGAGAAACCTAGCACAGAAACAGGTACTTAGATTTTATATGCTTCATAATAGGGGGTGAAACCGAGATTAAGTACCGGGATTTTCGCATTTTTTAATATGGTTGCGGTTTTTTGGGCTTTTCCATAGCCGAAATAGGATCAACTCGGTTGTTGAGAATATCTTTCTTATTTACTTAACTAAAATAAAAATCCGGTTTTCTCTCTTTCTGCTAGGGGTGAAATTGAGATTAGGTACCGGTTTTTGGCTTTTTTGAGTTGGTATTTGTTTTTTGGGCTTCCCAAAATTGCGCTTTATCATAGACTCGGTTCCATGAAGATACTTTTTCGAGCCAAAACCGGAAAAAATCTTTCTTAAGTTGTTAACTAAAGAAAAAGAAGAAGAAAAAAACGGATTCTTACATCGATTCTGAAATTGTTAGAAACCCGATTTCATACTAAAAGTAGGGCCCGATTATTGCTTTTTAACAAAAGAAATCCGGGTTTTTGGAACAAACTCAGATTGGAACTCGAAATCTCCTCCGAAAAGGAGAAGAAAATGAAAAAAATTGACGATGATTGTATTATTTTGGCCACGATTTTAGGTGGATTACATACTAGGGGTGAATCCTCTGAAGATGTCCTACATGGTGGGCTACGGTCCACACTTCCCCAAGAGGATTCACCACAGGGGATCGTCGATGCCTTCCTTAGCAAGGCACCCGCAGGCCTTCGGCTGCCAAGGCGGATTCCAGCCCTTCTTCTACTCGGGGAGCCCCAACCCGAACATCCTGATCGGGGCCGTCGTGGGAGGGCCAAACCAGAGCGACGGCTTCTCCGACGACCGCGGCGACTACAGCCAATCCGAGCCCGCGACTTACATTAACGCCGCCATTGTCGGGCCTTTGGCGTACTTTGCCAGCTCAGCAAAGTAGCCGTTGGGGAGTGAACTCTGAAGAGTCTGCTTCAGTTAGATGATGATTGTAACTAAGGAGCATAGAAGGGGGTTGTTCACCACACCGTTTGAAGCAGCCTAAAAATGGAAGTGGCTGCATTATTCGGGAATGTTGTGTGGATATACAGTTTCACTAATATAAAGATCTGGTTTCGAATTTGACTTGACACCGCAATTCACCAGCTCGGAAAACGTTAAATAAATCAAAGCGAAAACTGAAACAAAATTTATATAGTCTCAATGTGAGAGTGTCCACTTGCAGATTGCAAATCTAATTCACTCCAATCAAGACTATTTGAGACGAAGAAATCGTGTGAATTTTCCGAAATTACCATTTGCTTAATAAGCCTTTAACTACAAAATTATATATATATATATATATATATATATATATATATATAGATCTCACAACATCAACAGCGTAAGAAAATTATCAATATACCACTACAGTGCGTTGAGGTTTATGCTGAGCCATTTTAAGCCCAAACGTATGGTTTAAGGGTTTCATGGTCGAAACTTCAGTTGTCCCTGCTTTTAAGGCCCAAAAAGTGCTATTAGCGTTTGAGTTATATGACACATTTTGTTTCAGATATTTTCAAATTATGTTTGAACTTATACAATGAAAAGTCGACATATATAAGAGATTTGGAGTTTGATGGAATCATATTGTTTATGCTCGAAACTAGAAGTTGATGTCCCCGGCGATGGTTATATGTAAGGCACTGACGTAGCACGGACGAGCTTGACGTTCGCAGCCGTATATATTGCAGCTCTCTCGATTCGTAAACAAGCAAGAATCCGTCGTTTGTTTGAATTTCAGTATTTAGCATTAGACGTCACTAGCGCATCTACGCTCACATTCCAAGCCGTGATGACATGGTGTGAAAACAACAAGAGAGTGATAAACTACTCACTTTTGCGGTACTAGTTTGCCGACATTATCAATTGTATCTATCTATTATAAGGAGTAAGATTTCTTTTGCTTTCTTCAAATGATCAACGCTCTAAAACACGTCAATTTATTCATAAATAATCATTTCATTCGATAACAAGAAACTATGAAAGGAATTAATTAAGAGGAGAACAGCCTAGAGAACAAGTACGCGTGACACCCCTGAAGCGTCTCCAGCAGAGGCGCAACCATGCACGCGTCCTCCACGCGCCGCCCCATCCACTTCCGCACGATCCCCTCCGCGACGCCCGCGATCCGCCGCTGCATCACCGCGGCGCCCAGCGGCCCCACGAGGTTCAGCCTCGTGGCCGCCGACAGCGCGTCCCGCAGCGTCACAAACACGTAGGCCCGCTGCGCGCGCAGAGTGCCCATCCCGACGAGCCCGCAGACGAGGCCGAACGCGGTCGCGTGGTGGAAGTTGCCCGCCGTCACGGAGGATGACCGCAACTCCTTGAGCGACAGCGCGTCGTGGGAAAACACGGCGGCGGCCACGCGCATGAGGGCCGAGCCCTGCGAGGCGGAGGCCTTGCGGGCCACCTCGTTGGTGAGGGTGGCGTCGAGCATTCGGTTGAGGCGGTGCAGCGAGGCGGGGTCCGGGGATTGGGCGGCGGCGGCGACGAAGGGGAGGAGGAGGCTGGCGGTGTTGTCGAGGAGGTGGATGATGAATTTTTGGAGGTCCTCTTGGGAGGAGATGAAGCGCGTTTGGCACGCGGCTTCCACGCCCAGCGAGTGAGCGAAGCCTCCGGTCGGGAGAATCGAATCCAAGAGTTGCCACTCGTTCCAGTCCTGGTTCGAATCCGTTTCCGCATCTTTTGCCTCTGCCATTATCACTCGAATCTACAGAATCTCGAATCTGAAGATACTTCGGCTATATCGAGTCTCGAATTTCCAATGGAAGTTTGCGATTACCGTAGAATTTTGGAAGCTATTTGATCTCTGCCATCCAAGTCCGAAGTCACTCGCTACAGTCAATGATACTTGTTGAATCTCGAAGCTACTAATTTCGTAAATTGCCATGATCTGAAGTCGCCATATTTTCCCAAGTCAGCGAAACCAGAGAGCAGAGACCGAAGTCAACGACTTCAAAACCAAACTTTACTTTTTTTTTTGACGAAATAGAACCTTGTATTGATGAACGGGATTTAAGTCCCTAAGGATAGTGCTTACAAGCCAATCCGGGCATACACACGACCACATGTCGGAGATACGGCCCGTAACCCGAGATCGAGCTACAAAGTTCGCCGCCTCGTTGCATGAACGAGGAGCCCAACGATACTTAACCACACTAGCCAAGTTTCTAATGTTCGCTACAATTGGGCCTTGGACACAATTAAGACTTCTCCCGTTGACAAGTCGGGTTGCACGTAAACTATCGGTTTCCACCTCCAACACTCTCCAACCCCTTTCAAGGATGAAATGGAGGCCATGACGTATCGCAAAGCATTCCGCGGATAAGACCGAGTCTAACTTCTCCATGGATGTTGCCGTGAACCCGAGGAGTCTTCCTCGGTTGTCTCTTACTACCCCATCCTTGTCCCACGCTGCATCGACGTTGAGTTTGACCCCTCCGTCTTCGGCCCCTGACCGCCCCTGACCACCCCTGAAGTGTAGAAGGCCGAACTAAGGTCGGACTCTCCGTGCCGCTAGTGCATTTTTTGAAACTAGCAAACCAGCACACAATCTCCTCAATCCACACTTCTGGCAATTTGACATGGTTCTCGAAGAGCCTTAAGTTTTTGTCGGACCATGTCGCCCAGAGGATCCCGCAAAAAAGCTCCAAGTCCGTCGTGGATAGAGCGTTAAAAGCCCTCAAGCAAAGTTCCCGAAAAGGAACCGGTGCCGCCTTCTCTGCCCATTTGTGCAAGGACGAACACTCCCAAAGAGCTTGAGCCCGTACGCACGACCACACCGCATGATTCGTATCTTCTGGCAACGCACCACAAGACTTGCAAAAAGGAAGGCACTCCACACCGCGTCCCCAAAGAGCACCGAACGTAGGTAAAGCCTCGTTCCACGCTCGCCACACAAAATGTTTAACCTTGGGTGGGATTTGGAGACCCTATAATTTCTTCCACCAATGTTGTTCCACACAAAAGGAACTGGAGGGACCCTCTCGAGACTCCGCCCTCTCAAGACGGTAACCCGACCGAACCGAGTAGTGCTTAAGAGTGCTTAAGAAAATATGAGAAGTCTGATGATGGAAGCACACCTCAGGTGATTTTTAAACCCGGTTTTCCAGGCTCCACTTTTTGCTATTTACCGGAACCAGACTTTTGGGTTTATTTTTAATGGAAACTCGTTAATACCGATTTTTTAATGTGTGCCATATATTTATTTTAATGAAAAGAAAACTTTCATGATCTTTTATATCTTTAAATCGATTTTTTAATATTACTGAGTTTGTAATGACCAAGAAATTATAATTTAACGCATCCAGAAGTCAATAAATATCATAAAATTCCACAAGATTGGACGTTGTGGCTATTTTATTTGGTTCCCGGTGAACCGAATTTTAATTATTAATGTTGAATCATCAAGCATGTTTCTTCATTTATCTGTCGTCCTCAGGTTGATCTTGCACATTTGCTGTCAGCTCGTGATCGAGAATTACGAACACTCGCCGCCGAGGTAATAAGAAGAAAAAAAACTACTTAATCGCTTCGCTTTAATCACGAACGTTTTTTTCATTGGTAAGGGACTCGAATAAAGTGTTAAATGTATATTTGCAGATGAATCAAATACAGTCAGAACTAAGGCGTGCTCGGTCGTTGTTGGCCGAGAGAGACAACGAGATTCAACGAGTGCGGACAACCAATAATCAGGTACTTCCAATGAATTATTAATTACATGATGTTAACTATCGTAAATAGAGTTCGAATAATTGTTTATTAATACTCCTAAAATAAAATGCGTATTATGCCCCAAAATGAAAGTTTGATGTGGCTAAAAGTAAATCAAAATAATATTCGAAGGTCAAAAGTGCACAAATAACAAAAAAATTAGGCGATTGCCGCTAATTACTCGTTATTAATTGTTGGTTAATCCTTATTACTCTATCTGAACTCGGCGTTTTCCATCAAAACAGTACGTCGAAGAGAACGAAAGATTAAGAGCGATACTTGGAGAATGGAGCACAAGGGCAGCGAAGGTAATTTATCTTTCTTTCACCAATCGTCCCGTTGACCATCTTCGAATATGGCAATGTTTGATTCGCTTATTCCCCGTTCTGTATTTAAAAGCTTGAAAGAGCATTGGAGGCCGAGCGAATATCGAACGTTGACTTGCAAAAGAAGCTCTCCGGACAAGCGAAGCAACAACGCGAACCGACAGAGCCACGATGAGCGCGATCAGAGTTGACTTTCGTCGGGAAAAACTGCACCGACGAAAAAACAGCATGTATATTATATATATATATATATATATATATATATATATATATATTGTTGGGCTTTCAGTCAAAAACCCAGCCCAAGAATGAATCTCTCCTCTTGCGATAAACGACAGAATTACACGACCAATGTCGTACGAGGTAAGAAATGACAGAACCAGGTAAGTTCACTTTATTCAATGTCGAATTAGGGTTCATTTACACGAGCTTTCTCCTTCTCTCTCTACTCTCTCTCTCGCTCTAACCCTCACCGCCTCTCTGCTAGGGTTTGCGATTCCCAGCTACCCACGCCGGAGCTCCGGTCGCCTCTCGCACCCGAAGTTGCCTCCACCGTCTAGCTGAAGCTCGCGCGTCAATGGCGGCTTCGTCTTCGCACGTCCCTCCTGGAGAGAAGCTTCCCGTGAAGCTTGAGCTGCCTGAAGGAGAAGATCCCGGCGCCGAAGAAGACTGGACCGTCTTCTTCTTCCCAAACGATGAGGTCGTCGCAATCCCGACGAGGACTGAACCTCAAGTCTGCCGCCGAATCCACCGATCGAAGAAGGTAACCTCCGATCTCTGATCTCTTCTTCTCAGATTCTCCTAGGGCACAGAGTAGATTAGGTATCACGCACTGAGTGTGTGTCTGGGTTGCTCTGTATTGTAGAAACTTGCTTCTAGGGTTTTCTTGTGCAGTGACCAAGAAGAGTTGAGTAACCTCCTCTTCAACTGATTCTGTTATTTGGGTTTTCCTTCAGGTTGCATGCCGTTGACTCACAGTCAACGTTCCTTGGCTGGTGATAGAAGGCGGGACACTGTGGCTCACAGACGGGGACTTACAATCTCCACCTTGAGCTCACTGTTACTGCCTCTCACCAGCCTTGTCCTCGCATTAGGGTTTGTTTTCTGTATTGCCCTCCTCGGTGTTGGTCTCTCCCACTCCGAGTTGAGTTAGGCTTTCTTCGAACTTGTAGACAGGTATCACTTTGGTGATCATGTCTGCTGGGTTTTCTTCTGTCCCGATCTTCAACACATTCAGAGCTTTGAGCTCCACAATGTCCTTGACAAAGTGTAAGCGAATGTCAATGTGTTTAGTCCTCTCGTGATACATCTGGTTTTTACACAAATGTATTGCTGATTGACTATCACAATGAAGATCAAAACTTCCTTGCTCCATTCCCAGTTCAGTTAGAAGCCCTTTTAGCCATAGACCCTCCTTAGCTGCCTCGGTTACTGCAACGTACTCGGCCTCTGTTGTAGACAGGGCTACGATATGTTGCAGTGACGCTTTCCAGCTTACAAGGTTCCCAAACACCTTGAAAGCGTATCCCGTAAGGGATCTCCTTTTGTCTAGGTCTCCCGCATAGTCAGAATCCACATAGCCTTGGATATATGACTTCCTCGTGTCCTGTGATGAGTAGTTTAACCCTACTCCACTGCTTCCAGTCAAGTATCTGAGAATCCACTTGACTGCTAGCCAGTGTATCTCACCGGGGTTTGCCATATACCTACTCACTAGGCTGACTGCATAGGCCAAGTCAGGCCGTGTGCAGATCATGCCATACATGAGGCTTCCCACTGCACTAGTGTATGGGACCGTGAGCATCTGCCTCTTCTCTCCTTCTGTCTGTGGGCTAAGCTCATTTGACAATTTGAAGTGAGGTGCAAGGGGCTGCTTTGAAGCTTTAGCTCTCTCCATCTGAAACTTCAAGATGACTTTCTTGAAGTAATCAGTTTGTGAGATGGTGAGTTTTCCTTGCTCTCTGTCTCTTCTAATGTCCATTCCCAGAATTCTCCTTGCCTTTCCCAAATCTTTCATTTCAAATTCTGATTTCAGTGCTTCCTTCAGCTTTCTGATCTCAGTTGAGCTGCTTGAAACTATGAGCATGTCATCCACATATAGGAGTAGATAGATGCTTACACCAGCCTTGTTCTTTCTGAAGTAAACACAATTGTCATGTCTGCTTCGGTGGTAGTGGTTTTTCTGCATGAAGGTGTCAAACCTCTTGTACCACTGCCTTGGGGATTGTTTAAGTCCATACAGGGACTTTTTCAATGAGCACACCCAGTCTTCTTTCCCTTTCTCCACATAACCCTCAGGTTGTTGCATTAGGATCTTTTCTTCAAGCTCTCCATGAAGGAAAGCTGTCTTAACATCCATCTGTTCCAGTTCTAGGTTGAACTTGGCAACCATGGAGAGTAGGACTCTGATAGAAGTGTGTTTAACCACTGGGGAAAACACTTCATTGAAGTCAATTCCCTCTCTTTGTGTGAAGCCTTTGGCCACAAGCCTTGCCTTATACCTCGTGGACCCTTCTCCCTGATTTCCATGCTTCACCTTGTACAGCCATCTGCATCCAACAACTTTGCAGTTCTTGGGTTTAGGCACTAGAACCCATGTGTTGTTTTTGTGAAGAGAGTTCATCTCTTCCTCCATGGCTGCTTTCCATTTATCTGAGTGCAGAGACTTAATGGATTCCCCATAGTTGCTGGGTTCTTCATTAATCTCTGTTCCTGCTGTGTTTAGGGCATAGGCCACCATATCTACATGCGAGAATCTTCCCGGTGGCCTTACATCCCTTCTGACTCGATCTCTAGCCAGCTGATATTGGTCCAAGTCTGTGTCAAGGTTCCCATCACTATCTGAGGACTGCTCCTCAACTGTATCCTCTTGAGTATCTTCCTCAGGTTCTCTGATGGACTCCACCTCCAGTTCAAGTCTATCTTCTTTCCGGAATGTTTCTTCGGGGCTTGACTGAGTGTCTTGTGATCCAAGAAACCCATCTTCTCGGAATGTAACATCTCTCCTGATGATGCATTTCTTCTTTTCAAGGCACCAAATCCTGTATCCTTTGACTCCATCTGGATATCCCATGAACAGCCCCTTCTTGGCTCTAGGCACCAGCTTTCCATCATTTACATGATAGTAAGCTATGCAGCCAAATACCCTAAGGTTAGAGTAATCTGCTACATTTCCTGTCCATAATTCTTGAGGAGTCTTAAACTCGATTGCTGAGGAAGGCAATCGGTTTATGAGGTAAGCTGCAGTGTGTACAGCCTCTCCCCAGAATTTGATGGACAAGTTAGCCTTAGAGAGTAGGCATCTTACCCTTTCCAAGAGTGTTCTGTTCATTCTCTCAGCCGGCCCATTTTGCTGAGGAGTTAGCCTGACAGTCTTGGATCTTCTTATGCCTTCGTTTTGACAATAGGAGTTGAACTCTTCCGAGAGATATTCAAGTCCATTGTCAGTTCTGAGATGTTTCAGTTTCTTCCCGCAAAGCCTTTCAGTAAGCACCCTCCATTGCTTGAAAGCATCAAAGGCTTGATCTTTTGACTTGAGTAGGTAGATCCATAGCTTTCTAGAATAATCATCAATAAAGCTAATGAAGTACCTGTTTCCTCCATGTGAGTTAACCCGTGCTGGTCCCCAGAGATCTGAATGCACATAGTCCAGGATTCCCTTGGAGTTGTGTACTCCTTTCCCAAACTTCACCCTGTGTTGTTTTCCGAATACACAGTGCTCACAGAATTCCAGCTTTTGCATCCTTTCTTTGCCCAGTGTTCCCTTCTGTATAAGGAGCTTGAGTCCCTTTTCACTCACGTGGCCAAGCCTGTCGTGCCATAGAGTAATTCTGCTTGCAGAGTTTCCTTCTGTGGCTGTGACTTGAGCTGGAACAGCTCCACCTTGAAGGATGTAGATTCCATTTTTCCGTAGCCCCTTTAAGTACATCATGGAGCCTTTGGTGACTTTGATACACCCATTCCCAGATTTCCAGTGGTAGCCTTCTTCCTCTAATTGTCCAAGAGAAATTAAGTTTCTCTTGAGGCCTGGAACATATCTGGCTTTTTCCAGCTTCCTTAGGGCTCCATCTTCAAGCTTCAATGTTATGGATCCAATTCCCGAGACTCTGCATTGTTCTTCGGTTCCTGTGCTCACATAGCCCCCATCCTTGATCTCACTGTAGCTGGTGAAGCAAGCTTTATCTGGGCACATGTGATAAGAGCATCCTGAGTCTAGGATCCAGGCCTCTCGGATGTTGAACGGGGTAGTGTTGAGAACCTCAGCACTGTCATAGCCATCCGAGACATTTGAAGCACTCCCACTCTCATCTTCTTCCCTATGTCTTCTGTGTGGCTTTTGTGGCCTTTTCTCTGGGCAATTCCTCTTGAAATGACCCTCCTTGTGGCAGTTGAAACACTTTAGGTTCCTCGGTCTTGATTTGGACCTCGAGGGGTTCCTGTTTCCCGGGTTGTCTCTTCTGGGGTTCCTCCCACGGACATAGAGGCTTTCAGCCCCGGGATCTTTCTTCTCCTGTTTCCGGTTGTTCTCCTTAGCCAAGATTGCACTTTTGACCTCTTCTAACGTGAGGGTTTCTCTTCCACAGAACATTAGCATATCATGCAATTGTTCATATGATGAAGGTAAGGACCTAAGTAGCAGTAGAGCCTGATCTTCATCGTCTACTTTAATCCCTACATTTTCAAGGTCGATGATTACCTTGGTGAAGTCATCGAGGTGATCTTGGAGGATTTTTCCTGGAGACATCTTTATGTTGTAGAGTCTTTGCTTCAGAAACAGGCGGTTTGTCCGGGACTTGGTCATGTAGGTCGCTTCTAGTTTTGACCAGATCCCATAGGCTGATGTCTGCTGTGTAACCTCCCTTAGAACCCGGTCTGAAAGGCTGAGGATGAGGGCACTGTGTGCCTTGGCGAGTAATTCAGCTTTTGCCTTGGCTTCCATGGTTGGAAGGTCCTTTTCTTCCTGCAGTGCTGAATCAAGTCCTTGCTGAACAAGCAAGGCCCTCATCTTCATCTTCCATAACCCAAAATCATTCTTCCCGTTGAACTTTTCCATCGAATTTCGCACTGGCCATTCTTGACTTTCTTGAAGATTTCTTGATCGCCGGAGAACTCTGCTGGTCGCCGAAATCCTCTTCTGATCGCCTTGAAGGCTCTGATACCACTTGTTGGGCTTTCAGTCAAAAACCCAGCCCAAGAATGAATCTCTCCTCTTGCGATAAACGACAGAATTACACGACCAATGTCGTACGAGGTAAGAAACGACAGAACCAGGTAAGTTCACTTTATTCAATGTCGAATTAGGGTTTCATTTACACGAGCTTTCTCCTTCTCTCTCTACTCTCTCTCTCGCTCTAACTCTCACCGCCTCTCTGCTAGGGTTTGCGATTCCCAGCTACCCACGCCGGAGCTCCGGTCGCCTCTCGCACCCGAAGTTGCCTCCACCGTCTAGCTGAAGCTCGCGCGTCAATGGCGGCTTCGTCTTCGCACGTCCCTCCTGGAGAGAAGCTTCCCGTGAAGCTTGAGCTGCCTGAAGGAGAAGATCCCGGCGCCGAAGAAGACTGGACCGTCTTCTTCTTCCCAAACGATGAGGTCGTCGCAATCCCGACGAGGACTGAATCTCAAGTCTGCCGCCGAATCCACCGATCGAAGAAGGTAACCTCCGATCTCTGATCTCTTCTTCTCAGATTCTCCTAGGGCACAGAGTAGATTAGGTATCACGCACTGAGTGTGTGTCTGGGTTGCTCTGTATTGTAGAAACTTGCTTCTAGGGTTTTCTTGTGCAGTGACCAAGAAGAGTTGAGTAACCTCCTCTTCAACTGATTCTGTTATTTGGGTTTTCCTTCAGGTTGCATGCCGTTGACTCACAGTCAACGTTCCTTGGCTGGTGATAGAAGGCGGGACACTGTGGCTCACAGACGGGGACTTACATATATATATCAATCAGTTCTATGAAGCAGCTCTTTCTTTGACATAGGGAGTTTTGTTATGCTACAGAAGTCAATTTAAATGTTGTATACATATTGAAGTGTCGTTTTTCCTTTTTTTAGTTCGTTTTTTTTTCTTTCTCGGAACCAGTATTCCGGATTCGAAATGATGGTTTTTTCTTTGGTGTAGTACAATTTTTTGGCATTTCTTTGTAGAACGCAAGTTTAGAGAAGATGATCGAGAGAGAAATATGAAAAAATACATCTGAATCTCTTATTGAATGAATTAACTGAGAATTACAATAAGAGTATTTATAGAAAGCTAGAATAACTAACTCGAGCTAACAATAAACGGTTACACTAAAAGACAAAATAAGACGGTTGCACAAAGCGACAAAAGAAGAAAAGCGATGAGGAGCGAAGAGCCAAGCGACGAGCTTTTTTTTTTTTTCAAGGGAAATTATTAGGCGACGAGCTTTCAGCAAAGCGAATAGCTATTAGCGAGGAAGTGAACTTCGAGAATCCACCTTATCGCTCATCGTGCACCAAGCTTTAATAAAATCTTTTATTTTATGATGATTGATTAGGATAAAAGAAACATTTCTAGGCGTGTATAAATGAGTCAAATGCTCGTTTGTGAATCAAGGTTTAAAAAAAATTTCCATTTTTATTTTTGGTAATTAAAACCACCAACTAATTGAAATATGGACTAATTTACCCTTAGAATTAATTATAATTAATATATGGAATTTAAATTACATTTAAAACAAATTTATAATTTGAATTAATTAATAAAATAAAAATAACAAAATTTCCTTAAATTTAGCTAAATATAATAATTGACTAATAAAAATCATTTCTTAATTATTTTTGAATATTTTCTCCTTATTAATTAACATTTTAACAATTTAAATTTTAAAATCAAAATTTCAAGATTCCTAAAATCGTAGGAAATAATGAGCAAAAACTAATATAAAATCTACAAACATTATATATCGATATATTTAAACTGTAAATATGTATACGAAATTTAAACTGTAAATATATATATAATCAACATATTTAAAATGTAAATATATATACGAAATTTAAACTGTAAATATATATATACATATATATAATCGACATATTTAAAATGTAAATATATATACGAAATTTAAATTGTAAATAGATATGCGAAATTTAAACAGTAAATATAATCACAAATATATTTAAACTGTAAATATATATACAAAGCTGTAAATATATATTTCAATACCAAACCTGTAAATATATATATCGATATATATACCAATAGCAAACGTATATTTAAACTGTAAATATATATACTAAAATTTTATTATTAACCTGTAAAAACTGCATATATTTTTACGGAAAATATTACCACTGCAAAGTGTAAAACCCCTAAAAAATTGTGTAAATCCATTTACACAATTTTGTAAATGCATTTACAAATCGTGTAAATCCTTTACAATATCGTGTAAATTCATTTAACACTCCAAGAAATATTCCACTCCAAGATCTTGTAAAACGATTTACAAAAATAAAAAATCTTACCGTGTTTGATCCGGCGACCGAGAGACGGCGAACAAAAGAAGAATGACGGAGGGCGACCGCGACGGAGAGTGATGTAGGAAGGATGCGCGACGGAGGACGATCGCGACGAAGAGCGAATAAGGAAGGAGGAACGACGAAGGGTGACAGAGGAACGAGGCGTGATAGAAGGCGACCGTGACGGAGGCCACGGTCGCCTACTCGGCCGCCGAAGCCACGCCCGGAGAGCGCAGTTCGACTCACTTCTTATTGGCTATGATCTTTACGGGTTCATCGATGGCTCATATATGTTTCCCGCGCAAACGATCGTTGATTCGGATATGACCACTGCAATCCCGAATCCAGACTTCTCTCTTTGGGTCCGTCAAGACAAACTTATCCTCAACGCCATCATTGGCTCTCTCTCTGCAAATTTGGTGTCATTTATTGCTGCAAAAAAAAAACTTCCTTCGAAGCATGGAAAGCCCTTGAGAAAACATACGCTTCCCCGTCAAGAGGTCGTATTATGGAAATCCGCTCTAAACTTGCGAACCCCATTAAAGGGTCTCGGACGATCACTGAGTATATGCAATAAATCCAGTCGTGTATCGACTCCTTGGCACTGAGGAACAAACCTGTTGACTTTGATGACCTCTCGATCCGCATTCTCAACGGTCTCGACGACGCCTAAGCCAATATCTCCAACGCTTTCCAAGCCCGCGAGACACCTCTTGAGTTTGATGAGTTGTTCGAAAAACTGCTCCATGTTGAAGCCCAGTTAAAACACTCAGCAAAACCTACCGCCATTTACTCTCCGATCACTGCCATGGCAGCCCCGATCTCGTTCGGAAAAAGCTCCCAGTATAGCAACCCGAATCGATCACGCAACACCACCTACAATCGGGCACCTCGTCAACAGCAATGGCAATCTCCGTCTCAATGGAGCCCGCAACAACTGAGTCCTCACACGTCATCCGCTGGTCGCGGTTACCTCGGGAAATGTCAAATCTGTGGAACTCAAGGACACTCGGCACGACATTGTCGTCTTGTTCCCGCAAATATGTGGGAAAATATTCCGAATCTATCTCGGCAATCACGACCACCAGCGCGCGCCAACATGACACGTCACAACAATGCTTCCGATCCCGATTGGGTCGTCGACTCCGGTGCCACTCATCATGTTACGAATGATCTCGCAAATCTGTCACTTCATCAGCCGTACAATGAGTCTGACATGGTCGAAATCGGCAATGGTACATGTCTTACTATCCAAGATACCGGCTCTATGCCTTTACCGACGTCGTCTAGTTCTCTTTTGCTTCCAAATATTTTAAATGTTCCATCAATGGCTTTGAATTTAATTTCAGTCTCGGCTCTTTGCAAAAATAAACTGTTCAAGGTTGTCTTCTTTGATGATTGTTTTCAGGTGTTGGATCGCCGCACGGGGGCGGTCTTGGTCACGGGTCACCATAAAGATGGAATTTATCTCTGGCCAAAATCATCTTCACCCACACGCAAGCAGATATCCGCCTTTAGCTCCTCCAAGTCTACAAAACAATTGTTTTTTCTTTGGCATAGTCGTCTCGGTCATCCCTCTAATAAAATTCTTCGTCATCAATTATCGTCGTTGAATGTTTCCGTTTCGTCTGAGTTCCTCAATGATTTTTTTTGTAACTCATGCCATATCAATAAAAGTCACAAACTTCCATTTGCAGACTCATCAATTATCTCTACAAAACCTCTTGAAATTATTTATTCTGATGTGTGGACGTCTTCGGTTTACTCAGTCGATGGCTTTAAATGTTATGTGATTTTTGTTGATCATTTTAGCAAATATATATGGCTTTATCCTTTACAACGCAAATCGGACGTTCTCACCACCTTTGTCACCTATAAAGCATTAGTTGAGAAGCATTTCTCTTTGCCTCTCAAAATATTATATACTGATCAAGGTGGAGAGTATATTGCCCTTCGACATATCCTTGCTTCACATGGAGTCACCCACTTCACTACCCCACCTCATACTCCCGAGTTAAACGGCTACTCCGAGCGTCGCCATCGACACATTGTTGAAACCGGCCTAGCCCTCCTTCACCGTGCGAACATGCCTACCTCTTTTTGCTCTTTTTCATTTGCGACGGCGGTTTATCTTATCAACCGCATGCCTAAAGTCAATCTTAATCTCGTCTCCTCGTATGAACGTCTTTTCCATCGCCCGCCTAATCCCGCAAAATTCCGCGTTTTTGGTTGTCTTTGTTACCCGTGGCTTTGACCATACGCAAATCACAAACTTGATCCACGCTCTGCGCCATGCGCTTTTCTAGGATATTCCTCATCTCAAAACGCTTTCTTATGCTATAACCTTGCCACTACCAAACTCATTACCTCTCGCCATGTCAAATTCGTTGAAACCGAATTCCCGTTTCCCATACTCTCATCTCCACCTCATCTGGATGATAATTCTTTGTTACCAGATACTTGGCTTACACAACCGCGACCGCCCACGCTCGACCGTTCAGCACCGCAATCACCAAAAATACAGCTGCCAATTTTGCTTACACCGTCGCTGCCTCTGTCCGCTCCTCGAAGCTCTTTTCCATTGCCTCATCTCTCCGGTGCAGCCGATCTCGCCAAAATGTCGTCAACTCTCTCTTACCATTTCGTCGGATACTGAGCCGACATCGGTTTCCGCTGCCATCAAAAATCCACATTGGCTTCGTGCCATGAACGCTGAGTATGAGGCTCTTGTCCGCAATGAGACGTGGTCTCTCGTCCCACCAGATCCTCGTCAGAATCTTGTTTGAAATAAATGGGTTTTTCGTGTGAAACGAAACCCCAATGGATCCATCAAACGCTACAAAGCTCGTCTTGTTGCTAAAGGCTTTCATCAACGTCCGGGGATCGACTACCATGAGACATTTAGCCCGGTCGTTAATCCTGTTACGGTACGCACATTCCTTAGTATTGCACTACACCGAAAATGGGATATTCGCCAATTGGATGTCAATAACGCTTTTCTAAAAGGTCGGCTGTCCGAAGAAGTTTAAATGGCTCAGCCACAAGGCATGCGCGATCCTCGGTTTCCACATCACGTATGTCGCCTTCATAAAGCGTTGTACAAACTTAAACAAGCGCCCGTGCCTGGTATGAGGCATTACGTCGATTTCTTGTCACCGTTGGCTTCACAACGTCCCGTGCAGACTCTTCTTTGTTCGTCCTCAGCTCCGATTAGACCACTATCTATTTTCTTGTTTATGTGGATGATTTGATAGTTACAGGCAACGACCCATGCAATGTTTCTTCGATCATTGCCAAGCTGAATGCACAATTCTTAACCAAGGACTTAGGCTTGCTTTCATTCTTTTGTGGTGTTGAAGTGATCCCTGCACGAGATGGTGTTCTTCTTTCTTAACACAAGTATATTGTAGAGATGCTTCAAAAACACAACATGGCTAATGCTAAACCCGTGTCTACGCCTCTTGCGGTCGGCACACCGTTATCTTTTCATGATGGTTCGGCTAAAGTAGATGCGACGATGTATCAACAAGTTGTCGGTGGACTTTAGCACCTCCGTATGACGCGACCCGATATCTCGTTTGCCGTAAACAAGCTATCCCAATTTATGCATTCTCCGTCTGAAGCTCATTGGGGGGTTATCAAACGCCTCTTACGGTACCTAAACGGTACCCGATCTCTCGGTGTTCGCCTTAGTGCTTCTACTCCTTTAACTCTTCATGGCTACACCGACGCTGATTGGGGAGGTAATCCGGATGACCGCACTTCGACCGGAGCTTATGTCATGTTTTTGGGCGCCAACCCAATCTCTTGGAAATCTACCAAACAACGTACTGTAGCTCGTTCCTCCACCGAAGCCGAGTATCGGGCTATTGCCTCGGCGGCCGCTGAATTGCAATGGATTAAGTCACTTCTTCTTGAGCTTCGCATTCCGATTACTTCGACTCCAACGCTCTACTCGAATAACCTCGGTGCCACATATCTATTTGTGAATCCCGTCTTTCACTCCCGTATGAAGCACCTAGCCATTGACTACCACTTTGTCCGTGAGCTTGTTCAGAGTGCTGAACTTCGTGTCATTCATGTTCCGGCCACCGATCAACTTGCAGATGCTCTGACGAAGTCGCTTCCTCGCCCTCGCCTTCTAGATATTTGTGACAAGATTGGTGTTACATGTCGTACACCATATTGAGGGGGAATATTAGACTAATATATATTATATTAGTTATGTATATTTACCAGTATGACCTTGTAATGGTATTATAAATACCCAATCATTAATTATCATTAATTAAGCAATTTCCTATTATAGAGGTAGTACAAACTTACTGAATTATGTAGGGTACATAAGTACGTATATAGGCGTGCATTAATAAAAATTAAAGGGATAATAACGGCAAAAGTTGTTAAAGTTATGCCAAGTGTACAAATAAGTGGCCAAAGCAATTTAATATCGGTATAAGTATCTAATGTTTGTAAAACCGTGGAGTATACATATTTCATCCACTCCAACCCAAAGGTCATTAATGTATTTTGTGCTAATATGTTATGAAATCAGTCTTAATTTATTTTATACTGCACCTTGTAATGTCTTTTGTGTTAAATTGCTTAACGGGCGTTGAGTTGGAGTGGATGAAATTTGTATACTCCACGGTTTTACAAACTTTGGATACTTATGTCTATATGAAATCCCTTTGGCTACTTATTTGCACATTTGTCTTAACTTTGGTACTAATGAAGAAAAATTTAATAATATTGAGCCCTTTTTCCTCACTAAACAAAGTTTGAGAACTCGTGGCCTACTCGTACATGTGGGAACTTATGCCGCTAACTTTTTTATTTTTCATATTTATTCAAGCCCAATTTCTGTCTTAGAGCCCAATCCCAGGCCCAATATCAGGCGTATTCTCTGAAAGCCGGCAAAATCTCACCACAGAGAGACAGAGCCAGAGAGAGAGAGAGAGAGAGAGAGAGAGAGATAGATAGAGAGCTCCGGCAAAGCTCCGACCACCACTAGTGGCGGCCGTCGGGAATTTTCAGTCGTTCGAAGACTTCGAGAAAGTTCACAGCCTCCTCCTCGCCGCCTCGGGGCTGCCTCAGCCGCTGCACCGTCGGCTCTTCCACAAGCTCTCCTCGGAGGCCTTCGATGGCGGCTCCTTCTTCCGAATCGAGCCGTGAGGTGACGACGGAGGAGCTCAGAGGAAGCTCGCGCTCACGGCGGACTCCATGGAGGAGCACTCCGACGTCTTCCTCGTCGACCACGCCTGGACTTTCTGCCTCTCCGACGCCTACGAGCAGGTAAAGCGGTGAGCTCGTTGTTCTGTTTGGATTCCGATGAGTGAGATGAGAGAGTGTTTTGCAGTTGCTGGAGGTGCCGGGACTGGCGGCGAGGATGGCCTCGATCATGTGCGTAGACGATGGTGATTCGGAGGAAGAGAGCGGAAACGGCGCGGAGAAGACGGCTTTCGAGGCCGTGAAAATTGAAATCGGAGCTGCGAAGGAGCGAGGAGAGCTGACGGTGAGGTGGCTGGAGCTCGACGAGCTCGGAATCGACGACGATGTGTTGCTGTCGTTGGATTTAGCGAACAAATTCCCGGTGAGTTTCTCGATTCACGCTGATCATCGCTTGGCAATAGCGAGCGTGATTGAATAAGCAATCTAAACGGTATTCGGATCATAAACAAGAAAAAATGTGTAATGATTCTATTTCTATAACACTTTTCTGTGTCTTTTATGATTAGGATTTGCTTGCTCTTAGTCTATGCGGAAATAAGCTCGAAAACGCAGACGTTGTTCTTCGAGAGATTACCAAATTCGAAAGCCTACGAGCTCTCTGGTTGAATAATAATCCGGTAGTGAGAAAATGGTACTGTTTCCAAAACCCGAAATTCGAAAGAAATTTAGAGACCTTCGACTTTTTAGTTTCTAATCGTATTTTTTCTCCACTCTCTAGTCGTATGCTTAAATCGTATTTTCTTATGTCACTCGAAAACCGTTTATTCTTATATCAACTGAAAATCATATTTTCTTTTGTCCTGCTTTTAATTTTAGCATATAATTGTGTTTTCTTATGTCTTTAATTGTTGCCATAAATTGTTTATATCTTTCTCTGATTACAGCCGCTCACCCGTTCCCCGGAGATCACCGTGAAGTGTAGCCGATGAGAAGCAAGCATAGCATGTGTTATTTTCGGATATTAGAAAGCGGTGTGGTTAGTACTAGTTCTTAGGTACAACATATAGAGGACAATGAATTTTAGTTGTGACATTAATTCGCATGGATTTGGGTTTATTGCTGCATGTTCTGCTTTCTCCATACATTGCTGAAGATAAAAATTTGAGTTTTCCGAGCTCCATGGTTGATCTTGGAAGGCTGAAGATAAAAATTCGATCGATGCTTGTCTATTGGCAATTATTGTGATTTATGCAACCGGCATGGCCAAACCAACCCGGACCTGGCCACAAATCTAGAGCGGAAAAGTCCCGCCCTTTATTAAAATCTAAGCTACTAGTTATTTAGGACTGTAAGAGTGGAGTGAAGTAACGTGTAGGGGTGAAAATCGTCCGGTCTTGGTTTTTTGCGCTCACGGAATTGGCTCGGTTTTAGTGTGCCAGCCAGATTATTGAAAAAATATTTAGATGTCGATGAAACTTGGTCTTTTTGGGTCCGGTCTTTCTCGTTTAGACCCATTTTTTGCCAGGAACAAGGCCGTTCAATAATTTAAATTATATTTTTCACATTCATCTTGTTTTCTTCGCCTTACAAGAACATAAAAAAACTAAATCGTATTTTTAGAGTTACGCATTAAAGTGCTACAAAAACATAATATTATTGTTTTTTTACCACTAAACTTTAACGTTAAGTATTAAAGTAATATATAAACATAAAGTTAATAATTTTAATGTTAGGTATTTAAGAGCAACAAACTCAAAACCTTAATTATTTTTATAGCAATAACTCTACCTAAAATGTTTATTAACAGTTACGCATCAAACCTTTGGATTTGGAATATATGGCAAATGTACATGTTAAATGGTTTTATGTTTAATATTATTATTTTTTTAAAATATTCCCAGGTTTTGATGACAAGAATGATTGAACGTTATTAGAAATGATTGATGTAATATTGTTAGGTATTTGGAATATTTAAAATTTATTTGCGTTTTATACGTTAATGGGTTTAGTTTTGACATGATTTACTTGTGTATCAGTATATTCAATTCAAGTCCAAATGAAGAAATTTTAGCGTGTGTCATATCAGTTCTTCGTTTGCTACTTGTATTACTTTTTATGTAGTGGTTTTAGTTAGATTATAAAAAAAAGTCATGTACATACGAAAAAGTTATATGAGTACTAGACATGATTTCGAAACTAATTTCAAAGAAGCCTATATATTTTAGGCAACTTTTGCCTCCTAAAAAAAAGGAAATTTAACGTCAACTTTTAAAATATTTTGGGTACTTATACCGCCATTTCCTTTATATTTTAGTATGAAATTGAATTACTTTCCATGCCCGAGTAGCAGTATTTTATTATGACTTCTATCTCTATACATGACCTAAAATTGTGAAAGGATTTTTAAATACAAGGCCTACTAATGCTCGCAGTCCATGATGTAGAAGTAATAATATAATATGATAGAAATTCTTATTTTAATAAACTATTAAATGATCAAGAATTAATATCACAATATACTTGAACAAAATTTTGTTAAACCTCTCAAAAACAATTTAGTGTCCCTTAATAATTTTCAAGGTGTTAAATGTCGTTTTTTTTGCACCGTTTTGCTGTTGATCTTTAAACAAGATATTCATCCATTTGTAAAAGATTATGACAAGTCGTTGAATAAAGATGGTACTTATTATGTTAATCTTATTATAGTTTCTGTAGAGTAAAATTGAATGTTTGATTCATTAGTTCATAAATCATGCAATTATGTTATTATTATCACAACAGAGTCATGTGAGGAAGAATTAATAAGCATAATAAATGAACTTAAAATGTCCGTGACCTGATTAACTGGGTGGGAGCCCATTAAACGGTAAGGTCATTAATGTGACTAAAGTGACAATCCTATTCTGGATTATGTGTGTGTCCCACTCACTATAAGTGCATTAAGTATGAAGCGTCTTCATACTGGATTGGACCTGACTTAAACTCGAGAAGTTGTCATATAAGACCGTCACTGACAACTTGTAGTTTAGTCGCAAAATGATGATCAAATGGATATTAGTTCTAAGTCCTGAGTGGTCATGAGTCCGAGCTGCTGGCTTTATTGTTCTTTGATTTAACCGTTAAAGAACACAAGATATTACCGCTGTTCCCAACACTATTATTTTGGGAACATGATAGTCAGTAGTAAGGATTGCATGATCATAGACATGGGCATCACACAGCTCTCTTCAGAGTCATGATGATTCCTTGGTTGTCAGTGGTGAGAAGTGAGAGGTAGCCGTGCGCAACTTATGAATCGAAACCATAAAAGGGCTACTCATAATATTACTGGCTGAGTCAAGGATGAAAATGCATTGAGGGGCATTACGGTAAAAACCGCATGCTCATGTGTGGGTCATCAAGTGAAAGAACAATAATCGGTATTTGATTGAATCTAATGGACACCCTGCTGTTATAAGGGAATAATATATACCGTATTACTAAAGAGTGCAGCCTCGGGTCTATAGTGGAATCACTTCGAGGTTTGACGAACACCTAGCAGTTCGTTGGAGCTTAAGTGATACGAGTCCATGGTCCCCAGGATAGCTCCGTAACGGATGATACGTACGTGATTAAAATACATTATGGATAATGTTTAATCATTTGGCTCGACTTATAAAACTGACAAGTTTGTGTCAGACGTTAGATAGTTTTATCGACAGCGTGGCAAAAGTATCATATTTTGGTACACGGAATTAACTGATAAAAACAAAGTTAGAATTTAGATTTTCTAACAGCACCATGTTGTTCTAAATTAAATTCTAAGAAACTTTGCTTTTTGAACCAAGTCATTCTGACTTACGGTTTATGATTTAAGGATTTTCTAAGTTTATGAGTCGATTCGATAAACTATGAATTTAAATCACATGTCACGAATTTAAATGATGGTGTTGCACCATGAAATTTAATGTGTGACAAAGAGATCAGGATTTATTAATATAATTTAATTATTTGGATTTAATTATTAATATCTTATTAATAATTAATTAATAATTAAAGGATTTATATTAATAAATAAATAATATATTTATATATATTGTTTTATGTGTATATTCGAATTAGGGTTTGGAGATAAAAAACCCTAGCTAAATTCGAATCACTGAGTTGAAGATTTTATTTTTGCGGCATAAGTACCTGAAGTTTGGTATTTTGGCAAAAACGCTAAAATCAATTTAATCCATTGGATCAGTTATGATTTAGTATCAACCGTTGGATTAAGATAATTGATTTGAACCCTAATGTAATTCGAAATTGAAACTTGGTGACCAAGTTTAGGTATTTCGAATTTGCTTGATTAATTATGTCCGTTGGATCGGTTTTGAGATTTTATCTTTAAACCGTCGGATTAGAAATTAATTAATATTATATATATGATATTAAATTCGAATAAATTTGTGATAAGAGTTCGAATTAGGGTTTTGTAAAACCCTAGGGTATTTGACTTTATCCCTAATTGATTTGATCCATTGGATTGGTTTAAGATTTATTTTTAACCATTGGATCTAGATAATCATTAACAAATTCGAATTTAAAATATATATATATGATATAATTCGAAAATATATAATATGATGATAAGATATTAAATATTTTAATCTTATCTTGTATTATTATTTAATTAAATCCCTAATTAATTATATCCATTGAATTTAGATGAGATTGAATCTGGATCATTGGATTGAAATAATTATTTATATTTAATTAATGGAATTCGAAAATTGGGAGGGAAAATCTCCAAATCGGTTACAGCTTGAGCCTATAAATAGGAAGCTCATTCTACACATTTGATACACCTCTCCCCAGAGCAAAAACTCGAGCTTTCCCTCTCTCTCTAGGGTCTGCGAGTTTTCTGCTTCTGATCTCTCTTCTGGTTCGGCTTAGGAGATATTTTTCTCCGGCAGCTTTAAAAGAACCGTCAGTTAAATTTTGGGACGCAGTCCTGCCAGCGAAGCCCACGTTTTGGTAGCGAGGAATCCAGGAGAATATCCCGGAAGATCACGATAGTTTCCCTCAGCACCGGCGGAGACTTGCCCAAGTCAGAACGCGCAGCCGGAATCATCAGTTGAGGTACGGCCTTATGCATTGGGTAAATAAATGCAACCATTTACTGCTTTCTATTTGTTTCCTGTTCGACTAAATTATTAATAATGAATATGAAAATATTATATTCGAAATATTTATCAGATCTTGTTTTTTAATTTTTGTTACCCGGTATCCGTGTTGTCGGTCCGATAACAAGATTTCCGCTTTAAAATGAATTTTTAAATGTTACCGGGACGGCACGGAGGCTATTATCGTGGTAAGGAAGTCGTCTTGATACCACTGATTTCCAACATTTGCTCCTTCTATTTACGGTCATGTCAGCAGACAAATCCAAAAAAAAGCATGCCGCATGTTGCAAATTCCGCATTACGGTCATATCGCATTTTGAATAGAATATCGACATAAATTTTCAAAAATATTTTAGAGAATTTAGGCTTGATTTTCATATAGATTCAAATTAACTTAATTATCAGACATAAATAACTAAAAATCACTCTAATAATAAGACATCAGATTGACAGGTTATAATTGTATTTATATAGAAATAAGATTTATACTTCTAATTTATAAAAAATAAAAATTGAGACTAAAATAATTAGGTACTAATATTATGATGCAATTGGTCGGTTAACCTGTTTTTTTCACTAATTGGTATCCTTAACGTAATTTTGATTATTCGTATTTTAATAACCTTAACCTACTTTTCAAAATCGATTAACCGAAAACCAATTAACCGGATTCTAACACCGAGGACTTTGTTCAGATAAGCTATAGCTCTGACGGGTGTCTTGTGCCTCAAGGAGTAGCTGCTCCGACGACTTTATCTTCAAATAGCTTCATAATTCGATAGCCCTAAAATCAAACCATCGATATGTCAATTCAATAAACTAATTAATTTCCTAAAAAAAAAAAAAAAATTGTATGCAATTTTTAATATATAATTCATTACATTTTTTTTAAAAAAAGTCAGACTCGACAAGTGAAGCAAATACATCGGCGTGTAGACGTGGTGAGAAGCTAGTGGCCGCATTATTGTCGCCACGTAAGTGTATGATTCGTTATCCAATCACAAGCTTACACGTCACAACCCACCGACTTACTTCTCCTTGGAATACGCTGGACATATGATAATCTCACCCAGCCAGCTGTCATTTATTTATAAAAAAAATCTAGTTAATTATAATTATCGTAATTAATTGTTTACTTTATTTATTAATAATCCTTTTAAAACTGATCAGCATATGAGTTATGTATGTGAGTGTAATCCACAGAAGCAAGGAACTGTCATTATTTGATAATTATGTTGGCCTAAAGTGGTGTCAGTATGCTGACTTTAGGCATGTTCAGAAATCAAATATTATCATATTCTTCTTCGAAAATCATATAATAAAAGTCTTACCAAATTCACTTATATAATATGATACACCAACAACTTTTTGGTTTCCTTTGTTTCAAACAAATTCAAATGCTTTGCAATTTGAATTTTTATATTTAAATAATAAATATCACAAATTATTCACCTTCACTAAGTCAGTCAAACGAGTTTTTTTTTTTCTTTTTGCGACCAATGCTTCCCGCAACCGCAAGGGCGGAAAGTTTCTTACATTATAAAAATCTCTAACCGACAAACGATCAGCGTATTAAAAAAGATAAAAATAATATCGAATTCCCCTACGATTCAAAAAGAAAGAATAAAATGTTAATTTAGACAATCTTTACTATAATCAAGATTCAAGACATTCCATAATTATTTTATCATCCCCTCAATTTATATGTTTTGAAAATTACTAATATGTGAAAATCTAATTTTTGAGTATTTCAGCCCTAAAATATGTACAATTACGGACTATATTTAAAAAAATTAAAGTAACAAAATAATTCAAAAGGTCTATAGCTAATCCTGCTAATATATGTGAAACCGAAAATATACTCATTTTTGAGTAAAATCCATAACTAACAAAATCGAAACCAGGGTAGTAATTCTGAATTCACCCGGGCCGGGA